>JAJJWW010003262.1:0-464702 GCA_023531295.1 Papaver armeniacum
CAACTAAACCTATAGATCACCTAGTTAAAATCTGTATTCCCTCGCCTCCAACTTGCAATAAGTCACGTACTTGGAACAATTCCTTTGGTTCGTATTCCAAACAGTAAAGGAACAACAAATATGTTTGGTATCAACTCTTTTTAACCAAGTGATGTGAGTTCGACACAAGGATCTTCCGTTTATCTCAATAAACTCCATTGTCAGGTCCTTAGATCTATCTACTAACAACTACCGAAGTAATCGTCTAGATTTTGCAATCAATACCTTGAATCACAAAGAAACTTATTGATGCCGATCTACTCAACTAATCAATCCAATCTACCACAAGGATAAACTGATTATAGTTGGATCCTCTTTAACCGAAACAAGTATTGTGCACACCAAAGATTATGAACCCAAATCGGAAATCTTCAAAGTCTTCTTTGTCTTCAAATCTTCTTAGATCTTCAATAAACACCTGCACACAATCAACTTGAATCTCTTGTGATCAATCACGCACAGAACGGAGTCTGTTAACAATGGATTATCACAAGACGTCTTTAGATCTACAATCAGTCTAAAGATCCCCGTCGAAACTTCGATCTAGTTTGAGTGAATCTTATATCAGAAGAGAAGATTCTCAAGCATAAAAAAACTAGGTGCAATCAAAGTTCAACAACAGTTAGTTAATCAAATCAATCGAAAACTAATAATAAACCGTAATTATCTAGTTTCCCACCAACGGTACTAATAGAGCTTCTCAATCCCAAAGAATTCTTTAAACCGGGCGGCCGTAAGAAATTTCGCCTAATTAGGTTACTTTCCTCTCCGAATAGGCGGCTCCACCAGTAACAACACAACTAGGTAGTTTTGCTGGCTCTGTGGATTAGTTTGCTAGAAATGCAAACTTTGATATTTATAGACCAAGGAAGTTTGGACACCAAGGAATTTATAAAACCGAAAATATTCTCAAGATATGCAATATATTCCAGATTTGGTTTCTATAATTCCTGAAAATGCTTTGTCCAAACATTGACCGAAAATCTCTTAGAAAATCTCCAATTAGTAAATGCACATTACCAATTTTCATTTTCCAAAAATAAAATTAAAAACCTTAATTAAAAGATTCTCAACTTATTTTTCGATCCAGAATTTTCCTTTAGCTATTAAGGAATATCTTTGAACAATAAAAGATAAGCGTTACTGCACATGTTCAAAGTATGTAGACATCTTTACTTTGTAAGTCCTCTTTCATACATACAATCTTGAAACCGATTTTCCACACTTCCAAACGAGTTTATAATTGGTTCATCTGACTTTCAAGAACTATGTGATTGATTAAGAACACTCAATCACAAATCATGGGTTTCACGGTTCTACCAAAACAAGTTTCGGTTCTACCTCCATGTGAGTACTGTGCATAGTCACACTAGCTTTCCAAAAATTCGGTTGACTAGGTACTAGGATCGGTTCCCCACATACTTATGGTAACTACTTGTGTTTGTTGCACATGTCCATAGGATCGGTTCCCCTTTCACTAAAAACTTGTTGCACATGTTCATAGGATCGGTTCCCCCATCTACTAAAAATGTGTTGCACCTCTTACAAGGATCGATTCCCCTTTTGTGATCGGTTGCACCTCTTCGAAGGATCGTTTCCCCTTTGCCTAGAGTTGGTCATAACAATAAAACTAAATCGATCATACCATCTCAGGTGATTACTTAAGATCGATTTCACTAATAAAAGTCATACCAATACAAAAGTCAGGCCTTGTGAATAGTTTTACCAAGAACATAAACAAGTCATGAACGGTTATACTAATCACACATATTGGTAGTTCAAAAGATATGCAATGAATCACAATACCAATAAGCCTAGCGATTTCCCTTTCGATTCACGAAACAAGTTCATGAATTTACTTCCTTAAAACTAATGTAAAACATTGTTTCCTAGGATGAAATCTTCACCTCATACCCATACATAATCACAATAGCACTCAAACGATTATGTCGATGTCTTATATACGAAGTTCAAAAGATAAGCGTTATACTTCTTATTGTATTCCTTAATACTACGTCTAACTAGAGTGTAATCATTCATGCTTCGCAGTTATGTTTTCAATATGCACGACTTGAAAGATACGTTAGGGAATGAAACAGTTAAAGTCAAATATCACTAACCTCAAGTGGAAGGATGATGTTGTCATTGTAGCTCCTTACTTCTTCACTTCTTCAAGTCTTCGCAATACTTGTAATGTCTCATATCCTAATACTTTCAAGCTAACCTATACGAAGTTGACTCTAGTAAATAATCAAGCGACTCTTTAAATGAGTTTTGGTTCATTAAAATATGACAACCAAACTTGACATACCAACGCTTGGTGGGTTCAACCGAGATATGCTCTAACAATCTCCCCCTTTGTCAATTTTAGTGACAAAACTCTTACATCATATGGATATACAAATTACAAGAATTCATTACACATACGCTTGATTCCCCAAATTCAACAACACAATAACCTGTATACATTCAATCCATAAATGCCGTTGTTGACATTATAATAATAAAGCTAATACTCCCCCTAAAGGTAAGATAGGTAGATTTTATCAATCCGCACGTCTTTGTTATTCCTTTGTAGTCCATATAACTACAAGTATCATATGATATGCTACTCCCCCTTGGTCTATGCTTTACTCTTTCGTTAGATAAACGTTTAAGCACCAATGTCCTTTCCCCTAGTGATACCAATCAATATAAATCACTACCAGTATCACTTGTTTACTCCATATATTTCTCCCCCTTTTTGTTACAAAATGACAAAGGTACGAGCAAATAAAGGACAAACCGAAAGGATCTTACAAATCTCAAAATAGACTTGCAAACCTATAAGAGTTAAGCACGAGGGTTCCACACACCATTTTTGATAACCAATATCAAAACTGAAACTATAAAGTAATTTTGTTTTGATATGTTACAAAGGAAACAATTGCCCGAAGCAATTTTTCCCTAATAGTTTAGCAAACCAAAAATCGACTAAGCACCTTAGTTCCTTTGCTAAACCGATTGTACAAATACAATCGCTTGTTCGATAAGACCAAAATAAA
Source organism: Papaver armeniacum (assembly GCA_023531295.1). Lineage (NCBI taxonomy): Eukaryota > Viridiplantae > Streptophyta > Magnoliopsida > Ranunculales > Papaveraceae > Papaver > Papaver armeniacum. The sequence goes on from JAJJWW010003262.1 coordinate 3,084, forward strand.
GATAACTCTATTTTTCTCATCAGGTTCTAATTATCCTTATAACTTATACCTTTAACTTTTAAACAAGACAAGTACTAGGTTAGTTAACTAGCATTCCTTGTTAAGGCATTCGATTAGACTTTGATAAGTCTAACTAAGATCATAATTAACTTAGTTTCTCTTATCCGGAATCGAATTGGACTAAACAATTCATCCTGTAAACCTCTTTCGTTAAGCCATAAACAATTCATACAAACCAAATAAATCAAATTGCATAATTATTCACCTCAACCGGAAGCAATTGAAACAACATAGACATTAAAGCACACTTAATTGCACGAAATTTTGTAAGCCTAAGCGATTGATACCAAAAAATAAAGCAAGATAACAATAATTTTTCTTAACCGGAAACAATTGAATCACACACACATCCATACACAAATAATGGAATAAAACATCAATTGTACCGAAATTTCGTTAAGCAAAAGCAATAAATATACGCAATAAACTCAGGTTTTTCTTAAACAGGAAAACGATTAACTAACAAAGTCGTTACCTCAAATTTCACATCCTCTTCTCCAATATGTTTGCATCTTCTTCCAGGGAGAATTAATATCGAAATATCATTATGTTGTCATCCTTATTCCAAAAAAAAAAGAATAACAACAACCAACCTTTACCAGAGAAAGGTTGAAAACCGGTTTTAACTATTGCAAGCAAAAGTTGAAAACCAGATGCACAAGGTACTAATGTACCTTGACAATCCCTATGGATTTCCTTAGATTTTCGAAGGTTTCTCTATCTAAGGGTTAGGTGAGAATATCAGCTAGCTGACGCTCGGATGGAACATACTCTAAGTTGATTACACCATTCTCATATAACTCTCTAATAAAGTTATATCTGATATCTATGTGTTTAGTACGAGAATGTTCAACTGGGTTTTCAGTCAATCAAATAAAACTTGAGTTATCACATAGTATGCTCATAGTTAAAATATTTATTCCATAGTCAATGAGCATTTGTTTCATCCACAATAGTTGGGTACAACATGTACCAGCAACAATATATTATGCTTCACAGGTTGACAAGGAATGTGAATTCTGTTTCTTGCTATGCCAAGCTACAAGATTTTGACCAACATAGAAGCAACCACCAGAGGTGATTTTACGATCTTCTACACATCACCTTAATCGGATCTCGAATAGGCAACAGACTGTTGTTCGTATCCATAGAGTATGATAGACCATAATCTAGTGTACCATTAACGTATCTAATGATTCGTTTTACAGCTTTGAGATGTGATTCTCTAGGATCTGCTTGAAATCTAGCACAACATCCTACACTAAAAGCAATGTCTGGTCTTGTTGCAGTTAGATATAGAAAGCTCCCTATCATAGATCTGTAAAGTTTCTGATCAACTGATTTTTCTCCTGGATTCGATTGGAGTTTTCCAGTAGTTGGCATCAGAGTTGCCATAGGCGTTGCACTTTTTAGTTTGAATTTTTCAACTAAATTCCTTGCATATTTTTCTTGAGAAAGTAGAATAGTGTCTTTTTGTTGCTTTATTTGCAACCCAAGAAAATAATAATTCTCCAACATTACTCATTTCAAATTCTCCACTCATAAGATTCAGGAATTTATTTGTTAGAGATTTTGAAGTGGATCCATAGATGATGTCATCTACATATATTTGTGCTACAACTACATTTTTTCCACTCCATTTGGTGAAAAGTGTCTTATCAGCGCCACCTCTAGAGAATCCTTTTTGAAGTAAGAAGGATGTCAGTTTATCATACCAAGCTCTTGGAGCTTGTTTTAGACCATAAAAGGCCTTCTTAAGTTTAAAGACATAATCTGGGAATAATGGATCTTCAAATACTTTAGGTTGAGCAACAAATACCTCTTCTTTTAAATCCCCATTCAGAAATGCAGATTTAATATCCATTTGAAAAAGTTTTATCTTAAGATAACAAGCATATGCAAGTAACAGTCTTATTGATTCTAAACGAGCAACAGGAGCAAAAGTTTCATCAAAATCAATACCTTCAATTTGAGAATATCCTTGAGCAACGAGGCAAGCTTTATTTCTGACAATCGTCCCGAATTCGTCTTATTTGTTCTTGTAGATCCACTTGGTTCCGACAATGTTTACTCCTGTCGGCTTAGGAACAAGTTCCCACACTTCTTGTCTTTTAAACTGATTAAGTTCCTCGTGCATTGAGTTTACCCAAGCAGGTTCACTGAGTGCTTCCTCAATGTTTTTCGGCTCTATCGAAGAAAGAAAACATGAATAGTGATAGATGTTTTGAAGTTCTCTTCGAGTCATAACTCTAGCATTGGCATCTCCAATGATGTCTTCAGAAGAGTGTCTTTGATGTACCCATTTAACAGGTTTTTGGACAATATTTTAGGTATCATTTGGTTTTTCAACAATACTTTCATTATCGTCTTTATCATCTGTGTCACTAATTAAAGGAACAACTGATGGTTCGACTTCAGTCTGTTTTTCTTTAATAACAGTTTCAGAGGGAGGAAGCTCTGCTGCAGTGTGATTGTCTTGGCAAAAATCGCTAATGTCATCAATAACCACATTAATTGATTCCATCATGACTTTGGTTCTGATATTGTATACCCTGAAGGCACGACTGTCAGAAGCATAGCCAAGAAAAATTCCTTCATCACTTTTGGAATCAAATTTTCCTATATGTTCTCTGTCTTTGAGAATATAGCATTTGCTTCCGAAAACCCTTAAATAACTTAGATTGGTTTTTCTTCCATACCATAATTCATATGGGGTATTTAGAGTTTTAGATCTTAAATAGACTCTGTTTATAAGATAACAAGCTGTAAATACAGCTTCCCCCAAGAAGGTTAATGGTAGGATTTTATTATGAAGCATTACTCTTGCCATTTCTTGAATAATGGAGCGAGAAGACTTATCCTTCGCAAGTTCCATTCCTCGCCAACCCTTCGCATACAAATGAAGATAAGAAATAGAGGCAACAATATTTTAATAACAAAAAGGGGGTTGTAATCAAAATTTTACAAACTCAATGACATAAGGAAAGAGAGATTGCAAAAACAAAATTTGAAGACATACCTCTTTTGCTGCCATTTAAATTCCCAAGGATTGTGTAGAATACATGCGAACCGGCTATGTAAGATCCGCTAAAAACAAGGGTACAACCCACCACTTCTCATCTTTGGACTGAGTGATACTAATTCCAAGCAGTGTATTTTTTCAGGGATTATTTCTAAGTTTATGCAATTGGGGTCTCGACAATTTTAAAGTACCGATTGGCAAACTCAAGCATTAGGCGGATACAATCTTATCTTCTTAAAAGAGCATTCGGGGATCGAACCTTGTTGACCAAGAGACTATAATTTTTTGATCATTGAAACAATTGCAAAGTGAGAATATTCACGAATAGTAGATAAATGAAACCTTTGTTTGCAACTCCTCATTAAACGAGAGTGTCATTGTTAGTATGGGAATTCTTGTTTGAAAGCGAAAGAGGAAAAGAGAAGGATATGAAAATTATATATAAAGAGAAAAATCCTCTTGAGTAAAATGAGGGCCCATGTGAAAGAGACGTGTCGGGAAGATAATAATCATCTAAAGTGGAAATGTGGGATACTAAAGCAGTTGCGGCAACTTATTTCCTCAGAAGACATGAGAAGAGGCAAGATGTAGATCTTGTTGGATTGGACCAGGGGAATAGAATCCATATGAATAAGATCGAGTATGAATACTTGAGCGAGACACTCCGAAATAAAGTGGCTATATAAAGGATATGTCCAGGCTTTAAAATTGAAAATAAGTCATAGGAGAGAGAAACTTGGAGAGTATTTGTTATTTCTTAAGTATGCGTGTAAAACTTGAAGAAGATAATTAATAAACATTCTTGGTTATTCATCTTCAATGAATTTTTGAATTATAATGGTCCAAGCAATATTCGTATCCTTGAATTTTGTACCAGGCTTCTTATCTTCTTAATATGACCTTGCATTTGAATTCATTCACTTTTTTTTTGTTGCAAACCCATGTGAAACGTATTTTCTAAAGCATACTTATTTCCTGATGCTTGTGATTGACATGTCCATATGAATAAGATCGAGAGGTCACAAGTGGCTATGTCCAAGCCAACGAGAAATAGGCCTAATAGCTGCTAACATGACATGTCCAAGCTGAAGATTTGGCCCACCTTGCTAGGATGTTTGAAGCCTAATTTTAAAAATTGGGCTCCAAACCCATTATGTCCAAAGTGTAATTTGTTTGCATTCCAGTAGAGAGATTTTTTTGCTCCGTCCCCGGCCTATCTCTTTTTCGAATTTGAAGTTATTTTCTTTCTTATGTTGACTTGGTCTGGGTAATGTGCAAGTGCATCGACCTAATCATTAAGGGATGAAGATTCATAAACCTATCAAAGCAATGGGTCAAGTTTTATGAAAATTTTCCTAACAACCATCATATGGATAATCGGGACGGCGTATGAATAAACTCATCTTTGAAGACGCCACATACGATGCGAATTAGGTGATTCAACAAGTAAGTCTCAGTCTTATTCTTGGTTTGGAAATTATGAAGCTTTATAATATGTTTATATCGATAATCCAATATCTAGTTGGGCATCTGTAACCTAGTATTGGGATAAAAAAAATGTGGGGTCAGGTAGCTTTGTTGTCGTTGGGTGTTATGAGTAGGGATTATGTGGCGTTTTTTTTTGCATTCTGCTATAACCTTTCCAGTCTTTACGTATTTGTATCTTCCTTACTTTCTGTAAGATCTTCTAATCTATACGTATTTATACCGAGGAAAAAAAAATATCGGTTTCTATTATCCGAACCATTATTATTATGAGCTCTTAGGCGAGGGGAAAAAATCGACTTTTATTTATCCAGACCATTATTACTATGAGCTTTTAGTCCATGTCACATTAAGCCCATGAAGATCCCTCAAATTCCCGACATCCAATCCATATTATTGTCAATGGGTTCAACCCAGGGGTTTTAATACATCAGAATCTTCATATATTAAATTATTAATAACCTCTACATATTAATAAAAAGTTGTAGTTCCATTGGGCCAATTATACATTCTAATATTAATGTTTTTTTTCTCTTCAATACCTCCTTAATGAATTTACCTCCAAATATTAATAATCGATATTATATGTTGGAATGTATAATCTTGTCACATAAAGTTTTTATTCATATAAGTTCTTCTCTTTGGTGTTAAAAATAGTCATTCACCACCAAATCGAGTGAAGAACTAGGTGAAAGAGTGATTTTCTAAGGTGAAGAGCAAAACTAGAGACTAGGAGGCTAATGTTCAGGTAGCTTGAAGAGAAAAAAATCTTTATGCGGCTAAATATGTGCCTCATAAGTATATCATTTTTAATAGTAAAATCAATGTGGAACACGAGTTAAATATTTCAAATCATGTAAAACTAGTATATATCCACGAGAAGAAGCTGAACATCAGACCCGCTTAAGGAGGTTTTCCAGCGGTTGTAGATCGGCATCTTAGTCTCATTTCTTGGACTTTGTTTCAAGTGAAAAAGTGTGTGAAGGAGTTTGGATGAGCAGTGAGTATTCTCATCCCATAGTACCACCTAATTTGGTTTATTTTGATCAAACTCCTTCAATTTGAATGAGAGTTCTTATCCCATAACCCTTGTTCTTAGGACGTCTATCAAACAGTTAAAGGATAATCCCGTTTGCTATCACCTCACCCCCAAATAAAAATCGAGATTATATGATTAAGTCTGAGTCAAATCTCTTTCATTCGAGATATGAAATACTAAGATATAATCAAATCTGAATCTCCTTGATGAAGATCAATCAAGATTTATGATTACTGAAGTAATTCATTCAATTACAAGCTTTACGCTTGTGCTAAATCACAAACTTCTCATTAAAAAAGGTTTATGTTTACCTAAGTAAACCACTTGTCAGGTCCACACAAATTACATTTATCGAAATAAACAACTTGTTAAGTCCCAGATAATCAAGTCACAAATAATCCCACCAAGATCAAAATCTTAAAGTATTCAGTCTTCTTAATCTTCAAAAGTAACAACCGGCAAATAAAATTGATTCCACTATATGATTTGTCCCATAGAACCAAATCTGTTAGCGTTGGCAAATCAATAGTTGTATAGTCAGATTTTCAAAGTTTTAAAGTGGGCTTATATAAGTTGAGAATGACCATGGATTAAACAAGAACTTATCTCGAAGATAATTATGCGTTAGTTCAATAATAAAGTAAACAAACGAAAACTAACTAACAATCTAGTTTCTCTATAGCGGTAGTACTAGTGATCCTTGATCCCAAAGAAGACTTTAAACTAGTTAATCGTATTTTGTCCAAATTGTATCAGACTACTTGCTCACGAAAATAACCTCACACTTGTTTTCGGTGTGTTCCAAGATGAGTTTGTAAGAATACAAAGTTTCACCATTATAATGTTGTGTCCAAAAACATTTGAATTTAGCAAATATCTTGATATTATGTGATCATATTAACATGTATAACTCATATGCAACAAGTAAAAAATATTGATCCCGAGAAAATAAAATCAATAATATATTTCACATTTAGTTGAAAATACATATAAGTTGCTAAATTAGTCAATTAGTTATGTGCAATCTTACGGGAAAATAACGCACATAAATTTCGATACTAGCATATCAAAGAAAATCAATCCCAAAATATTAATCATGATCTAGCCTTGAGTATCAAAGGAAAATATGAACATAATATATTAAAGTTAATGAAAACGTGTTCAATATTTCTTTGCATGTGAACTTTCAATTCCAACTTGTGTCAGGTATCTATTAAATAAGTTGGAACTAATTCATGATCGATTTTAGGACCAGCCTTGAATTTGGATCCTTATTTGAATTTAGAAACTTAATTCAAGTGCAAACTAATTTAATATGTCTAATAAATTTCTTTTTAACATGGTTCTAAAACACGGATTCAAGTTGAAAGTTCAACATTAAATAATAATAAGTATCATAATAGTGCTATGTCAAAATCGCGAAATACGAGAGAATTGTACTACGTAACTCTATACCATAAGTTGTGGAAACAATTAATATATATTCTTTTTTCTTGATACTTTGTTCTTAAATGATGATCAAGTAAATACCGAGAACTATATAGAAATGAAACAGTTGTTTGTGGTTACTAACCTCAGTTTGAAGGATGATGTCTTCGCTTATTCTAAGTCTACCCTAAAGAAGTTGACTTCAGTAAGCAATTCAAGCTATGGGTTTTGGAACTAAACATGACATACCAATGCTTGGTGGGATTGATCAAGCATTGCTCTAAGATGCACCATGTAACACTACCACCAAATGTCTCTGAAGCTCTTAAAAATAAAATTTTAAAAAGATAGAAGTTGTAAACAGATTTACATACTTGGTTTCCCCACTTGGATATCTTCAAGATGTTATTGAGCTTAAGAATGCTCAAAGATAATAAAGTTCAAACTAAACATGGACTATCCTAAAGTCTAAAACTAATCAACAACGCACGTCCACATCCAAAATAATTTTCTCATAGGGGTACAAGTGAGTACACAAACAAACAAGCATACATCGTACTAGTCCTTTTAGACCCTTTTACGTTGAAGACAAGTTTTTGTATGAATTTCACAATCTTTTTAAAACGTCTTCAAAACCTAGCCACAATATTCCTAAAATAATATTATGGTTATTTTCGTAAGGAGTTGAGAAATATTGTTGTTTTAATCATAATTACGAACTCCAAAATCCAAAATATTGTTTGTATTAAAATTTGAGTTTGTTTTGACCATCTTATCATCCAAATTAGCTTCTGGTTATTTTGTTTTGATCATTTTGTGTTAATCACTAAAGTCGTTATTTTGTTTTAAACAATCGTGCTAACTAAGTTTGGTCGAAATGTTTTGTTTTAGTTAAGCATGACGACTTTGCATAAACTGAATTTAGAAAGTCTAAATTCTTTTTTTCATTCAGAAAAATTAAACCCACAACCCTCTGTAATTTCATTTTGAGAACTATATATTAGATTAGAGTAATTCATTTTGTTCCAAAATTCTCAGAAACCAAATATTTTCCAAAAAAATATTTCAACAAAATTCATAAGTTATGTCTAACAAAAACAATACAAAACTAGTCACAAAACACCAAGGTGACCAAACTTGTGGTACAAAAAATCCAGCCATATTATTTTTAATAAATAAAAACCATTTGATTAAAAAGTGGCACAAAAACCCCAAGTCAAATAATAATGAGTAAATTTAGTTTTTGTTACTTAAAAAAAACCCAAACATACCCTTTTTAGCTTTTCTTCTTCTTCTTCTTCTTTTCTCCATTTTTTCTTTCTTCTTTCTTCTTTCTTCCATCTCCATCTCCTTCTCCCCACCACCATCACCACCAACAGCAAAAATTTCACGAACAGCAGCAACAACTCCTCCGTCACCACCAGTAGCAACACTTGCGTCTCCTCCACGAACAACTCGGTCTTCTCCACGAACACCTCCGTATCTTTTTCTTCTATTTTTGTTCAGATCTATCACCAACAGTAGCTCCGCCACCACCAAATCAGCCGCTATGTCCGGATTCATGTCACCAACACCACCTCTATCTCATCCACGAACACCTCCTTCTCTTTTTCTTCTATTTTTTGTTCATATTTATCACCCATAGTAGCGTCGCCACCACCAAACCAGCTGTTATGTCCAGATCCGCCACCACCAACATCTTCGTCTCCTCCATTAACATCATCATCACTACTTCAGCCTCCTCCTTCTATCATCTAAAACCATTAATACCTTCAAATTCGCCACCAACAACACCTCTTCCTTCTCCTTTTATCCTCTTCAATCAACACAATACTTGCAGATCCACCCTCATTCAATCCTCTACAACCACCAACAACACCACCTTCTGATGTATCATCAGCAGCAAATGATGATACATCTTCATCGTCGAAATCAATGTTGTGTTTGTTTTCATCATTTTTCTGTTTGGTTTCATCATTTTTCTGTTTGGTTTCATCATTTTTCTGTTTGGTTTCATCATTTTTTACATTTGGTTTCATCATTTTTCTGTTTGTTTTCATCATTTTTTCTTTTTGGTTTCATCATTTTTCTATTTGGTTTCATCATTTTTTCTGTTTGGTTTCATCATTTTTCTGTTTGGTTTCATCATTTTTTTTTCTGGTCGGTGGTGGTGGTCGGCGATAATGGTGTTGTTGGCGACAGTGGTGGTCTGTGGTGGTGGTCGGCGATGTCGCGGTGGTGTTTTTCGGGGATGGTGGTGGTGGCGATGTATTGGTTGGCGGTGGTGGTGGTGGTGGCGAGGTGGTATTGGTGGTTGGCAATGGCGGCGACGCGGTGGTAGTGCTATCGGGGTGGTGGCGCGGTGGTGGTTGGCGGCGAATGGCGACGCCGTGGTAATTGCTCCGGTGGTGGTGGCGCGGTGGTGGTTGGCGTTGGCGGTGGTCGGTGGTGGCGGCACGGTGGTGGTTCTAACTTCTTTGGTGTTATTTTGTGGTGGTGATAATATAATAGAAATTAATGGTAGGGTTGATTTTTATTTTTGTTGGGGTGATTTAAAATTAAAGGTGGGGTTGTTTTTGTTTTTATTGGGGTGATTTAAATTAGAAGGCTAATATAGACAGTTTATGTTAAATGGGGTTTTTGTGAACAATTTGTTTTGTTGGAGTTTTTGTACATGGATAGTGACACCCTTGGGGTTATAACTCGCGCGCCGAAAACAATAATCAGAATGTTTACTTAATAACTAAGTAAATCTAATAATATTTATTACTGAACTCATTAAATAGATTAGTGCTAATTAACCAGAGGTAATTTTATCCTTACTAAAAATATATTGTTAAGGAAATTTGGATTATACTTCTTAATGACTTTATTATGTTTTATTACCTCGCCCTCAATTAGTTCTAGTATACCCAATCCGCCAAGTCAATTTTTTGACATTTGGATTTTTTCTACGATGTTTATTTTAAGCCCAACCACCTGGCTGCAATTTCGACATTTCAAAATACGATCTTTTTTTTTTTTTGATATAGAAATTTCAAAATACGATCTTATGCAGTTGATTCGCACTTACGATGGGTTTGGTGAAGCCAGTGCTGAATTAAACAACATTTTAACTTTGATGCGGTGATTAAAACTGATTTAATGAACGATTACCATTTAATTTGCCAAAACTAATGCCCGTAGGGCTTATCTGATTAGTGACAAAGTGATTGAATATAAAGATTCAATAAATTTTGAATCTTTGACTAAACCTTTTTGACTAGGAGTACATCATAAACTTTTTAATTATACAAGCTTATAAACATTTTTATTGAAACAAAAAGCTACAACCTAGGGTTCATATAGGGCCATAGAGAAAGGTCACTAAAAGGAGGACTAAAGGCTGCAATAATATTTCGAGTCCTTTTGTTATTTACTTCTAAACAATTATATTTGAAATGTTATTGCAAAGTGGACAACAGAGATGTGAACTTGGGTGGAAATTAAAGGAAGCGTGTCTTTAGATTTTGGATCCATTGAAGACACCAAATGAGTTTAGGTGATACATGTTAACTAGATCACCGCTGCCACGGTGGGGAGGGACGACCGAAGAAAAACGAAACGTCGTTACGCGTAATGGTGATAGATTGCATCAATTGATATAAATTTCCCATGTGCTATGTATTCTTTGTGGTGGTTTGCATCAATTTCCCCATGTATTATTAATTTTTTGTGGCTTTGCATAATGGCTATGCATTAAATTTTGAAAGTCACCATCGGATTTTTCGTAAAAACACTAAATTTTACCTGGCGTGATTGGGGTATACCAAAACTAATTGGGGTATACCCAATAAGACAAAATCAGGTCATTATGAAGTAAAGCCAAGCTACCCCTTAACCTATATTTTTGTAAATGGCTAAAATGCCCCACAATGATTAACTCTAATTTAACTAAAATGATTAGATTAGTTAAATTAGTTAGTTGATTTAGTTATAAGTTGAGTTTTAGAAATCATTTAGAGAGAATTAGTATGAAGGAGTAGAGGAGATTTTGGGGGAAAAGTTAGGTTTTTGTGAAATTTGTGATATGAGTGAGATGAGTGATTCTAATCCACGATTTTGAAGTGGGGGAGTCTTCTAACTTTCCTCCTACATATGAGTACTTGTATGATGATCTACCAGACCATGATCAAATGGATTACATGCATGACCCTCACTTTTACTTTCCTCAAACTCATGATGGGTATGGAAGTGATGAATGTATTGAGCCAAACGAAGAATCCAATGAGCAAGAAGAACATAATGGAGCTGAAAGTAATCAGGTAGACAACCTACGTGGTGAAGATTGTGATTTTTCCATGCAAATGATCGATTTTGGTTTTTTTTTTTTCAGTTCTGCTGTACAGGGTCGGCAAGGTCGACGCTTGTCGATCATGCCGGCCATAAAAGCCGGCGTGGTTCTACTTTGAACAACGTGCCGACTTTTCATGAGCAGTACCACGCCGGCAATATAGAAAATTTGAACCTTGCTGACTTTCATTTTTTGAAACACAGGAGTCTTTACTTGAAAATGCTTTTGCTGGGATTGTCATGTTTTCATAACGTGCCAGCTGTTTTCATGTCGGCAATGTTTATATTCTATTACGTTCCGGTCTTTTCTAGCCGGCATTGTTTTATATGTCGACCATGCCGACCGTGGTAATACACATCAACTAAACTTTTGATGTTTTATAGATTGTGGCATTGGTACCTATGGAGGATCAGCCTCAAGCTCAGAAAATTAGGGGTCCCGATACTTCCTCACATTATGCTAATGATTTGGAATGGAAGGAAAAAGACGACGCGGTCAATTGGATTGTTGAGAAAGCCAAAGAGAAGATGTGCGTTCTAGTGAAAAACACCCAACAAAAATCTACGCGGTTTGAAATGGTATGCGAGTGTTATGGATCGCCGGAGGAAAGTCACAAGAGAAAGGGTTATGTGTATGATAAGAAGACGACTAGGGTGTACAAGACGAAGTCAAAGAAGTGTGGATGCCCATTCAAGATTATTTTTGGGAGGAACAAAGATACCGACAACGTGTGGAGAATGAGTAGAGTTGATGTTGGTTGGCATAACCATGAAGATCCGGACACTCTTGTTGGGCATTGTCAAGTTGCCAAGCTGAAACCGCACGAGTTCGAGCAAGTAAGAACAAGTTGGGGAATTAAACCAAGTAAGCTCCTAAGTAAGTTCAAGAGGGACGACCCGCATAACCTCTCTTCATTGTTTACAATTTATGCGGCCAAGGCAACTATTAAAAGAATTGAATGGGATGGAAGAAAGGTGATGGAAGAATCACAATGGTTAATACACAAATACAACTACACGGTGAGACACCATGAGTCATCGGAGGGGAAGGTGGATCGTATTTTTCTTGCGCATCCCGATATGATTCAATTGGCGCGTTGCTTTTACCAAGTTTTGTTCATGGATTGTACTTATAAGACGAATAGGTACAACATGCCTTTGTTGAACATTGTAGGACAAACCTCGGATAAGCAATCGTTCACGGTGGCATGGTGTTTTATGGATCGTGAGAAGGATGATAGTTATATTTGGGCATTGGAAACTTTGAAGCTTCTCTACCACGAAGACGAAACTCCGGGGGTTATAGTCACCGACAATGAGCAAGCAATAATGAACGCCGTGAGGATAGTCTTTCCCAATGCACAAAATTTCCTTTGCACTTGGCATATACAATGCAATCTTCGAAAGAATTGTAGAAGTCATATCCAAAAACCGAAAGCAAAGAAAGGAACTAAACGTGAAAAAGAGGAAGACAACGTCTTAGCAAACTAACTAAAGAGGAGCGAGAGAAGGAGAAAGAGAAAGAAGACGAAGAATGGAAAGAAGGTGAGATTAAGTTTGGGTTATTCATGAAAGCGTGGGATAAGGTGGTTTGGTCGATGAGTGTGGGAAGATATGAGTTAAACTTGAAGGATTTCGAGGATGATTGGGGGACTAATTACCCCAAAGTAGTGGAATATTGCAAGAAACAATGGTTGAGGCCACACAAAGAGAGGTTTGTGTATGCTTATACTTACGACTATAAACATTTCAAACTTGAATCCACAAGTATGGTAGAGCAAGCGCATGGGAGACTAAAAGGTCTACTTTTCACGAGTCAAAATGGGATTGTGACGGTGCAACATGCTATCCATGAGTACACTAATAATGATATCAACAAGATAAAAAAGCAATTCAAAGAAATTAGCTTAGGAAGTTGAGGGAGTTTAAGGAGGATAATTGGATGCTTGTTGGTATACATAGCAACGTATCGCATTGGGCAATACGTTTTATGATGAAACATCTCGCTTTGTTTAAAAAGTATAAAAAGTATGACGACCCGAGCACTCCTTGTAAGTGTAGGATAATGAAGGCTATCGGACTTCCATGTCGTCATATGCTTGGTAGGTATAAAACTCCCATTCCTCTTGATGATATCGATCCCTATTGGAAGCAATTATCTTTCAAACCGGCTCCAAGAGAAGATCCCCGTGAAGAGTTTGGCGACATGGAACTTGGGAGAATAATCCTCGAAAAATATCCCAAGTTGAATAGGTTGGACAAACAAACTATGAAGCACAAGTTGATGCCGATAGTTTACCCTTTTATGGAAGAACTTGAAGAACCGGAGAAACAAGATCCTAATGGTAGACCAACTACCAAAAAGACGAGGGCGGAAGAAAGAGAACAAATCAAAGAGTTTTTGAGTACAAATTGCGATCAAGATCAATCCGAAGGAGAACAAATCAAAGAGTTTTAAGTAGAAATAGTGATCAATCCAAAAGGGAAAACATTAAAGAGCATTTGAGTACAAAGTGCGATCCATCCGGACATGTTTATACCGAGGCGCAATACAAGGAGGAGCCCGCTAAAAAGAAAAGAGGTCGTCCAAGGAAGGATTCAACTACGCCAACGGTCTCTAACTTGAATACAAATGGCACTCTACCTCTTGAGAGTCAAGCAAGCGTGGAATTTGTTGGAAAGAAAAGGGGTCGGCCAAAGAAGGATTTAACTACACCAACCGTCTCTAACTTGAATACAAATGGAACTCTACCTCTTGAGAGCCAAGCAAGCCAAGGAGATGTGGCGAAGAAAAAAAAAGTCGTCCAAAGAAGGTAGTACAACCGGTGTTGCAAAAGTATCGTACTCAACTCCCTCCAACTATTCAAGATTTCGTGATTGGTACCGACGATGTTCCGAAAGATGGAAATTGTGTGTTTCACGTTATCTCGCAACAATTGGGACACCTAAGTGGAGCGGTTGAAGAGAATCTCACCCAATGCCAATACATTAGAAAGAAGATGGCCGCTCGACTAGAACACGACAAGGAGTTCCATATCTCAATGATTCTAGAAGGTTCCATGGAGGAAAAAGAAGCAACTTTCAAAGGTTTGCTAACTAGTGTTAAAGATCGGAGAGGGAAACGCACCGATCAAATGGGAGCATTGGTTGAGAATGCCGGAGTGTGGCCATCTATTGGCGGATACTTGGAATTGCGTGGTACATTTTTTTAGTGAGGACTATCTATAGCATTTGCACCGAAACATGCGGTTTGCGTGGAGCAACTCAAGCATAGAAGAATTGTCATGGCTTTGGTGGATAAAAATCATTTTATTGGTCTACAACTCAATAAGGAATGTCCATTGCCTCCTCTATGTAGGTTTAGTTTGTGGGAGAAGTTCACAAACAACAAGAGCAAGGAATGGATGAAAATTTATGAGGACAACATGGCCCTTTGGAATGTTATAGATGAGTCTAGGAATGTCCCATAGATTTGACTAAAGGAGGTTCAATAGGTTTGAATGAACTCCCTCCAATAGATTTGAGTGAGGAGTGATTATGATTAGGGAATAAAGCAGCTTTTTGTGTAGTGTACAATGGAGTACTAGATGGTAGGCCTCGAAAGTGTATAAATAAATTGGCCTACGGTGATACCGCAAGTGCACGGTGTCGTGATGTAGCACTGGGCACGTACGGGTCGAACCACAGAGACGAGGGGTGATAATGTTGATCTAAGGCTTACTTGACTGAATTTCAGGTGAAGTAACAACGTAACACAATGTTTGTGCCGATACGGCAGAGTTGTAAAGTGACTCTAAGCTAAGGCGAGAAAAGTAGATTGTAAACGGAAAGCGGGCACTAGGGTGTCGAATCCATCACCTAATCTCAGCTAAGGCAGTTCAAGTTTGATGAAGTTCTCGTCCCTTGAAATGGCAAGGCTGCCATTCATCCGGGGTTTCTAAGGATGGTTTGTTATCAACCAAAGCAATTAGCTAATTCCTAGTATTAGTTGTCTTATCACAGTACAACTAATCACAAATCACTTTCATTACTTAGATGATCAAACCTATCCTAAATTGGGTATTCTAATCACAATTAAAGTATCTCTCCCAAGCACCGAATGTCTTTTCGGGGTACAAACAGATCCGAGGATCAAAAGCATTCAATGAAGCATGAATTGTAACAAGATCAACATAGAATTTATCCGACTACAGAGCATACATGGCATACTCTGTGAAGGTAAAATGTTGATTGTTAAGATTATAATTACCCTAAACAATAAAGCACAAACAAGAACAAGTCAAAATTATGAACTACACTCATCAAATGATTATGGATTTCATCTAACCCTAGCAATAGAACTCAGAACATGATTCAAATACAAAGAAATACAAATTAAGCCTAATTGACTGCCCTGGCTAATCCAGGCGTCCTTCTACACAAACCCCTCACTGCTATTTATACATGCAATTCATTCAAAATTCCCAAACCCTAATTGAATTAAAAATAGGAATTAAATCATAAATCAATCAATACCCATACTCTGAATCTCGCCTCTGTCAATTCGTCTGCTGCGCTCCATGCTTCGACTGTGGAGAGGTAAACCCTAGCTTTAGCTTTTCTCTAAGTTAGCTTCTAGGGTGGAGAAGCTAAGAAAGAGAAAGACTAAATAGCTAGAGAGGAAGGAAGGTGGTTGCGGTAGGCTGTGGAGGTGATGGTGACAGAAAGAGGGAGAGGAGTTGGTGGTGTCGGAGGTTGGTCGGGTGAAGAACAGAGCTCGCTCTGGGTGTTGCGCAGAGGGGTTGTTGCGAGAGAGGAAAGAGAAGGAAGAAGAGAAATGAGGAGATTAGGGTTTGCTCGGAGTGGGGGTATAGGGTAGGGTTGATAGGGTGTTGAGCGGGCACGGCGAAGTGTCGATGGGAGGGCTTCGGCGAGCGTAGGATGGAGTGATGGAGATCCGAACGGCCGAGGATGGTAGCCGGTTTTGATGTGATCTGGTGTAGCACGGAGCAGCGATCTTCGATGCACGTGGAAGCGGCGACCGTTGGATGAGGGAGAAAGAAATCTCAACGTCTCGAAGAGACGGGCTCGGATCCGGGTCGTGGGTAGCTCTAGCCCATGTCTTCCTTGTTGGTTTGTAACTAACTGCGCGCGGGCTTTGGCTATCTACTCCATAGATGCTCGACTCCAATTCTTCGCTCTTTTGGCTCCTCAGATTCTCCGGACTTTATTTAGTACCTAAAAATACAAAATTAATTAAAACAAATATTTATTCTTGAAAACAAAGAAAACACAGAATCTGGGATAATATCTGATTTCTAAGCGCAAAAGATGAGTAAAATGCCAATAAAAAGGTGTATAAATATGCACTATTTGGCACTCATCAAATACCCCCAAACCTGAATTTTACTTGTCCTCAAGTGAAACAGAAAATAAGAAATCCTAACTATACCCCGTCGCAGTCTCTCGAATGCATTTAGCGTATGCACTAAGCCTTTAAACCCCTAGGTGTCCCTAGTGGACGAGTTGTAGTCTCGTGAGGGTTTACCAGAGGTGTACCCACAAAACCTTCTCCAACTTCGAGTGTAAAAAGAGTCTCAAGCCTCCAAGAAGCTATGAGGACATAGAGTTTTGCATGCTAGTAATGAAGTTAGAACTATCGAAGAACGCATTCTCATCCTTAAGTGCTGAGCGAGAAGTAACCATACCATATGAAAGAATTCGGATTCGATTGTGATCATAAGTCTCAACTTCTGCCTCACCATTAGGGTTTTATGATAATTGCACTCAAAAAGATCGCTTTTTTAGTCTCTCATGTGTGCAGGCAGGAGTAAAGAGAGAAATCCTGCACACGTTGTAGGTAAGAAGGATAACCTTCCGAAATAAAATCTGGAGACTCCACAAAAGTGTGGACAAAAAGAATCTTTTCGATGATCTCTAAGAAAGGAAATCAACCATTAGCAAGGGTGGGAGTACTCACTCACTTCTCACCCGATCGGCAACTAACATCAATCTCTCATAGGAAACCATAGAAACGTCTTCAATCTTCGGTCTTCGGTCTTCAGTCTTCAACTATTGATGACGAACTTCTGAACTTCACAAAAACTTAATAATTTTTTTTTTTTTTTTTTTTTTTTTTTGGTTACAATAAAACGATAAACTCAATTTTTCACAAACTTCATTAATTTTCATCTTATTTCATTTTCTTTGTTGCACATAAACCTTGGACTATATCAATTTTTCTTTCAATATTCTGATTCTGCTCCGGTTGCTGACGATGATGTGTTTCTATGGGTCTTGCTGATTGAGAGAGAGAGAGATGCTAACTGCAAATCGATATTTAGAAGGAGTTTTCATCTTTAGACGTCACCCTCATGATTGACGGAATTAGCACTCAAGAGATCAAAAGTAGTCTTTGAAAGTGGTGCGAAGTTGGGTAGCTCACCATTCCTACCCGAATTGACGTACGGTGACACACACTCTAAAAGCTTTTCTAGAAAGTCACGAAGAGTGAAGGTCGGTACCTCGCTTGATGTAAAATGGGTAGTCTCCACTATGGGTGATCACAATTCTACTACCGAATATCTAAACAAAGACCTAATTCGCCCTCCGGTATGGTTAAATCCAACTTTAACGCTCTAATCAACTAAGAAACCCGATTGTGTTCTCCGGTACTTCCAATTTTCTGTTATTTCGGTCAGATTCTCTATGTAAACATAGCTAGAAGCATGCTAGTGACTCTAAAATCTCTAAAAGTTGGAGGTTTTTATTTGCAAAAAGTTTTTGAATTTTTTTTTTTTTTTTTTTTTTTTTTAAGAAGGAAAACAAAAAGACTAAAAACAAAAAAGACTAAAAACTCTACCAAAAAGACTAAAAACTCTACATGCGAATCACACCCCCAAACCTAAATCAAACATTGTCCTCAATGTGTCAACAGATAGGAAAAATTTAAACATTCACATACCAAGAGAACTATGCTGATAAGAGAAAAGGGAAGAGATTACCGGATGTCGGCAGGAGCAAGGTTGAGCTTCGTTAGTCAAGGCTAAAATCCAACATTCTCAACGGAGATCATATCGGATTAGCATAATATATGTGCAAGAAGACTCAACCGAATCAAGAAAAGAAAATTTAACAAGTCCTACTGGATATATACAATGAAAATTCACCATAAACTAACAGTCTAAAGAGTTGAGGATCAACCCAATAGACGATATGTACACACATTAATGACCTTACACAAATATAATATGAGAGTGCAAGTAAGACTGCAAATGGGAATGAGTTTCCCCCAAACCTAAACTTGTGAACGGAGGGTGTGTTTGTGAGAACAAAATCTTGCAATTTTAAAGGTACATCATGCAAAAGGTCTAACTCAAAATGAGTTTTGCTAATTACAAAGTGACGTACACATTCCAACTGTGGCTCCTTAAGAGTGTTATACTTTGATGCAAAATAGTCCAAGAGGACTTGGGAAGCACAAAGTTCTAGTCCTAAGTTAGGCATTTTCGGAAAAGTTGGTTTTGCAATTTTTGACAAACTACACCTAGGTTTGGTGGAAGAGTTTCAATTTGTGACTCGGGGAGAGAGGTTAGGTGCATCTAAGTTGTTTTCATTTATAAAATCATTGGCACCATCACACACTTTCCTAAAGTCAAAAGAGGGTAAATCATGTTCATTTTCACAAAACAAATCCACAGGTTCCACATCAATATCACATGCATGAATATCAGAAGAAGCATCATTCATAGGGTTCACAGGAGAGACACTTAATGTCTCTGAACCTAAAAATTCTATTACATTTTCAAAATACACATGCTCTTCATATTCATCATCATCATCATCATCATCATAGCAAAAATCCATCTCTCCATTCAAAATTGTAGTATTTTTAGTGTACTCATCTACCTCTAGATTAGGTTCATATTCAATGTTAGTTGCATGAGTAAGACTAGAAACACTATTTTCAATCCTATCATTTTGTAACTCAATCGAGGTTCCTTTGAAGAATCATCTTGAGTTGTTCCATTGAAGGAGAGTCTTCACTAGTGGGTATGCATTCCTCATATGGATATTCATTGTATGGTTGTGCATGAGGTTCACTAGAGAAGGTAAATTCAGACATGTTGCTATATGGATGGTCATGCATTGCATTCATTTCAAGCCTAGTATTTAGCTCCATGAGTGTATCCATTGTTGATTGCAAACTAGGAGTTGGGGGAGTATAAAATTGTTCGTCTCCCCACTGTGGTGAATGATGCATGTGTGCAGGTTGATTATGGTCCCAATAGTCACTTCTAGACACTTCGTTCATTGGATTATCATGGTTTTCCCTAGACTGTCTAAAATCATGCAAGATATAACAGTATTCAGCAGGGTGGTCTAAGCCACCACATAAGGTGCAAGCATGCATTTCATATTGATCTAAAAGTGATGATGGGTATGAGAAAATTGTTCATTTTCAACTTTGTGGTGGATGATGTATGTGATCATAATGATTAGGGTATGTGAGATCAGGGCCCTGAGAAGGCCCATATAATTCCCTAAAGTCACTATGGTATGTGGGGTGTTCATCCTGTGAAAGGTGCCCGTAAGCAAGCTCTCTAAGGGATTTGTTTGAATCCCCAGATGCGGACCAAAATCCTGACATGATTTATCAACTCAAATTGAACTCAAAGCCCAGTGAAGTGGACTAAGTTTGGTTTATTGGGTTTTTGGTTTGTTGGGTTTCATTTGGTTTTGTTGGGAGCTTTGGTTTATGTGGGAAGCCCAGTTCTTTGTGGGCTCAATTTGGTTTGTTTGGGATTTCTTTGTTTGAAACCCAGAATTTGTAAAACTTTCTGCCCAGGTTGTGTAGCTTAGTTGGTTGTGACTTGGTTGCACTGGGGATTATGTTGAAAATCTACCTAGGAAGTGGATTGAGTTGGGCTCGGTTTGGTATAAGCCCAAGTGGTTGTTTTAGGCTTGACCAGCCGATTGTGTTACAGCCCAACAGATGATGTGGGCTTAGTTTAGCTTAAGCCCAGCAGCAGAGCCCGACTTAGGTAGAAGCGGCCCGGTTTTTTTTGATTTGGGCTTCGATTTGGGTTTTTGTGTGAAATTGTGGTTTGGTTTCGGCCAGTCGGAGTCACAAGTGCAAGTTATGTGGGCTGTTGTTTGCAGCCAGTGCAGTTTGAGTTGGGCTCGGCTGGTGTAAGCCCGAATTATGAAAAATGAAAATCGATTCAACTCGGTGAATCGAGTTAAGATTGACTCGGCGATTTAGGGAGTCAACTCAACTCGGTCGGTTCAACTCGGTGAACAGTGCAGTTCACTCACTCGGCTCTCCACTCAGACTTTTACTCAGCTGAGTTAAAGTTTTCTATTCAGCCCTCATGATTAGTGCAGAGTGTATGTGGAGCCAGATTGATGGTGCAAGCCGGATGTATGTGCAAGCCCAGATTGATGGTCTTTGAGTTGATTAGTTAGCACGATTATGTTTATTGGGCTCGGTTGGTATGTGCAAGCCCGAAGTGGGTTTAGCTTACACAGCTCGAGGCTTTTGTGATGGCCAGCAGTTGGGTTGAAGGCAAATTGCCGAGGCCGGTGGTGAGCAAGTTTGCGAGCCACGAGTGCTGTTGGTGCGAGTTGGCAGCTCATCCTTTGGGTAATGTGACAGCGCGCAATGCACAGAATCACAGCTCAAGCACAAGGTTATGTGCTCAGTTTGGTCAGGCCAAGTTGCAACAAAGCCCCACAGCTTCAGGGGGCTGGGGTTAATAGCTCAGTACAATGTGGTTTAGGTTTCACAGATGCAGCAAATCAGCAGACACACAATGCTAGCACAACCACATCAGGGGGGGTACCACAGATCATTCACAAATCATTCACAGGCAATACAGGGCACAGAGCATACAATACAGGGTGCAGATGTGCAATTTGGAAACTTAGCTTCAGGGGGCTGAGGTTTCACACAAGGCAGCAATGGACAATCAGGTTTCAGCAAACATACATTATGCACACATTTCAGATATTGCAGGTTACGCTCAAGATGGTACTCTATATTGCAAGGTGTTGGGAAGTACCTTGCTAAGCAGCTAGGTTATCAGGAGACATGGGTTAGCATTTATAAAAATGAGGTACATTGAAGTTTTAGAACAACCAACCAAGCGCAGGGCACAACGGCTATATTGTGTCTGCTCCTTGTCTTTCCCCGAGGTTGCTCGGCGACTTAGCAAGTCGGCAGAAGACACGGAGTAGAATGCACTGCTGAGCTTGGTAGGCCGAAAAGATGTTTAAATTACGGCCTACGGTAATCACTGCAAGTGCACGGTGTCGTGATGTAGCACAGGCACGTACGGGTCGAACCACGAGAGACTTGTGGTGCCCTTATGTGATCTAAGGCCTTCTTCAACTCGAGTTCTAAAAGTGACGGTGACAAGAGATGGTTTTATGTGCCGAAATGGTCGAGATGTGATGAAGTGACAATGAACTAAGGTATAATGAGTGACAAAAGTATGCTAAGGTCCGCAAATCCACCTCGGCCCCTATTGTGATTTCAACTAAGTTAAATGTCTTGTTCCTATAGTAGCTAAGGGAGCGTGTGTCAATTCGCCACTTAACTAAGGAGTTTCACCTTGTGATAACTCAAATATCAACCTAAATTGCTAACCTAGAGTCTTGGTTGTCTAATGAAGCACTTGATCAAGAGTATTAGTTTTACTAATAGAAAGCAGCTGAAATACACCCAACTCGGTTTAAACCTAACTACAAAGTGCATCCATGGCGTTGGCATGCCTTGTGAGAGAAAAGTGTTGAGGTATTTAAAATTGAAGCTATCTAATTCATTAAGCATTCAAGATAAATTTAACAGAGTTTAAGCACAAATTGGAATCAGGGTTTCATTGAAACCCTAACACTAAATTAAAATAACAAAGAACAAATTTAACTCTAATTGACAGCACTGGCTAATCCAGGCGTAGTTTCTACACAATCCCCTCACTGCTATTTATACATCCCAGAAAATCCCAAAATAACCAAACCCTAATTCGATTAAAAATAGAAATTAATTGAAACTTCTCTCACCCATGTCGCTCCAACTGCTCCCTCTTCTGTCAATCGGCTCTGCATCGACTACTCTAGCTTCTCCTTGATGTATCAATAAAACCCTAACCTATCTCTGTCTAGTTCTCTCTTAGCTCCTAGGAGAGAAGCTACAAAAGGACTAGAAAGTGATGAGGTAAGGTGGAGTGTCAGGAGATGATGGAGTTGGTGGCGGTATGGGTGAAGAAGAAGAGAAGGAACTACTGTGGGAGGGGAGATGGTCGGGGGAGGGTGGAGTTGCGAGAGGTGAGGGCGACGGGTGGAAGAAGAGAAGAGAAAATGAGTTTAGGGTTAGGCTTAGGGGCTTATATAGGGGCTATGGTGTTGGCGGGTATATCGAAGATCGATGGGAACGCCGCCTGCGAGCGTAGGATCTTGCGGGAGAGATCCGAACGGTCGAGGTTGGCAGCCGGTTCTGTTGTGATATGGTGTTGCGCGAGTGCATCAAGAGATGATGTATAGTGAGGGCAGCGACAGTTGGATGTAGAAGATCGAAATCTCGACGGCTTGGAGTGTACGGGCTCGGATCCGGGTCGCGGGTAGCTTTAGCCCATGTCTTCCTTGTTGGGTTGCAACCGATTCGCCTTGTGAGCTTTGGCCATCTACTCCATAGATGCTCGACTCCAATTCTTTGCTCTTTTGCTCCTCGATTCTCCGAGCTTTATTTATTACCTAAAAACACAAAATTAATTAATACAAATATTTATTCTTGAAAACAAGGAAAATACGAGAATATGGGATAATATCGATTTATAAGCGCAAAAGATGAGTAAAATGCCAATAAAAAGGTGTATAAATATGCATTATTTGGCACTCATCAAATACCCCCAAACCCGAATTTTACTTGTCCTCAAGTGAAACAGAAATGAAGAAATCCTAACTATACCCCTGTCGCAGTCTCTCGAATGCATTTAGCGTATGCACTAAGCCTTTAAACCCCTAGGTGTCCCTAGTGGACGAGTTGTAGTCTCGTGAGGGTTTACAAGAGGTGTACCCACAAAACCTTCTCCAACTTCGCAGAGTGTAAAAAGAGTCTCAAGCCTCCAAGAAGCTATGAGGACATAGAGTTTACGCATGCTAGTAACGAGAAGTTAGAACTATCGAAGAACGCATTCTCATCCTTAAGTGCTGAGCGAGAAGTAACCATACCATATGAAAGAATTCGGATTCGATTGTGATCATAAGTCTCAACTTCTGCCTCACCATTAGGGTTTTATGATAATTGCACTCAAAAAGATCGCTTTTAGTCTCTCATGTGTGCGAGTAGGAATAAAGAGAGAAATCCTGCACACGTTGTAGGTAAGAAGGATAACCTTCCGAAATAAAATCTGGAGACTCCACAAAAGTGTGGACAAAAAGAATCTTTTTCTAATGATCTCTAAGAAAGGAAAATCAACCATTAGCAAGGGGTGGGAGTACTCACTCACTTCTCACCCGATCGGCAATTAATATCACTCTCTCATAAGAAACCATAGAAACGTCTTCAATCTTCGGTCTTCGGTCTTCAACTATTGATGACGAACTTCTGAACTTCACAAAAACTTAATAATTTTTTTTTTTTTTTTTTTTTTTTTTTTTTTTTTTAACTTTGTGGTAACTAGACACAGAAAATAAACTACAATTTTTTTTTTTTTTTTTTTTTTTTTTTTTTTTTTTTTTTTTGGTTACAATAAAACGATAAACTCAATTTTTCACAAACTTCATTAATTCTCATCTTATTTTCTTTTCTTTGTTGCACATATACCTTGGACTATATCAATTTTTCTTTCAATATTCGATTCTGCTCCGGTTCTTTGACGATGATGTGTTTCTATGGGTCTTCTTGATTGAGAGAGAGAGATGCTAACTGCAAATCGATATTTAGAAGGAGTTTTCATCTTTAGACGTCACCCTCATGATTGACGGAATTAGCACTCAAGAGATCAAAAGTAGTCTTTGAAAGTGGTGCGAAGTTGGGTAGCTCACCATTCCTACCGGAATTGACGTACGGTGACACACACTCTAAAAAAGCTTTTCTAGAAAGTCACAAAGAGTGAAGGTCGGTACCTCGCTTGATGTAAAATGGGTAGTCTCCACTATGGGTGATCACAATTCTACTACCGAATATCTAAACAGACACCTAATTAGCCCTCAGGTATGGTTAAATCCAACTTTAACGCTCTAATCAACTAAGGAACCCGATTGCGTTCTCCGGTACTTCCAAGTTCTGTTATTTCGGTCAGAATCTCTATGTAAACATAGCTAAAAGCATGCTAGTGACTCTAAAATCTCTAAAAGTTGGAGGTTTTTACAAAAAGAGTTTTTTTTGAATTTTTGAATTTTTTTTTTTTTTTTTTTTTTTTTTTTTTTTTTTTTCAAGATGAAAATAAAAGATTAAAAAGACTAAAAACTCTAAATGCAAATCACACCCCCAAACCTAAATCAAACATTGTCCTCAATGTGTCTACATATAGAAAAAAATTTAAACAGTCACATACCGAGAGAATCGTGTCTTTGATAAGAGAAAAGGGAAGAGATTAGGATGTCGGCAGGAGCAAGGTTGAGCTTCATTCGTCAAGGCTAGAATCCAATATTCTCAACGGATATCATATCGGATTAGCATAATATATGTGCAAGAAGACTCAACCGAATCAAGAAAAGAAAATTTAACAAGTCCTACTGGATATATACAATGAAAATTCACCATAAACTAACAGTCTAAAGAGTTGAGGATCAACCCAATAGAAAATATGTACACACATTAACAGCCTTACACAAGTATAATATGAAAGTGCAAGTAAGACTGCAGATGTGAAGGAGTTTCCCCCAAACCTAAACTTGTGAACGGGTGTGTTTGAAAGCACAAAGTCTTGCAATTTTAAAGGTACGTCATGCAAAAGGTCTAACTCAAAGTGAGTTTTGCTAAGAACAAAGGACATACACATTCCAATTTGTGGCTCTTTAAAAGTGTTATACTTTGATGCAAAATAGTCCAAGAGGACTTGGGAAGCACAAAGCTCTAGGCCTAAGTTAGGCATTTTTAGAAAAGTTGGTTTTGCAATTTTGTGACAAACTACACCTAGGTTTGGTGGAGGAGTATCAATTTGTGACTCAGGAGAGAGGTTAGGTACATCTAAGTTGTTTTCATTTTTAAAATCATTTGTACCATCACATACTTTCCTAAAGTCAAAAGAGGGTAAATCATGGTCATTTTCACAGGGGAAATTCCACAGTTCCACATCAACATCACATGTATGAATATATCGAAGAGGCATCATTCATAGGGTTCACTGAAGAGACACTTAATGTCGCCGAACCTAAAAATTCTATTACATTTTCAAAATACACATGCTCTTCATATTCATCATCATCATCATCATAGCAAAAATCCATCTCTCCATTCAAAATTGTAGCATTTTTTAGTGTACTCATCTACCTCTAGATTAGGTTCATATTCAATGTTAGTTGCATGAGTAAGACTAGAAACACTATTTTCAATCCTATCATTTTGTAACTCAATCAGGTTCCTTTGAAGAATCATCTTGAGTTGTTCCATTGAAGGAGAGTCTTCATTAGTGGGTATGCATTCCTCATATGGATATTCATTGTATGGTTGTGCATGAGGTTCACTAGAGAAGGGAAATTCAGACATGTTGCTATATGGATGGTCATGCATTGCATTCATTTCAAGCCTAGCATTTAGCTCCATGAGTGTATCCATTGTTGATTGCAAACTAGGAGTTGGGGAGTATAAAATTGTTCATCTCCCCACCTTGTGGTGAATGATGCATGTGTGCAGGTTGATTATGGTCCCAATAGTCACTTCTAGACACTTCGTTCATTGGATTATCATGGTTTTCCCTAGACTGTCTAAAATCATGCAAGATATAACAGTAATCAGCAGGGTGGTCTAAGCCACCACATAAGGTGCAAGCATGCGTTTCATATTGCCTAGAAAAACTAGATTCGACAGATTGCCTTTCTAAAGCAGATTTCCTATCTAAAGCAGATAGTCGAGCCTCTAATTGATCTAAAAGTGATGACTGGGTATGAGGAGAGTGTTCATTCTCAACCTGTGATGGATGATACATGTGCTCATAGTGATTAGGGTATGTGAGGTCAGGGCCCTGAGAAGGCGCATAAAATTCTCTAAAATCACTATGGTATGTGGGGGGGTTCATCCTGTGAAGCGTGCCCGTAAGCACGCTCTCTAAGGGATTTGTTTCCATCCCCAGATGCAGACCAAAATCCTGACATGGTCTAGCTCTCAAATTGAACTCAAAGCCCAGTGAAGTGGACTAAGTTTGGTTTATTGGGTTTTTGGTTTGTTGGGTTTCATTTGGTTTGTTGGGAAGCCTAGTAGTTGTTGGCTCAATTTGGTTTTGATGGGCTTAGTTTGGTTGCAGCCCAAAGTGTTTGCAAAACTTAATGGGAGTGGGCTGAAATTTTTGGTTTTGAGAAGCCCAAAGAAGTGTGAAACCGCACGGCCAGTATGCACGGCCAGGTTGGGTTGAAGTGGGCTCGGTTCGGTGTAGCCCAAGTTATGGGTTCGGTGAGCCCACTGGTGTGGGCTTGATTATAAACAGCCCGATTCAACTCGGTAAATCGGCCGAGTTAGGATTGACTCAGCTATACGTGGAGGCAACTCAACTCGGCCGGTTTGACTCGGTGAACGAACCGAATTCGCCTCACCCACACTCGGCTTAGTCGAGACTTTTACTCGCCTGAGTCAAAGTTTCCTATTCGGCCCTCACGATTAGTGCAGAGTGTATGTGGAGCCAGTTGATGGTGCAAGCCCGGATGTATGTGTAAGCCCAGATTGATGGTGCTTGGGTTCGATTAGATAGCACAGTTATGTTTATTGGGCTCGGTTGGTATGTGCAAGCCTGGCCATGGGTTTAGCTTACACAGCTCGAGCTTTTGATGTTGCCAGCCCATTGGGTTGAAGGCAAATTGCCGAGGCCAAAGTGGAGAGCAAGTTTGCAGGCCACGAAGTGCATTTGGTGCGAGTTGGCAACTCATCACCGGGCCAATGTGCACAGCTACGGCAATGCACAGAATCACGGCTCAAGCACAAGGTTATGTGCTCGGTTTGGTCGAGGCCAAGTTGCAACAAAGCTCCACGGCTTCGGGGGTGGGGTTGCAAGGAGTTAATGCTCGTGGCTTAGCTCAACAGGGGTCAACATGGTTCACACAGATGCACAGCTGAAATACAGGGGCTAGCCTGGCTACCTCAAACAAACAATTAGTTCAACAGGGTTTGCAGCTGAGGCACAACAGGCTCAACAGGGCATTACACAGACTTGCGGCTAAACGGCACAGGTTACCCAGTTGTATCTCAGCCTCTACAGCAGCAGGGGCTGGATTGGAGCACAACAGGGTCTCACAAATGGCTTTATCAGCAATCACTCAAGGCTGTCAACAGGTTGAGTTGCTGTCAACCATCCTAGCTCAAGTGATCTAAGGGCTTTCTAGGATATGCTCAGGGTCAGTGCAACCTTCTCAGCTACAGGGGGCTGGAGATTATCAGCTCAAGTATGACTTGTTCACAGGTCAGTCAACAGACCCAACAGACTAATTGACAGCAGGTCTGTCAGTTAAGGAGTTTTGGCACAGACACACATGGCACATAATCAATTACTAACCTCAGATTCTGCGCCTAGCCTCGTCTTTCTCCCTTTTGGCAAGCACCTGGTATGCTCTGAGGCTCAACAGCTTCAGGCCTTGCTCAGCAGCAGCAGCACAGCAGCACAAAGGTAGAATGCACCTGCAGCTCAACAAAGAATTCAGTTCCCAGAGCTTCACAGTCAAAGCTACAGAGCAAGAATGCTGCGGCGAGCTCGTGGTTATGCCCGAAAGCGAAGATTAAGCCACGAGAAAAACAAACTAACGACAAAAGTTAAACTAACAAAACTAACAGCTAAATTATACTAGAATTCCAAAGTTACATATGCAAGTTAAACACTAAAACTAAGTTATCATGCTTATAACGGCTAAATGAAAAAAAACAACTAAGTTATCATGATGGTGCGAGATACGTGGTGTAAAATAAAATGCAATAAAAGAAAGCTATAAAAGATGCAAGTACAAGATGCTTTGAAATGCCACGGATGAGCTAAGTTACACTATAATGCGGGCGCGAATATGTACAGGGGTGAAACTCGGTGAAGTATTAGCCAAAAAAAAAAAAGGCACGCGCAAGTCCCCCAAAGAACGGCGCCAAAAACTTGGTAGGCCCGAAAAGATGTTTAAATTACGGCCTACGGTAATACCGCAAGTGCACGGTGTCGTGATGTAGCACTGGGCACGTACGGGTCGAACCACAGAGACTTGTGGTGCCCTTATGTGATCTAAGGCCTTCTTCAACTGAGTTCTAAAAGTGACAGTGACAACAGATGGTTTTATGTGCCGAAATGGCTGAGATGTGATGAAGTGACAATGAACTAAGGTATAACAGTGACAAAAGTATGCTAAGGTCTGCAAATCCACCTCTGACCCCTATTGTGATTTCAACTAAGTTAAATGTCTTGTTCCTATAGTAGCTAAGGGCAGTGTGTCAATTCTGCCACTTAACTAAGGAGTTTCACCTTGTGATAACTCAAATATCAGCTAAATTGCTAACCTAGAGTACTGGTTGTCTAATGAAGCACAACCAGTCAAGAGTATTAGTTTTACTAATAGAAACAGAGCTGAAATACACCCAACTCAGTTTAAACCTAACTACAGTGCATCCATGGCGTTGGCATGCACTGTGAGAGAAAAGTGTTGAGGTATTTAAAATTGAAGCTATCTAATTCATTGAGCATTCAAGATAAATTTAACAGAGTTTAAGCACAAATTGGAATCAGGGTTTCATTGAAACCCTAACACTAAATTAAAATAACAAAGAACAAATTTAACTCTAATTGACAAAGACCTTTGGCTAATCCAGGCGTAGTTTCTACACAATCCCCTCATCGCTATTTATACATCCCGTAAAAATCCCAAAATAACCAAACCCTAATTCGATTAAAAATAGAAATTAATTGAAACTTCTCTCACCCATGTCGCTCCAATCGCTCCCTCTTCTCGTCAATCTCTCGCATCGACTACTCTAGCTTCTCCTTGATGTATCAATAAAACCCTAACCTATCTCTGTCTAGTTCTCTCTTAGCTCCTAGGAGAGAAGCTACAAAAGGACTAGAAAGTGATGAGGTAAGGTGGAGTGTCAGGAGATGATGGAGTTGGTGGCGGTATGGGTGAAGAAGAGAAGGAACGGCTGTGGCAGGAGATGGTCGGGGGGAGGGTGGAGTTGCAGAGGTGAGGGCGACGGGTGGAAGAAGAGAAGAGAAAATGAGTTTAGGGTTAGGCTTAGGGGCTTATATAGGGGCTATGGTGTTGAGCAGGTATATCGAAGATCGATGGGAACGCTGCACCGAGCGTAGGATCTTGCGGGAGAGATCCGAACTGGCCGAGGTTGGTAGCTGGTTACATTGTGATATGGTGTTGCGCGAGTGCATCAAGAGATGATGTATAGTGAGGGCAGCGACCGTTGGATGTAGAAGATCGAAATCTCGACGGCTTGGAGTGTACGGGCTCGGATCCGGGTCGCGGGTAGCTTTAGCCCATGTCTTCCTTGTTGGGTTGCAACTGATTCGCGCGCGGGCTTTGGCCATCTACTCCATAGATGCTCGACTCCAATTCTTTGCTCTTTTGCTCCTAGATTCTCCGAGCTTTATTTATTACCTAAAAACACAAAATTAATTAATACAAATATTTATTCTTGAAAACAAGGAAAATACAGAATATGGGATAATATCTGATTTATAAGCGCAAAAGATGAGTAAAATGCCAATAAAAAGGTGTATAAATATGCATTATTTGGCACTCATCACAGCTCAACAAAGATTTAGTTCCCAGAAATGTGCAACTTAAGGCAAAGATGAATAAACTTGAGAGTAATTTGGACTATCAGGGATTTGACAGGGGTTACTTGGACTGACTGGGGTTAAGAAAGCTTAACAGAAACAGTGGCAAGGCTAAAGTGCAAATGCACTGAGATGCATTAGAAAAATGATGCTAGTTACAGCTAACACTAAAGAACTAAGAAAGGAATGCAATTATAGCTAATAAAGCAATACTATAATGTAATGAAATATGCACTAGATGCAAAGATGCAAATGACATATGGAGTAGACTACAATGCAGATTATGTACTAACAATAGAAATCAAAGGTGAAGCTTAACTAAACTATACTAATACAGGGTTAAAGATGACAATGCACGGTGAGTATGTACAGGGGATAGAATGAAATTTCAGTCAAGATAAGCCAAAAATCGACAAGGCACGCGCCAAGTCCCCGGCAACGGCGCCAAAAACTTGGTAGGCCTCGAAAGTGTATAAATAAATTGGCCTACGGTGATACCGCAAGTGCACGGTGTCGTGATGTAGCACTGGGCACGTACGGGTCGAACCACAGAGACGAGGGGTGCTAATGTTGATCTAAGGCTTACTTGATCAATTTCCAGTGAAGTAACAACGTAACACAATGTTTGTGCCGATACGGCGAGTTGCGATGACTCTAAGCTAAGGCGTAAAAGTAGATTGTAAACGGAAAGCGGGCACTAGGGTGTCGAATCCATCACCTAATCTCGGCTAAGGCAGTTCAAGTTTGATGAAGTTCGTCCCTTGAAATGGCAAGGCTGCCATTCATCCGGGGTTTTAAGGATGGTTTGTTATCAACCAAAGCAATTAGCTAATTCCTAGTATTAGTTGTCTTATCACAAGACAACTAATCACAAATCACTTTCATTACTTAGATGATCAAACCTATCCTAAATTGGGTATTCTAATCACAATTAAAGTATCTCTCCCAAGCACCGAATGTCTTTTCAGTGGTACAAACAGTCCGAGGATCAAAAGCATTCAATGAAGCATGAATTGTAACAAGATCAACATAGAATTTATCCGACTACAGAGCATACATGGCATACTGCTGTGAAGGTAAAATGTTGATTGTTAAGATTATAATTACCCTAAACAATAAAGCACAAACAAGAACAAGTCAAAATTATGAACTACACTCATCAAATGATTATGGATTTCATCTAACCCTAGCAATAGAACTCGAACATGATTCAAATACAAAGAAATACAAATTAAGCCTAATTGATCTGCCCCTGGCTAATCCAGGCGTCCTTCTACACAAACCCCTCACTCGCTATTTATACATGCAATTCATTCAAAATTCCCAAACCCTAATTGAATTAAAAATAGGAATTAAATCATAAATCAATCAATACCCATACTCGAATCTCGCCTCTGTCAATTAAAGTCTCGCTCGCGCTCCATGCTTCGATTGTGGAGAGGTAAACCCTAGCTTTAGCTTTTCTAAGTTAGCTTTTAGGGTGGAGAAGCTAAGAAAGAGAAAGACTAAATAGCTAGAGAGGAAGGAAGGTGGTTGTGGTAGGCTGTGGAGGGTGATGGTGACAGAGAGGGAGAGGAGTTGGTGGTGTCGGAGGTTGGTCGGGTGAAGAACAGAGCTCGCTCCGGGTGTTGCAGAGGGGTTGTTGCGAGAGGAAAGAGAAGGAAGAAGAGAAATGAGGAGATTAGGGTTTGCTCGAGTGGGGGTATAGGGTAGGGTTGATAGGGTGTTGAGCGGGCACAGCTGAAGTGTCGATGGGAGGGCTTCGGCGAGCGTAGGATGGAGCTGATGGAGATCCGAACGGCCGAGGATGGTAGCCGGTTTTGATGTGATCCGGTGTAGCACGGAGCAGCGATCTTCGATGCACGTGGAAGCGGCGACCGTTGGATGAGGGAGAAAGAAATCTCAACGTCTCGAAGAGACGGGCTCGGATCCGGGTCGTGGGTAGCTCTAGCCCATGTCTTCCTTGTTGGTTTGTAACCAATTCGCGCGCGGGCTTTGGCTATCTACTCCATAGATGCTCGACTCCAATTCTTCGCTCTTTTGGCTCCTCGATTCTCCGGACTTTATTTAGTACCTAAAAATACAAAATTAATTAAAACAAATATTTATTCTTGAAAACAAAGAAAACACAGAACTGGGATAATATCTCGATTTCTAAGCGCAAAAGATGAGTAAAATGCCAATAAAAAGGTGTATAAATATGCACTATTTGGCACTCATCAAATACCCCCAAACTCCGAATTTTACTTGTCCTCAAGTGAAACAGAAAATAAGAAATCCTAACTATACCCCGTCGCAGTCTCTCGAATGCATTTAGCGTATGCACTAAGCCTTTAAACCCCTAGGTGTCCCTAGTGGACGAGTTGTAGTCTCGTGAGGGTTTACCAGAGGTGTACCCACAAAACCTTCTCCAACTTCGAGTGTAAAAGAGTCTCAAGCCTCCAAGAAGCTATGAGGACATAGAGTTTCGCATGCTAGTAATGAAGTTAGAACTATCGAAGAACGCATTCTCATCCTTAAGTCTTTGAGCGAGAAGTAACCATACCATATGAAAGAATTCGGATTCGATTGTGATCATAAGTCTCAACTTTCGCCTCACCATTAGGGTTTTATGATAATTGCACTCAAAAAGATCGCTTTTTTAGTCTCTCATGTGTGCAGGCAGGAGTAAAGAGAGAAATCCTGCACACGTTGTAGGTAAGAAGGATAACCTTCCGAAATAAAATCTGGAGACTCCACAAAAGTGTGGACAAAAAGAATCTTTTCTGATGATCTCTAAGAAAGGAAATCAACCATTAGCAAGGGTGGGAGTACTCACTCACTTCTCACCCGATCGGCAACTAACATCAATCTCTCATAGGAAACCATAGAAACGTCTTCAATCTTCGGTCTTCGGTCTTCAGTCTTCAACTATTGATGACGAACTTCTGAACTTCACAAAAACTTAATAATTTTTTTTTTTTTTTTTTTTTTTTTTTTTTTTTTTTTTTTGGTTACAATAAAACGATAAACTCAATTTTTCACAAACTTCATTAATTTTCATCTTATTTCATTTTCTTTGTTGCACATAAACCTTGGACTATATCAATTTTTCTTTCAATATTCGATTCTCGATTCAGGTTTTTGTCGACGATGATGTGTTTCTATGGGTCTTGCTGATTGAGAGAGAGAGAGATGCTAACTGCAAATCGATATTTAGAAGGAGTTTTCATCTTTAGACGTCACCCTCATGATTGACGGAATTAGCACTCAAGAGATCAAAAGTAGTGCTGAAAGTGGTGCGAAGTTGGGTAGCTCACCATTCCTACCCGGAATTGACGTACGGTGACACACACTCTAAAAGCTTTTCTAGAAAGTCACGAAGAGTGAAGGTCGGTACCTCGCTTGATGTAAAATGGGTAGTCTCCACTATGGGTGATCACAATTCTACTACCGAATATCTAAACAAAGACCTAATTCGCCCCTCCGGTATGGTTAAATCCAACTTTAACGCTCTAATCAACTAAGAAACCCGATTGTGTTCTCCTAAGTACTTCCAATTTTCGTTATTTCGGTCAGATTCTCTATGTAAACATAGCTAGAAGCATGCTAGTGACTCTAAAATCTCTAAAAGTTGGAGGTTTTTATTTGCAAAAAGTTTTTGAATTTTTTTTTTTTTTTTTTTTTTTTTTTTTTTTTTTTTTTAAGAAGGAAAACAAAAAGACTAAAAACAAAAAAAAACTAAAAACTCTACCAAAAAGACTAAAAACTCTACATGCGAATCACACCCCCAAACCTAAATCAAACATTGTCCTCAATGTGTCAACAGATAGGAAAAATTTAAACATTCACATACCAAGAGAACTATGCTGATAAGAGAAAAGGGAAGAGATTACCGGATGTCGGCAGGAGCAAGGTTGAGCTTCGTTAGTCAAGGCTAAAATCCAACATTCTCAACGGAGATCATATCGGATTAGCATAATATATGTGCAAGAAGACTCAACCGAATCAAGAAAAGAAAATTTAACAAGTCCTACTGGATATATACAATGAAAATTCACCATAAACTAACAGTCTAAAGAGTTGAGGATCAACCCAATAGACGATATGTACACACATTAATGACCTTACACAAATATAATATGAGAGTGCAAGTAAGACCGCAAATGGGAATGAGTTCCCCCAAACCTAAACTTGTGAACAGGTGTGTTTGTGAGAACAAAATCTTGCAATTTTAAAGGTACATCATGCAAAAGGTCTAACTCAAAATGAGTTTTGCTAATTACAGGCAGACGTACACATTCCAACTGTGGCTCCTTAAGAGTGTTATACTTTGATGCAAAATAGTCCAAGAGGACTTGGGAAGCACAAAGTTCTAGTCCTAAGTTAGGCATTTTCAGAAAAGTTGGTTTTGCAATTTTTTGACAAACTACACCTAGGTTTGGTGGAAGAGTTTCAATTTGTGACTCAGGAGAGAGGTTAGGTGCATCTAAGTTGTTTTCATTTATAAAATCATTGGCACCATCACACACTTTCCTAAAGTCAAAAGAGGGTAAATCATGTTCATTTTCACAAAACAAATCCACAGGTTCCACATCAATATCACATGCATGAATATCAGAAGAAGCATCATTCATAGGGTTCACAGGAGAGACACTTAATGTCTCTGAACCTAAAAATTCTATTACATTTTCAAAATACACATGCTCTTCATATTCATCATCATCATCATCATCATCATAGCAAAAATCCATCTCTCCATTCAAAATTGTAGTATTTTTAGTGTACTCATCTACCTCTAGATTAGGTTCATATTCAATGTTAGTTGCATGAGTAAGACTAGAAACACTATTTTCAATCCTATCATTTTGTAACTCAATCAGGTTCCTTTGAAGAATCATCTTGAGTTGTTCCATTGAAGGAGAGTCTTCACTAGTGGGTATGCATTCCTCATATGGATATTCATTGTATGGTTGTGCATGAGGTTCACTAGAGAAGGTAAATTCAGACATGTTGCTATATGGATGGTCATGCATTGCATTCATTTCAAGCCTAGTATTTAGCTCCATGAGTGTATCCATTGTTGATTGCAAACTAGGAGTTGGGGGAGTATAAAATTGTTCGTCTCCCCACTGTGGTGAATGATGCATGTGTGCAGGTTGATTATGGTCCCTCACAAATTGTTATTTAGCAGAACCATGCCGGCTAAGAACTCCCTCACAAATTGTTCATGAATGTTATTTTCTATTAAGCCGGTAAGGCGTATTATAATATCCATGCCGACAGGACAACCGTCGGAAAGCTTTTAATATAGTATAATGCCGACTACGTGGGAGCCGGCAAGCTTCTAATTTAAGACAATGCCGACTATACATCGGATACAAACCTTAATTAAAGCATACAAATGTTAAAAACTTTACCCTAACACATTTGGGACATATATAGTATCTTTTTCCGGTACACAATTTCTTAGGAGAGGTAATTAGCTTCATCTTACCGTTGCAACATGGATCTGTGCATGGTAGAAGGTTAATTTTAGCAACTTCATCTTCATACGGAGCTACACGCTCATCTATCCAATAGAAAAACCCACAACAAGTGCATTTTGAAGCATACGGCTGATATACACCTCCTATTGCAGCTTTCATGAGAAATAAGAATCCCTTACAACCTTCAATAGTGCATTTGCTTCCTTCAAAGGGACAATCCCTTGCAAAATGACCACTTAGTGTACAAAGACTACAAATATTTGGTGGTGAAACTTCCATTCTTTATGCAAGGTTGAAGATGAAGTTGGGAATGCTTTTATAATAAAAACATACCTAATATCTTGATTTTGAAATTTCTAGCCGTTGAGCATTCAATGGGTTGTACTTTGTACCTATAAGGTGCAACTAACATTAGTCGGCAAGGTATAGACTTCATACCATGCCGGCCCTCAAGTACTTTGTCTAAAAGTGCATAAACAAAATAATAACTTCTAAAGCAACTAAAATCGAAAATTCAAATAAGTTTAACAAGTCTCAAACCACAATCTAAGAGTTCAAAACATAATGAAAGAGTTCAAACCACAATCTAAGTTTCTAAACCAAGTGAAACATAATAAAGTTTAAGAATTTCATGGATCCTTCTTCTTGTTGTTATCTTTCTCCCCATCACTAGCTTTTTCACTAGGCATCGCCTTTTGCTTTTCCCTTCCCCTTCATCTGGGCCTATGTAGTCACCATCCTTATTGTAATAGGGGTTCACCCGGAAAAGTCACATGCCCCGAAAAAAAAGTTCTTGGATCAACCTCCTCCTCTTCCTCCTCGATGATGTGCATTCTTCATAGTTGAGGGGATTGCTAGGACTGTTCATAAACCTTAGAAATTCTTCTGGATTTTCCTTACCCATCAAACATAACTTTCTAAACGGGCAATTCTCTTCAGTTTCATCTTTAGGTTCTTCTAAATTGGGATAAATTGTGTCCAAATATTCAAATAGCTCTTCTGCATTGTTAACAAGACAAGGTAGTTCTTCTTTTGTTTCCTCTGGGAACCTAAACAATGCACAAATAAGATATATGAAAACAAACAACACAACACTGTTGACCTTCTTCCCCTGGCCGGCAAGCCCGATAAATAAAACACTGCCGACTACAGTAAAGCCGGAAAGTTGTTAACCAACTACCCTGCCGACTAATAAAACGCCGGAATGGTACTATCTATGAAAGATGCCGACTAATAACTTAGGAAATTAAGGTTTCTGATGCCTAACGTCGGCATGGTACAAGTCTAAAATCACGCCGACCAAATATAACCCGGCATGGTTGGTTATTATACCCTGCCGGCCCGGTTATTGTCCAACAGGCGCCATGGCTCGATGAAAAGTCGGCATGTTACTCATCCCGAGACCATGCCGGCTCTTTCAAAATACCAACGTAGGCATGTTGTTCAAGTATCGACCTTGCCGGCCAACAAAATCAAAATCATAATTTTCGATTTCTAACCTAATCTAACAATCATATACAACAAAACAATAATGGGTTTGAGTTTATAAATCACTTACAATCTTCTTTTCGCCTTTAGAGGTTTCTTTTCACATCTTCAAGGATTGCATTCTTGGGTTTACTCGTTCCAACCTTTCCCTTACCTTTTCCCTCCGATTTGGAGGTTTTCATGTTACCGTTGAATCTCTCTTCTTCTGCTTTTGGATCGTTTAGAATCAACCATTTTTTTGGATAGAAAATCAAAAATCAAAATTTTGGTTGATTTTAAGTTTTGGAATGAAAGAGAAGAGGAGAGGGTTTAGAGAAGAAGAATGAAAGAGAAGAGGAGAGGTTTTTGGTTAATCAGTTTTTGGTTTTTAAGTTTAGAGTTTAGTTTTAGGTTGATTAGTGTAGGGGTATTAAAGTAACTTTACCACGTTTTGGCCTCCCCTTAGTAAGGTCACATGTCCACTTAAAATTGGGTATACCCCAATTAGTTTTGGTATACCCCAATCTCGCCAGGAAATTTTATATTGTTGTTTGTACTCGTTGTGTAAATTTTTTAAAATCCTTTCCAATGACATAAAAATAGTAAAATTCCAAGGCACGGATTTTTAGATATGTTATATTAAAGTTTGGTTACCAATAATACCCCTAAAAAAATGGGATGTATAAGGAGATATAATAATTAGACTAAAAGGAGGGACATTTTAGGTTTTTCATGTCCCAAAGACTACACCAAATTGATTTCCAATCTTTTTATCAAATTGAACATTTTTGTTAGGTTTCAATTTACAAAAAAGTGGCCATAAAAGGGACTCCCTCCCTTCGGGCCCTACGGTCGGTCGGCCCAATAATTCAAGGGAAACTTTTGCAAATTGCAATGGGAAGTGGGTTTCTTGGTTATTTCAAAGGCATGAATTGCAAAAAAGGAATTAGAAAAAGAACAAACTATTCGAATTATCAATTAGACAACATGGTAAGTGTGCGACTTTATAATTTATCAATCAGGATTCAGGAAGATGGCTTGTGCATGAAGTGCATGCTGAAATCTGATACAATTAATATTGATTTAACTTTATGGTAAGTGTATAAGACTTCTCTGTATATGTACATTTTTATGACCTTAAGATATTCATCCAGTCCAACACTTTCTATGTATATATATGTTAATAATACATGCACGTAGAGGTATGTCATCTACGTGCTGCTTGATTTATGAACGGTCTTGCTTTTGCCTTGGTTCAGCTGCACTTTTCTAGCTCGAGCCAAAGACCCTATTATCCCCTCCCTTCAAAAGAATCAACACCATATCATAATGGACTTTGCTCCAAACGTCCTTACGTCTACCATGAAAATCATATGTACCCCACGCATTGAACTCTGATCAAGAACAGTCTCTGGCAGGCTCTAAGGCAGTCGACAGGAGTTGCATCCAAACCCTATGCGAGTAGCAGCAGTGAAGCAGCTAGTGTTCAGTAATTTCAGGCTGAGAATTACAACACATCCTGCAGTCCACTACTGAAGGGATGTTCACACACCTCATTGAATGAACGTAGATTTTTTTTTTTGTTTTTGATGAGCTTGAGCATAGTCTTGTAGGTTGAGAGCTATGGAAAACATCCAATGTATAAAGCTAACTTTAATTAGGAACTGACAAGCTGTTTGATCATGAGATTCACACAATCTTACTACTATCACACAAAATTGGACAACTAATATAAGTTGCTCCAAGTAAAATGCTTTAATTGAAATATGTGGACTATAAAAGTATCTGACCCTTCTTTCCTATCACACTTCACTTGATATGAGGACAGGAGGGAAAACAAGAAAACCACAGGGAACCCCAACATTTGCGGAACAAAATCAGATTGCTTTTAAAAACCAAAACTCACGATCAGACTGCAATACCAAACCTTTTTAATCCCCAAAATTCCTTAATGGAACCTATACAAAGTTACAAACACCTAGTCATAAAAAACAAAAAAGAGATCAAACGGAAAAGAAAAAAAGAAAGAAAAAAAAAGAGAGAAACATGACGAGAAATGAAACATCTTATCCTTCACCTATGAATCTCCTCACAAAATTCTATTCATGAATCATATCTATACCTCCACTCACATTCACAATTACCAGTACTATTCTGTCTCGTCTCTTTCACTTCGAAGGACAGTCACTACGGCCATTTTTGGGTTGCCCAACTCATTATGTTCCCTCATATCTCTTTCTATTTTTCCTATTATTACCAATCATACCTTATGAATGGCACTGTATTTCGTTTTTGCATGTTGGTCCCTATATTAATTTGTCGCGACACTGGGACGTAGCTTGTTGGGCGTGGCAGGCTGTGTGACGGTAGCAAAGATATGATTGGGGTGACTACTGATTAGACAGCCATTTCGTCACAGTTTTGGCGCTGTTTGCTTTTTTCACATGTTGCGACTTGCGAGAGCTCTTTTTTGGTCGATCAGAAGAACATGGTACTCGTTTATTGAAAAGCGATCTAGTCTATATACGTTGTTGAATTTTAATTTGGTAACCATGGTTATTTTGTTTTTAGAAAAAGCTTCATTATTTTCATTAAAAGCAACTCATCGAGCTTACATAGCTATTCAGTATATCATTAAAAATTATAGAAAAATATACGCATTCCGTTGTAAAAATAATAGACTGGTTTCATATGTAAATTGCACATAAAACCAGCCCATTATTTTGAAACAGTTAGAATAGGATTTTAGGTGAATTCTTCCACACCTTAATTGTGGAGACTTGAATGATATTTATACTAGAGATTCATACAAGCAGTTACAGAGATTATAGGAAACAGTTCAAACAGCCTAACAAGTAAATAGCTAAACTAGAAGACCGAGTTACTTGGTAGTAGACTTGTTCAGCTAACAATATCTGCCGACTGACTTGACTGTGCACAGCTAGAAACTGTTTGGCTAACACCTCCCCTCAAGTTGTACTGGAGTTTACGGATGTGCAACTTGTCTCTGATGAACTGAAATTTAGGTGCAGACAAACCTTTGGTGAAAATATCTGCTAGTTGATCTCTGGAACTTATGAAGCGTACGTGCAATTGTTTGCTTGCAACTCTTTCCCTGACAAAGTGGTAGTCAATCTCTATATGTTTAGTTCAAGCATGAAAAACCGGATTCGCAGTGAGATAAGTAGCCCCCAAGTTATCACACCATAGGATAGGCGGTGAGACTGCAATTCCAAGCTCTTGGAGCAGTGATTGAACCCAAATTATCTCAGACGTGGCAATAGCTATACCCCTGTATTCAGCTTCTGTTGAGGATTTTGAGACAGTCTTCTGCTTCTTGGCACTCCATGAGATCAGATTACCTCCAAAGTACACGCAATAGCCACTAGTGGATCTGCGATCATCGAGATTGCCAGCCCAATCTGCATCACAGTATGCATGAAGAGTATAATCTCTACCTGACCGAAGATGAAGCCCATAATCTATTGTGCTCTTCAGATATCGAATTATGCGCTTAACAAGCTCCCAATGCTCTATGTAAGGTTCATGCATGTATTGACAGACTTTGTTAACTGCTACAGATATGTCAGGCCGTGTCAGATGAAGGTATTGAAGAGCACCTACCACACTCCTGTACAAAGTTGGATCTGTGAACTTCTCTATGCCTTGCCTGCGAAGCTTCAGATTAGGTGGTAACGGACTACAAACCGGCTTAGCACCATCCAGTTTAGTCTTCTTCAGGAGATCAGTGATATACTTTCGCTGAGTAAGTATCAATTCCTGGTCTTTCCTCAGTACTTCAACACCCAAGAAAAAATATAGATCACCCATATCTTTTAATGCAAAAGCCTCGCCAAGATCTGCAATAAGCTTGGTAATCTGAGCAGAACTCGAGCCTGTGACAGTTATATCATCAACATAGACCAATACATACGTCACTGCTGATGGGGTTTGTAGAATGAAGAGTGAAGTGTCTGCAATTGAGGCTTTGAAACCTAGCTGAATCAAGTAAGTACCGAGCTTCGAATACCATGCACGTGGGGCTTGTTTTAGTCCATATAAGGACTTGTGCAGTTTACAGACATGATATGGATAGTTAGGATCCACATACCCTGCAGGTTGTTTCATGTAAACATCTTCCTCCAATGTTCCATGAAGAAAAGCATTCTCCACATCAAGTTGTTTTAGCTTCCAATTATTCATGACTGCAATGGACAAGACAAGACGAATAGTGCAAGGTTTGATTACAGGACTGAAAGTCTCTCCATAATCTACTCCCTCCTTTTAATTGAATCCCTTTGCTACCAAGCGAGCTTTATGTTTCAGAATTGTTCCATCTGGATTTTGTTTAACTCTGAAAACCCATTTAGAACCTACAATATTCATTCCCTTCTCATATTTGACCAATGAGTAAGTGCCATTACTTATAAGCGCATTGATTTGCACATCCATAGCAGTCCTCCATTTGGGATTCTTGACAGCATCAGTGAAGCATGTAGGTTCCATAAAGTCTGATTCTGGCAAGGCATGCTTAGAGGCAGTTAAACACAACCGCTGAACTGGCTTACTTATACCAGACTTTGCACGTGTGACCATATGGTGAGATACAACATCTGACTGAGCTGATGTTACTTCAGTTTGAGTCGCACTTGGTGCAGCAGATGACTCATCCGAGTTCTGAACAACATGCAATGATTCCTGAGAACGTTCACCACCAGGAGACGTTGCTGAAATATCTGGTAAGGCCGGAGATGCGGACAACATTGGAGACGATTGCCCAGATGATAGAGAAGCAGAAGATGACGACTGAACACCCTGAGACTGAGAAGTTATCATTGTAGCATGCCTAAAAGGTGGTGATAGTAAGGTACTAGTATCAGATGGAACCATACCTTGACTGCATGAAGGATTTTGATGATGCGCTGACAAAAATGGGAATGAGCTTTCTTCGAAACGAACGTGACGAGAGATGTAGACTCGATTAGTTTGTCTGTGGAGGCATATGTAACCTTTATGAGCATTGTTGTATCCTAGAAAAACACATAGCAATGACCTCGGTTCTAACTTATTCGAGTTATACTGCCTAAGACACGGATAAGCTAAGCATCCAAAGACCTTTAGGAATTTGTAATCCTGTTGCTTATTGAAAAGCACCAAGAGGAGTTTCGCTTTCAGAATTTGATTTTGGTAGTCTCTGTT
The DNA here is from genome assembly GCA_023531295.1 of Papaver armeniacum. Classification (NCBI taxonomy): domain Eukaryota; kingdom Viridiplantae; phylum Streptophyta; class Magnoliopsida; order Ranunculales; family Papaveraceae; genus Papaver; species Papaver armeniacum. The sequence continues at coordinate 45,531 of JAJJWW010003262.1, forward strand.
AATGAGATAACAAGTGTGGTGAAAGCATCCGACCAAAACGATCTCGGCATATTTGCATGGTAAAGAAGAGCTAAACCAGATTCTGTAACATGACGTATTCTACGTTCAGCCAAACCATTTTGAGGTGATGTATGAGGACAGGAAAATCTATGATGGATTCCTGAATTATTAAGATAGGCAGTGATTTTCTTAAATTCTAATGCATTGTCACTTTGGAATACTTTGATTTTATGCTCAGTAAGGTTTTCAACTTGCTTATGAAAGTGTATGAACGTCACGGAGAGCATCCGAGCGTTGCACAAGGGGAAAATCCAGGTGAAATGAGAATACACATCCATGATAAGTAAATAATATTTATAGCCATTCCTAGATAGTTTAGGAGAGACCCAAATGTCAGAAACAACTAAGCTCAAAGGCTTATTATAAACAGTATTGCTAACAGGGAAAGAAAGTTTCTTACTCTTGCTTATGTGACAAGAGTGGCAAAAATCAAATTGCTTATTGGAAACAGGAAGTGAAAACTGACGACAAACTTTCGAAACAGTACTTAACATAGGATGACCTAATCTCTGGTGCCACAACGGAAAGGAAGATGGGACGTAGGATTGTGGGAATGTTGGTGAGCTGATCCTTTCTACTCCATCAAATAAATAAAGCACATTCCTATTCTATCCTCGCAGCAGTATGATCCCCGTGCACTTGTCCTTCACAACAAAGTAAGTAGTGTGAAATTCAAAGTACACGTTATTATCCTTACAAAACTGTGAGACTGATAACATGTTTGTTTTTATTTGAGGGACATGATAAATGTTGTTTAAATGGTAATTTCTGTTCTTATATTGAAAAGAAGAGTATCCAATGTTTGCAATGTTGAGAGCAGTACCATTACCAACATGAACCTGTTCAGTACCATCATACTCATGCGGGATTGTTAAGTTTCTCATGTCTGCAGTCATGTGGTGCGTGGCACCAGTGTCAGTCACCCATTGATTACCCTGATATCCTCCAGGGAAGGCAATGTAAGCCGCAGGTGGTTTTCCCTTGTTGTTATTTGGTTTCTCATAGCGAAACCAGCATCTATCACCAAGATGACCTTTCTTCTTACAAATCTGGCACTTTTATACAACCGATCCAGTCCTTTGAGATTGATTGCCACGGTTGGAATTATTGTTGTAGAACTGAATAGATCCTCTTTGTTGGTTGTTGAATCTCCTTGGATCAACTTTTCCTGATGAAGATGATGATCCTGCAGCTACATTAGCAATTGGTGTCTCCAACAACTTCAGTTGATGCTCGAGCCGCAAATCAAAGGTAAGGAGATGAGTGTAGAAGGTTTCGATGTCCATCTCTTCTGCAGTGCTTAATGTGGTCACAATAGGATCATAACTCTGGTTCAACCCGTTGCTGATAGCCTGCTTCTTTTCATCAGCGGGGACTGTGTAACATGTTTCTGCCAACTGAGCAAATAAACTCTTAGCATCAGTTAAATATTGCTTCAATGTCTTATTACCTTTGGACAAACTGTGAAGCTGCTTCTTCAAGTTCATCTGATGAGCAAAGGTTTTTGGTGCATATTCTCGCTCCAATTTGTCCTGCATTTCTTTTTCGTGTCAAGACTTGCAACTGTGCTCAACACTTCTGGTGTTAAAGTTGAGTTTAACCACCCAACGATCAAGGAATCTTGTTGTTCATACGCGGTGAAGTCAGGGTTTACAGCTTCACTGTTTGTTAGGGTTCTTGTTGGCTTCACTTTACTTCCATCTATGAAGCCTGCGAGATCGTGACCCTTTAGAATGGGTTTAAATTGAGCCTTCCAGAGAAGATGATTCGTCTCTGTATGTTTTAGGGTAACTAAGTGATGGATCTGTACTTGGCGAAGAGTGTTGGTAACATATGCCATTTTTGGTTTAGAGAGTTAGGGTTTTTTTTTTTGGATATGTATTTGCGGAAGGTGGCTTGGATCAAGGCTGATACCAAGTTAGAATAGGATTTTAGGTGAATTCTTCCACACCTTAACTGTGGAGACTTGAATGATATTTATACTAGAGATTCATACAAGCAGTTACAGAGATTATAGGAAACAGTTCAAACAGCCTAACAAGTAAATAGCTAAACTAGAAGACCGAGTTACTTGGTAGTAGACTTGTTCAGCTAACAATATCTTCCGACTGACTTGATCGTGCACAGCTAGAAACTGTTTGGCTAACAGAAACGAAGAGAACATTAAATCAGTACAATACCTAAATAGCCGGTACATATTTGGGGATAAATATTAATTATGTAAAATAGGTGATCAAAGGTCACAATTTTTTTAAGGGCTTTAATTTTGTTTGCTTTTAGCTACAAATGATGCCACTTGGATGCTAGAAAGTTAAACGGAGTTTTAATCAATGGCTTATATCTCTTAATAATTTTGGTATATGAGTAAAATTTTATACGAAACAAGCCGGTAATTTTTAGAGAAATATCATGAACTTTACATAAAATCTTGTATGAATCAGGACTCTTTAAGTAATATCTAAAACTAAAGGATGACAAATCGGTAAACACCTAAATTTTCGAAGCATAGCATGATAACTAGGAAATTCTAGGGGGACGATCGTCCCTGCAAAACCTAGTGTAACTCCGTTCCTGAGAAAATGATCAAAATTAAGCATGGGAGAAACGATAAAATCGGGGACAGAATTAGTTTTTGGAGTATAATCCACCTTTTTATCTGATTTTTTTTCTGGATATATAAAGATAGTTTTAATAGAGTATTTTGTCCAAAATCTTGATCTTGAAAACAAAGATTTCAATGGTGTACTAGAAAATGAAGTAACTCGATAAATTCTTCTGGATAAAGATAGTTTTAATGGAGTATCTTGTCCAAAGTCTTGATCTTGACAACAAAGATTTCGGTGGTATACCTGAAAACGAAGTAACTCGATAATGATAGCGCTATCAAAAGCCAAAACGATTTAGGATATCCTGTTTACCTGAAACCGAACCTGAACCAAATACTTCGGTTTTGGATCCAAATTGGAATTGTTAGCAACTCTGGTATCTATTAGCATACTTACCAAAAAAAAAAGACCGACATAATTGCCAATCAAAAACTGCGACATTATAAATATTTTTTTTAACAATAACATGTTCTATTTATTTTTTTAATATATATTTTTATCACGTCACTATTTGATTTCAACTTTTCAGAATTATCATCTCAACTCATGCCAGGCTACTATTGAAAAAGACCACCAATTTTTTGTTCGAAAACCTATTTAGATAAACTTGTGACAATCAGTAGAGCAGATCAACAATAAAGATCTGATACCTGATAAGTAAACAAGTTTTATTTAGACGATCTCAAAAATCAATATCCAAGTAATAACCTAGTATGCACTCGAACTATCATAAGAAAGGAATTCGAACAAGGATACAAATTCTCAAGAATAAATATTGTAGGTTCTACACCATCTTTTAGGCAAAAAAACTGTATGGGTTACTTAACGTACTACTTGTGATATTTTTATTAGAAAGATAAATAATATAATGCGGAAAATAAATAATACAAGACACCAGAAATGTTGTTAACGAGGAAAACTACAATGTGCATTAAATCCCAGGGACCTAGTCCAGAACTTGAACACCATACTATATTAAGCCGCTACAGACACTAGCCTACTATTAGACTTTGGACTGGAACCAAAACTATCGCTAGCTTTTTTCAATTTCTTCATTTGTTTTTCGTATTGAGTGCTTTTATTTATTTATTTATTAATCTTTGTTGCATAGTTCATAATGGGTAATTCTTGTAATGCTATACGATGGTTGCATCAGACTGTTTTATCTTGGCCGCAACTGCATGGGGGGGGGTATATCAGCATCGTTCATTCTTAAGGTGTACCCATGCATAATTGCATTAAGGATAACTTTATGACCAAGTGACTCTTTCCTCCTTTGTTGTTTCTATTCAGATCAATCAATCTACTTTAAGTAATTTTTATTCATTATTTGTAGTATGTTGTTATTACATTTTCTAATAGAGTTTTCAATGGTAATAACCTAAGATATTGGGTCACTAACTAGATCGACTAGAATAAAATATTAGACAATATGAACATGATAGACGTTATCTTATGGTCTCTACAGAAATAGAGATCTCAATACATCTGACTGATATCATGCCAAACATCGGTGTTTGTTACCCAAATCCGCACCCTTAATATGACACCTTATGCCCTACAGTCATAAAAACAATCTTGGATCACAAATCCTTCTATCTTTTTCTTAATCCAACAAGTCCTCTAAATGCGTATTGGTTGATCAACATTAATGTGTCAATTATAAAATATGAAAACACCATAAGGTTCACATGCCTTATTACACGATTACGATAGGGAATATATATTCACATAGAGGCAAGTTCGAGATGAGAAATACAGATCTTCATGCGGAAGCCAAAGCTTTATCTTCTACACTATAAAGATACAAGCAAACATCTTATCTTCTATTTGTATTAGGAGTGATTGCAAATTACTATTGGAAGCCCCTAACATATATACCAGCCATGGTCATCGATTAGTGAGAAGAACATGTTATCTAAAAAATCGGGTTCTACACATCTACCTAAGGTTGTTTGCATTTACAGACCCAGAACTGTTGATGTCGTAGTGGATCTTGTAGCTTAAGATGCCCGAACATCTTCAATTTTAATTCTCAGTCTTCCATGTACCATATTAGCTGAAATACCATGATGGACCCACAATCAACCACAACCGTAATATAACTAATATTATTAGAGTGTCAATGCCTACATGTGTAAGACCTGCACTTTTCGAGTGACACATGCTCAAAGATGAGTTATTGAATGAGATGAAGCTTTATGTTAAGCTAGTGTTGCTCGTTAAGGGACATGTTGGCCCATGACAGTAGTTTCACTACAATGATGTTTCACACCAATAGAAGGCTGGCCAAGAGCGATATTGCACCACCATGGTGCAATATTCAAGTCGTTGTCCATCAGGCCAGAACTTAAATCACCATGCATTACTCAGGTGTGCATGGCATAAAAAGCATGAATAATGAACTAACATGTCAAAGTGTTCCCCAACTTTAATTTGTAGGGGGAAGTTGGTTGAAGGTTCATTAAGGAGAAATACGTCATTAACCTCCATATAGCTGATGAAGCATATTTGGTGTGTAAATAGCAATATTGTTGTGTAGCCTTTCCGATGTAGTGTATGATGAGTATGCATCATTGTTGTTGCGTTGCTATACTAAGAATGCATCGTCATGGTGCAAAACAAAGGAAACGCCAATAATGCACACACTTGCAAAACACCCTTTGGCTTATATGGACTAGGCTTTGCTTGGTTTTGACCTTACGAGTTGAGTTCAGTTTTTTATCCTAGCGTTGATAAACTACAGTCCGTGTTTGATCATTTAAAGGTACAGGGAAGGGTACAAAGGCACTCACAACGAGTTACAATATTAGTGATCCAGCACTTTATCGCCCATATATATCATCTAAGTGCGAGGTAATTGTGACATTATGATAACTAATACCATCTGGCTCGAAAATGTGATGCAAGATATGGTTGTTTCCATACTTGATGATGTAAGTTGCAGGCCATTTCCTTGGATACTCATACTTCGTATATAGCTATTCGAGGTATGCATAAACTTTTTACGAATTAGGCTGCTAAATAAGAAGCTTAAACGGTTTGCAAGTGAAGAGGAGATTGCATATATACGCATGCGCATCACGAGGATAATGCAAGGAATGGATGACATGAGTCTGAATACACTCTTTGCACGAGCAAGATCAGTGCATGATTTCAACAATGCCGAAGCAGAGTAAGGAAGTTGGAGAATAGGCCTGAAATGGCCTATGTGCAAGCCCAAGGCATACTTATGTATGGATAAGACCTGGAAGTCAGTGATGCATGCAAGAGTGCATCAGCATTAGCATTAGCCATTATGGCCTTGCACCCTTCACATAACAAGGGTGAGTACAAACGGCGTGAAAGCTACATTTAACACATCCTTCTTGTAAAGCATGCTTGCAAAGGCAAATGAGCGTTCATTTTCCTGGTGAGAAGTGAAGTTGTAAGGCCTGTTTCTGCGTAATGAGCGGCGCATCGAGAAGTTTCGGCCTGCGCGGATATGTGTTGTAGGTGCAATTTTCCGTTCTGTCACAGTTGGTATCAGGACAGGTTCCGAGATAACACTAGGGACTGTGCGTCATGGACTCATTAGCAAGTATTTCGTAATGGGCCTACAAAATGTTCCTTCAAAGGGAAAAATCAGTTGGAAGAGTAAGCCAACTTTTAAGTGAATTTTGTTAGACTCAGTCGAGTACTGTGAGTTTGTCATGCCTTAAATTGCAACCCACCAGATAGTTAGTGACCCTGAAGAACGTTCAAAACTGTAGGTAAAATATGGAATTGGTCATCCCCACTTATTTGGAACGGTGTGCGTTGTCAGGCCGACCATTGGTAACTGGACAACGTCGTGCGTTAAGCAGCATATGTCATTCCTTTAATATCTATTTTTCATCGTGTTTTTACAAGATGAAGTATAATCAAGAATTGGTTAATATGTTTGTATCAATTGAAAAATAAAACCATTGTAATGTTTGTCGATTTTGTGGTTATACATTTGTATGCTTGTGGAACCAAAAAAGAGGGAAAAACTTCTGTAGATTTATTGGTGGCATCTTGGTTGCATTAGAGCCACATTAAACTTTTAAATAATTCGATCTCTTATAAAATCATACATATGAAGTTTTACTTATACAATGTCAATCAAAAAATATCAAGAGTTGTCGAACCTATTAAATGCCCTTGGAACCCTAACATAAAAACTCGAGAGATAGAAAAGAAACCCAAATTTCTAGAACTCTTTAGTGCCAAATGCCTGGCTCTTACATAGGAGCGAGAGCGAAGACAAAAACCTATGAAAAGTAACCATCCCTTTGTCCTATATGTGCAAATATAGGTCGGGTAAATCTTTCCCCGGAGTAGAGCATAAACCTAAACAAATTTAAGAGGCCCATTCCGGAACAAGAAAATGATATCGTAATTTGAATTGGATTTCGTTGAAACAATATATCAATGAGGGTAAATTTACTGAGCTCGTTTTTAGGGGTAAGTGAGTCAAAACCCTGCTTTCTTGAAAAATAGAAGAATAAAGGCCCTTCATTCATTAGGAGTTAGAAAAATCCTCCTATGAAAAACAGGGAAAATAAAGAGGGATGGAATCGACACATTGATTTTTTTTTTTTTTTGAATCGTATGCATCTAAAAGTGCGTGTACGGTCCCTAAGGGATACAATTTTGTCCTAATCAACCGACTTCATCGAGAAAGAATATTTTTTTTAGGCCAACAAGTGGATAGCGAGATCGCAAATCAACTTATGGGTCTCATGATATATTTCACTATAAAGGATGATACAAAAGATGTTTATTTGTTTATAAACTCCCTCGGTGGGTGGGTAACACCCGGAATAGCTATGTATGATACTATGCAATTTGTACAACCAGATGTACATACAATATGCATGGGATTAGCCGCTTCAATGGGGTCTTTCGTCCTGGTCGGAGGAAAAATTACCAAACGTCTAGCATTTCCTCACGCTTGGCGCCAATGATTTTTTTATTTGAGAGAAAAAAGAAGACTATTCCTTCGCAAGATAAAATATGAATAATAAAGGAATAATAGCATAGCACTTCGAGTTCGATATCATCAAACCATCATTGTTCTTTTATAACATGAGATTTCGTATCGATAGAGTAGTATGAGACAAAAGGAATTTCTGATTTGATTTTATCTATCAGGGTTCGATTTCAGAGTCATAAACTTTTTTGTTAGTAACAATAGGCGACGGTATTTTTCCTAAATAGTAGACACATGTGATAAATAAGAGAATACTAAAGATTCGAGCCATAAAATTTCTCAATTCTGACACAAAGTACTTATTCGATCTAATAAAATTATTTTTCCGTATCCAGAATAATACCAATCCAACCCATTTCATGAATAAAATGTGACCAATTAACCAACCAACAAAACTACTTGTTACAAATAACAATCTTGTTGTTGCATCGAAACATATAAATGTTGACTAATTTGGCTAATGTTGAACTCGGTAAAATGAAATTGTTGAATAATTGAAAAATGAGATTCTTCGGGAATACACATTGAATGCTGAGATTGCGCATTGAGTTTCTGGTAGTAGATCTATAATCATAAACGTTTTTGTGGTTGTTCCAGAAGAAATGAAACAAAAGGTAGAACTAGGACAATTATTGTAAGAGGTCTACCAGGATCAAGCTTTGCATTTGACTATGATTCCTTCCTTTACCTTGAGAGTTTCCTTGAAAATGGTTGGACCAGAGGCGTACGATTGAAGTTTTCTTCTCTTATGATTTGAGTGAATGAGTCCCAAGTCGAATGAGCTGCTGTTGGATGTGAATCAAGTTGGGTTATATCGGTTGGGCTTAGATCAACATATGAGGAAAGTAGGGATTCGTCTAGGCTAGTTACTCGGTCAATCACCAAAATAGGAATATGGAAAGTATAATGAAAGATATCAAAATTCAAGTATATTTTTGGGAGGAATCAATCACCAAAATATTGGGTTAACAACTTATATGGTCATAGCTCTATGGGATTCGATTTCTATCGGTCTTTGAGATGCACATGAGACGATTGGTATAGGTTATGTTTACTTTTCTTACTTGTCTCTTTGTTTTTGCTAATCTGTTTTGAGTGATCGACTCTAAATTCTTTTTTTTTTTTTTTTTTTTTTTGTATTTATTGGGTCGAGGTACCCCTAAGTACCTCTTTTTCAATGCATTTCCACCAAAGTTTTTCCGGATCTTGGATTTCTCAGATTATATGGATAATATGTTCCATATATGAATTTTATTGATTCACAATCTAATGATCGACATTTCTTAGATATTGTCAAATAATAGGCTATCAATAAATCCCTCCCCACTTACATATATGTGTCATGCGCTTTAGCGGACCTCGTTTTCTACCTAGAAAAAATATATCTACTCTTATTGGCATGTTATAATTCTCATCAAATTAGTGAACGTTGTTACTAAACTAATACTAGTCGGGATGTCAGGGATAGTGCATTACTAGTTCCCTAAAAATATACTAGTCTTTTAAACTTTGTTCATCCTACCATATATATATACTGCTAGTATTGCATATCAAATAATCCAAAAAAAATTAAACAAATATACAAATCCTTCATAGTTTGAGGTGTATAGGGTTTGTTTGAGGCCTATAGATTTCTTCACCCACCTAAATTAAGGGGATGAGGGGTGTCTAAACTAGGTAAAAGTACTAAGTTACCCTCATTATTAAAATTCAATCCTAAGCCTTATCCTTCGAGATTTTAAACCTATTCAAATTCTTTCAAAATTAAAATTCATTCAAATCATGTTCACATAAACCGATTATATACCCTTTTATTTCTTAATTGTTAAGCCCATAATTGGTTTATAAGAACATATACATTAACCGATCCTGATGGATGGATCGGTAGATGTCAATGTTTACATCAGCCGATTATATTCGATGTTCATCGAAATGACGAGCTTTCTTCAGAATGGGTTGACATAACCATTGACATCCACCGATTCTGGTTTGATTTCAGAAAAATGTAACTAAACATGGATCATGAAAATATCAATAAAACATAGATCTCATGATTAAAAGTCCTAATATATAAATCATTATTTATTTATTTTTTAATAAAAATCAGAAAATTGATGTTTTCGATCGATCAATTTTATTTTGATAAAAATCAAAAAAACTTCATGCGTAGATAACCACAAACACCCAAACTGATAATCTAACACTATCTATAATTTCTCAGATTATCTGGATAATATGTTCCATATATGAATTTTATTGATTCATAATCTAATGATCGACATTTCTTAGATAGTGTCAAATAATAGGCTATCAATAAATCCCACCCCACTTACATATATGTATGTCATGCGCTTTAGCGGACCTCGTTTTCTACCTAGAAAAAATATATCTACTCGTATTGGCTTGTATTAATTCCCATCAAATTAGTGAACGTTGTTACTAAACTAATACTAGTCAGGATGTCAGGGATAGTGCATTACTAGTTCCCTAAAAATATACTAGTCTTTTAAAATTTGTTCATCCTGCCATATATATATATACTTCTAGTATTGCATATCAAATAATCCAAAAAAAATTAAAAAGATATACAAATCCTTCCTAGTTTGAGGCGTATAAGGTTTGTTTGAGGCCTATAGATTTCTTCACCCACCTAAATTAAGGGGATGAGGGGTGTCTAAACTAGGAAAAAGTATTAAGTTACCCTCATTATTAAAATTCAATCCTAATCCTTATCCTTCGAGATTTTAAACCTATTCAAATTCTTTCAAAATTAAAATTCATTCAAATCATGTTCACATAAACCAATTATATACCCTTTTATTTCTTAAATGTTAAGCCCATAATTGATTTATAAGAACATATACATTAACCGATCCTGATGGATGAATCGGTAGATGTCAATGTTTACATCAGCCGATTATATTCGATGTTCATCGAAATGACGCGCTTTCTTCAGAATGGGTTGACATAACCATTGACATCCACCGATTCTGGTTTGATTTCAGAAAAATGTAACTAAACATGGATCATGAAAATATCAATTAAACATAGATCTCATGATTAAAAGTCCTAATATATAAATTAAATATATTTTTTTTAATAAAAATCAGAAAATTGATGTTTTCGATCAATCAATTTTTTTTTGATAAAATAAAAAAAATCATGCGTAGATAACCACAAACACCCAAACTGATAATCTAACACTAACTATAATTTTTCAGATTTTCTGGATAATATGTTCCATATATGAATTTTATTGATTCATAATCTAATGATCGACATTTGTTAGATATTGTCTAATAGTAGGCTATCAATAAATCCTTCCCCACATACATATATGTGTGTCATGCGCTTTAGCGGACCTCGTTTTCTACCTAGAAAAAATATATCTACTCGTATTTGCTTGTATTAATTCTCATCAAATTAGTGAACGTTGTTACTAAACTAATACTAGTCGGGATGTCAGGGATAGTGCATTACTAGTTCCCTAAAAATATACTAGTCTTTTAAACTTTGTTCATCCTGCCATATATATATATATATACTGCTAGTATTGCATATCAAATAATCCAAAAAAAAATTAAACAGATATACAAATCCTTCCTAGTTTGAGGCGTATTGGGTTTGTTTGAGGCCTATAGATTTCTTCACCCACCTAAATTAAGGGGATGAGGGGTGTCTAAACTAGGTAAAAGTACTAAGTTACCCTCATTATTAAAATTCAATACTAAGCCTTATCCTTCGAGATTTTAAACCTATTCAAATTGTTTCAAAATTAAAATTCATTCAAATCGTGTTCACATAAACCGATTATATACCATTTTATTTCTTAACTGTTAAGCCCATAATTAGTTTATAAGAACATATACATTAACCGATCCTGATGGATGAATCGGTTGATTTCAATGTTTACATCAGCCGATTATATTCGATGTTCATCGAAATGACGAGCTTTCTTCAGAATGGGTTGACATAACCATTGACATCCACCGATTCTGGTTTGATTTCAGAAAAATGTAACTAAACATGGATCATGAACATATCAATTAAACATAGATCTCATGATTGAAAGTCCTAATATATAAATCATTATTTATTTATTTTTTAATAAAAATCAAAAAATTGATGTTTTTGATCGATCAATTTTTTTTTGATAAAAAAAAAATAAAATCATGTGTAGATAACCAGAAATACCCAAACTGATAATCTAACACTAACTATAATTTTTTAGATTATCTGGATAATATGTTCCATATATGAATTTTATTGATTCATAATCTAATGATCGACATTTGTTAGATATTGTCTAATAGTAGGATATCAATAAATCCTTCCCCACATACATATATGTGTGTCATGCGCTTTAGCGGACCTCGTTTTCTACCTAGAAAAAATATATCTACTCGTATTTGCTTGTATTAATTCTCATCAAATTAGTGAACGTTGTTACTAAACTAATACTAGTCGGGATGTCAGGGATAGTGCATTACTAGTTCCCTAAAAATATACTAGTCTTTTAAACTTTGTTCATCCTTCCATATATATATATACTGCTACTATTGCATATCAAATAATCCAAAAAAAAAATTTAGACAGATATACAAATCCTTCCTAGTTTGAGGCGTATTGGGTTTGTTTGAGGCCTATAGATTTCTTCACCCACCTAAATTAAGGGGATGAGGGGTGTCTAAACTAGGTAAAAGCACTAAGTTACCCTCATTATTAAAATTCAATCCTAAGCCTTATCCTTCGAGATTTTAAACCTATTCAAATTCTTTCTAAATTAAAATTCATTCAAATCATGTTCACATAAACTGATTATATACCCTTTTATTTCTTAACTGTTAAGCCCATAATTGGTTTATAAGAACATATACATTAACCGATCCTGATGGATGAATCGGTAGATGTCAATGTTTACATCAGCCGATTATATTCGATGTTCATCGAAATGACGAGCTTTCTTCAGAATGGGTTGACATAACCATTGACATCCACCGATTCTGGTTTGATTTCAGAAAAATGTAACTAAACATGGATCATGAAAATATAAATTAAACATAGATCTCATGATTAAAAGTCCTAATATATAAATCATTATTTATTTATTTTTTACTAAAAATCAGAAAATTGATGTTTTCGATCGATCAATTTTTTTTTTGATAAAAATCAAAAAAAAATCATGCGTAGATAACCACAAACACCCAAACTGATAATCTAACACTAACTATAATTTCATTAATCAATTAACTAATACGATTAATTAACTTTAATTAATCATATGAGCAAATTAGTCATTAATACAAATATATGGGTAAGGGGTTTTCGATTTTACTTCATAGTGACCTGTTTTTATCTCTAGTGGTAGACCTCGAATAAATCCTATAAACCTCAAACTAGGGACGATACAAATGCCTTGATTCAAGCGGCAAACAAAAGAAAAAAAAAGGTACACTAAGATGTGCTTTGGGTTAAGTGGCATTATGCCCCAATTTGGACTACAACGTTGTGAAAATTCCTCGGACGTTAGGCAAAAGATCAAAATGCCCCAAAACGGAATCAAAATGCCCCAAACTGTTATGTATTCCGTCTGACATGGTTAAGTGGTCAAAACAGTAAGCATGTGGCCCCGCACGTGCAAAAAAATGTCATTTATACCCTTATGTCAAAATAACTCACATGCACGTGACTACTTAACCATGTGCCACATTTAGTTAGATTGCGACACGTGGCTAGTCTAAAATTGGACGGACAGAGATGAAGTGCTTATATTTACTGAGATGGATATTTTTTTTTCTAAAATGACCAGCATGTCCTATTAACTAGGATTGCGACACGTGGCTATTCTATTAATTGGACGGCTGGAGATTTTGTGGTTATATTTACCGAAATGGGTTTTTTTTAAGAGAATGACCACCGTGTCCTATAAACTAAGATTGCGACACGTGTAACATAATTTCAAATCAACGGCTACAGATTTCGACCATTTTTAATCCGACCGTTGTAACAACGGTCAATTTCTGGTCTCGCCTGACTCATATAAATGGGGAATTTTCACAACCTTAAATTAGTATATTGGCTTTTTTATGAACGCGAAATTGGGGGATATAAAAAGGAATTGGGGGATATTGATTACTTCTCCCAACCCATGGTGTCTGCTAAGGGGTAGTTTTGGGGTGCAAAAATACTAAAATATCCTCCCTTCAAAATAAAAATCAAAAAACTTAAAATCAAAAAACAAAAAACAAAATCATATCCCCCATTTCCATCTCCACTTCTTATTAATCTCATTCAGGGTTAGAGCTTTGAAACCCAAATATTCCCCATTCCCTTTCAAATTCTAAACTCTCCCCACTCTCTTTCAAATTCTCTTCTTCTTCTTTGCTGGCTCCTCACTTTGGAAACGAATTATTTATTTTTTTAATTCGGAAGTGATGAAGATCATGCTGCAAGTGATGAGGACCATGTTGTAATTGATGAAGACCATGCCGGAAACTGGTGCCGGCATGCTTGGTAACTAACATTCAATGCCGTAACTAAGTACCGGCATGCTCAATAGAAATCTATCAATGCCGGTAGTCAAGTGAAAAAAAAATTCAACTTTCTGGATACTTTACATCAAGTGCCGGCATAAAAATTTAAGCAACATACTATGCCGGAAACCGGTGCCGGCATGCTCGAGAATTAACTAATTGTGCCGGAAGTGGACTGACTAAAACCAGAAAAAATTCAAAACGAAATATTTTTTTACATCGGCGGAAGTGATGAAGACCATGCCGGAATTGGTGAAGAACCATGCCGGAAAATGGTGTCGGCATGCTTGGTTACTAACATTCAATGACGTAAATGAGTTCCGGCATGCTCGATAGAAATCTATCAATGCCGGTAGTCAAGTGAAAAAAAAATCAATTTTCTGGATACTTTTCATCGTGTGCCGGCATAGAAATTTAAGCAACATACTATGCCGGAAGCAGTGCCGCATGCTCGAAAATTAGATAACTGTGCCGGAAGTGGACTGATTAGAACGAAAAAAATAGGTTTTGAAGATCAAAACCAGAAAATTTTCAACCCCCCGGATAGTGGCAAACATTTAGGAAAATTTCCAACAAATGCTGGCATGGTTGTTTGGTTGAATACAATGCCGGCACCGAGCTATTTCAGCTGCAACAATGGTGGATCCAAAGAAAAAAAATCAAATTTTCAACCTCTTAGCAGCAATTCTCTCTTCACAATCATCCTCCACTTTCACCAAAAAAAGTTCCCTCTCAAATTTTTTTTTCCATCTTTCTACTCTCATCTCATTCACCCAAATACAAATACACACTAATCATTTAACAAATACTTAAGATTTTTACTAATTATTATTAACCACTAAACCTGATTAGTGAGGGGTAGATTAGGATTTAAAAAAATACTTAGATAAGGGGTGACCCCGAATTGATATCTGGATCCAGTTTTTGTCCTTTTCTTATATCCCAATTCCTTTTTATATCCCCCAATTTCGCGTTCTTTTTTTTTTCTTCATAATGGCTGCTAGCTCAAATGAGAAAATGAAAATGGTAAGTTCAATTTCAAGAATTTTTCAAAGAAGAACATAGTTAGGGGTTAGTATCTTATCCATCTCACTTTAATTTTTACTTAATTTGCAGGAATGTGTGATGTGCAACGAAAATAATCATCAATCAATTGATTGTCCTTGGATCTACACTAGGTGTAAATTAGTTCCTTGTAATGGTATTCAGAAACTTTTAAAGGTCAAAGAAGGTGCTAATTCAGGGAAGAAATTCTTCTCTTGCTCTAATCCTATGTGTTCATACTTCGAATGGTTTGATGATGCTATTAAAACCATGGCACCTCAGTACAAAGGAGGATGTAAATCTTGTGTTGGTGATCACAAATTTGCTGATTGTCCTTGGTCACATACTCGTTGTATCAACCCCAAATGCAATTCAACTAAGGTGAGGATGTTAAACATAGCTCAAACATCTTGGAATTATGGTATTGGCTACCTAAAATGCCAAAAATGTGAAGATTTCCAATGGGTTTCTGATGCTATCTTTGTGGAAAAACAAAAGCAATTTTATAATTCTGAAGATCAAATTTGTGTACAGTTTAAAGAAAAAGTGAAGGTAAAGTGCATAATTAGAAGTTAACTCATGTAAACAAAAGCAATGTAACAGATTGGAAGAATTTCTCAATGTAATGTTAGTTTGTAGAACTGAGTACTTTAAAAAGCATACTTTAAAAACCATAGATCCATAAACAAAAAATATTGTCAACATTCATAAAACAGAACTGAGTACTACTATCTCTGTCATTACAAGTTCATAAGTCTAGAAATGCTAAAAGAAATAAGGGAAAACAGGAACCCAACATTTCTGATATTACTGATATTTAGAGTTAGGCTTTCTAACCCTTTTTGATGGTGGCTCAGAAATGTTGATTGTTTGGCTAGAAATATTAACAGTACCATGATAAGTCTGGTTAAAACAGGCAGATGAAGGTGTAGAAGAAGTATATGGATGTGTTACCTTCCTTTTGGGTGCAGTGGAGGAGGATGGTGCAGTTGTCTTACCCTTTTTCTGGGAACCAGCTGAAGAAGTAGATGCTGTAGTAGCAGCTGCTTTTCCCTTTGACAATGGTGGTACCTCAGCTGATTTCTTTTATGCAGATGATGTTGCTTTCTTTGATGCAGATGTTGATGCAAGTATTTGGTGCGGACAAGGCCTTCCTCATCTTCTTTGTTGGTGCAGCAGTAATACAAAAATCATCCCCATTAACAGAACACTCGATTCTCACTCCTTTCTTCTTGGGGTTGGATCCAACTGGAGGACCTTGACAGGTTAGGATGTTATGATCAATACCTTTACATACACTGCACTTTGTTACTCTTTTGCGCGTCTTGTTCTTCTCATACCATGAATTCTTTCTTTTGACACAAGGTCTTCCCTTATCTCTCAATATGTGTGGATGTATAATCTTGATACCAGTCTGCAAAAGAAATAAGGTTAGGGTTAGTATTCTTTAAATGCACAGATCTAGAGAATAATAATAAAATAATAATACAATAAAGTAAAAGGACAAAAGTAGATAATATTATTCATTGAAAAGATTCTCAAAACAAAAATACTTGAAAACAAACAATGCAAAAAGTTAAAGCATTTGAAAGAAAGTTATGGTTATCAAACCTTATTGGGGTACTCATCAATGTCTCCCAATGGTGTTATTGACCATGAGTAGGTGGTCCTATAGTAGTCTACTGTGTAGTATTTACTGCAGTACATGCACACATAATTGATCCAATCACTCATCATACATTTATTGCATAACCACATTCAACTATTTAGGTGTAGTAAATTTACTCACTTGGACCAATCATGATTCAATTTAAACAATGCAACTACACCATGTATGCAGGGGAACTGCCTCAATTTCCATTGTCGACATGTACAAGATTGTTCTTCCACTCGAACAACAAACACTTTGCTAGTATCTTTGGTAGTAACCTCATACACTTTGCGCTCTATAGAAGGATCACATTCATAGTTACCTCTAAGATCGCACATCACCTGAATGAGATCTTTCCCAGCAGGAACAAGGTCACCAGATTGCCAAGTTGCAGCAAGCTTTTGTCTATTTGAAAAGAGCACCATCACCAAATGTGTGTACATATCGACCAATTGAGTGAGAGGCTTGTCTCTGAATTTCAGGGCCATGTTATTAAAACTTTCTGAAAAGTTAGAGTAGATGTGCTCACAAGCAACATCATGAGGAAACCATGACCTTGCCCAAGACTTAGGCTCGCATCAATCAGGTATTGATATGCAACTGAACTTATCTCTGCAATTTCTTGCATGGCCTCCTAGAAAATAGGTGTCTAAGTTAATTCATTTGATGCAATAAGGCTTGACTGAAAAAATGAACATTCATTATAACTAAACATTTCTTACCTCCCAGTGATGATACTTGTATGCCTTTGCAGCCTGCCAAAGAAGGTGTGTGAGTCTTGGATTTCTGAATCCCTTGGTCAAGAAAATCTTGTATAGATGCCTGGGGAAAAAAAAGGGCAAACATTAATCAATTCCAAAAATCTGTTACTGATTCAAAAATATGTTAAAACAAAACTTGCAGTCAAAACAAAATCTACCTTAGGCAGTATCTATGATTTGCCAAAAGAAACAATCTTTTTACTGATTAAAGAATGCCCTTCATTCTATCAAAAATAAAGGTTAGTCCAGGCATATCAGGTATCCTTTTTCTCAATTCTTTTAACATCATAAACCAATTTTCTTCAGTTTCACTCATACCAATCATCACACATATAGGAAATACCCCATTCTGACCATCTATACCAACTGCTGAAAGCATCACACCACCTAGCTTACCATTTAGGTGATCTCCATCTAATCCAATAACCAATCTACAACCATGAAGGAAACCTTTTATATGTGCATCATAGGCCACAATGACACTCTCAAATCTGTTATCTGGACCCTCTTTGGACCAACTGAAATTACCAATGTTGTTTGGGTTCAATGAAGTAGCAGTTGTGACCAGTTGTGGTGCTTTTGTGTAATAACTATCAAATGTTCCATTCCTCTCCGCTGGCACCAATTTCTGTGTACACAAAAATCAAAAATTAGCATTTCACACATACTTTATAGTTATCAAATAAACAAACAGAAGGGAACCAAAACAAGCATCAAAATCATACCCTTGCATTATTAGCAACCCATTTTGGTATGTCAGTTTGCAACCGAGGTCTAATGATTTTGTTAGCTATATCAGCTGCCTTGTCCACTGGTGAAGCAACATCCATCATCTTCAACAAATACTTGGCTACAAATTTTGCATTGCATTTTCTGCTGTAGTCTTCATTCGGATTCTTACAGGTGTGTTTTGTGTTGCATTCTCTAACTGTGACTGTTGGATCGTCTTCATCTGGTACCTTTCTTGCATTCACCATCCAAGCACATTTTTGGGTATCCTTGTAAGTACAATAAGAATAGTCCTATCTGCCTTCTTCACCTTAAAATCCCTATGTTTCAACACTGCATATTCCCTTAAATGATCCTTGTAAGCTTGCATGTTTCCAAAAGCCATACCACTACTTATTTCACCAGGTACAACCTCAGGAACATCTTCATTTATCATTTCTAGACGATGTGGTTCGTTTAAATGCTCACCAAAATCTTCTTGCCACTTCTTTTCTTCCTCTTGAGTGACCTCATATCTGGGAACTTCTTCATCTGAAGTTGCATTCACTGGTGCACTCTGCTGTTCATAAAAACCACCTACATTGAAGTCTTCATTACAATCATCAGGTCCATTACCAATATCTATACCTCTAGCACACCTAGAAACCCAATCTTCATAATTGTATTTTTCTTGTGTTTCTTCATCTTCACTTTCCTCTTCACTTTCATCTTCACCTACCCCTTCCTCATTATATTCCTCAAACAAAAAACTCAGGCCTATCATTAGGATGACAGTCATCTGATTGTAGATTAGGTAAATTCACTTGGTCATCATCTTCATTCCCCTGTTCTTGGTTATCTGCAACAGATGCTTGTGTAGAAATAACCGGGTCTTCATGCACAAAATCAAGTCTTGTTGGTCTCATATCACTTACCCCACTAACACTAGCAGTCTTATTAAGTCTTGGACTCCTCCTAACCTCAACCCTTTTACTAACAGTTTTCTTCTTCACTGGACTCATAAAATCAGTCACACCACTTACCCCACTAACACTAGCAGAATCACAAGCAAAACCCCAATGTGTAATTGTAGGAATAACTACAGTGAACCACAGTCTTACCAAATTGTCTTTTACTGGTTTCCCTTTATTCCAAAATGAAATAAACACCTCCTCTGATTCACACTTATCATATGCATTCCCATCATCATCATCAAATAAAAACAGTTTCTAGTACAGAATTCATACCCTGTTCATTTACCAACCTGCTCTTTAGCATAGCCATGAAAGCTTATCCACTGGTACCAGCTTTACAACCAAAACAATAAAGGTCCTTAAACCTCTTCCCTATATCTGTAATCCAGAAATTCCTATCCTCACTACCCATTCTGAAACATTTAACAAAAATGGCACAATAGTCAGTTTTAATGAAAGAGATAGACAGACAGAGACACAATTATGTTTCAAATGCAGCTGAATTTCAACTTGCACCAGCATATGTTTCAACACAAAAGGTTTAATGAACACACATAAGAAGAGATAGAAGAGAAATTTATATTATTGAATTTCTAACATAGAAATATTGCCACAGTAGTGATTTTGCAAGCAGCAGCACTAAATTCAACAACACAGAGACATGGAGATATAAATTAAGCGTAAATAGATTGCATATGTGGAAGAGTTTAGCAATTGGTAAGCACTATCATCACTAAAAAGTCTTCAAATATGCCTCAGACAACACCAAGCATAGATAGAAGTATAACTAAACAAGTAGAAGCATAAACAGATAACTTTGTGTATAACCATATCATCAATTTGACCAAATAGAATCATAGCTAGTTTCCTCAAGTTCAAAATTCATATACAAAGTTCATATATACCCATTAATTCATCAATCATGGAAGCAATTTTGTATCCAATGCATCTGAATTTCCACTAAGTTAAATAAGATACAGGCCAAAGCAATAATAAAATACCCTCACTGCTTGTGTATATCATTCATTCTAAGGCAGTAAAAGGGTTGAGCCATTGTTTTACAAAGAATCACCACGGTTGTAATTAGAGAATTCACAGAATGCACTGTAATTAGCCATGCCACTTTGTAGTGATTTTATAAAGAATCATACCAAAATACATGGAATTCATAGACAAAAAGAAAATGAAATATCCCCTAAATTGAATTATCCACTCTTTCATTAAAACACCCAAATTATAATCCCCAAATTCGTTTCTTTCAAACCCTAATTAGAAAGAGAGATAGAGACACAATTCAAAAACACAAATTTATAATTCCTAATTTCGTTTATTCAAAAACACAATTAACCCTACTGAAACCCTAATTTTGTTTCCATAAAACCCTAATTACAACTGTGGTGAAACCCATCCTATAGATTTTGAAACCTTAATATCATTTCTACTCTCTGAAACCCTAATCGCAGATACTAATTTCACATTGTTTGGTTTCGAAAACCCTAAATCGAAAAACAAATTTAGGGTTAAAAGTTACATGTTCTTCACCGGGTTAAGAAACGCGATCTCTTACCTTCTCCGTCTCATCTATCTTCTCGATCCGCAATCCAACTGTCTCTCGATCTCTCTCTATCTCTCGATCACTCTCTGTCTCTCTATCTCTATCGAACTGGACCCTATTTTGATTTGTTTTGGATTTCTGTGGCTCAAACACGACCAAGGTAGAAGATAAGAATAGATGCACTCGTGTGTACCACACGAGTGGTACAGGTGTCACACACTTTCCACGTGTCGACAGATTAGGATGCACGCGTGTCATTTGTTTGCAGTGCCCACGTGTTATGACGTCATTAGCACATGTGTGACATCATGTAGGACGGCTATCTCTGTCGAAGGGCAAAATTGACTTTTTACAACATCGTTGACCAGTCAAAGGTTGTCAAAATGCCCCAATTTGACTATTATAGGTAAAACTAACGGACTGTGGCATTTTGATCTTTTGCCTAACGTCTGGGGCATTTTCACAACGTTGTAGTCCAAATTGGGGCATTTTGCCACTTAATTCTAATCAAATTAAAATAAAAAGCGTTTATGCAACATTCTTTTCCAGCTATACGGCGTATCTACAAAAGAACAGTTCCACCAAAATATCTAAGACATAAAACCACGGGAGAAACGAAAGTTAAGGGTTTGTAATTCATGGTTTTAGATGTTAAGTACTTTCATTAATGATATGTAGGTAGAAAAGTAAGAACAACGAAAAATCTGGAAAAGTTGTCCAAAATGTGTTGTTGTAATGAACAAAGCATAGTTGAATTATCCGGTCATGGTCTATGCTATATCTGAATAAACAAGGAAACATCACTCATTCGCTAAGTAGCTGAAACTCCCAACGACCACAGACACACTTGACAGTCGACACTCACTCTCAAACACTATTCAATCCAGCTAGTCGTCAAACAACTGACTCACTGACTCGATGTTGTGTTTGAGTCATATGATATACTTGGCCAGATGACTAGCTACTGGTGGTAGTTCTCCTACCACCCGGCCCACTGCTCTATACATGGTTTAGTGGATTACATAATCACTGCATACTTGGATGGATTGTTGCCTACATTAATCATATATGACGATCGCACCATGCTTTATAACACATGGTTGTCACATTTCCCTCTCAAAAACCATCTGCGTCGACTAAAGGTTTCGAGGACGTATCAAAATCATGTACATGAATCATAATGATAAATCATTTTCATAAAAACCAACTATTAAATCAATGCTACTTGTTTTCTAAATTTATACATGGCCGCTCTTATCTCTAAAACATCTCTAGAATCCACAATGATATATGTGTACGGTGTACCCAGTTAGTTAAGTTACAAATGCAAAATGAAATAAATTCTTAGGTGATCAGTTAGAACTGAATATCGAATTAGTTTTCCTACAGAATTTGGCCATGATTATATGAATATTTGTTGTTAAAATCTACTCCCTCCGTTACTTTTTAATAGGCCAATTTCTATAAATAAATTTTTAAATAATTTTTCAAAAAATAATTTGGTTTCTAATGGGAAAGTCAAATGTTACTTTAATTTTTACGGGACCACTTTTTTTTTAACTTCTTTTGATGACAAGTGTTATGTGGATCATTTCAATTACTTCTTTGGCTGACAAGTGTCATGGGGACCATCTCACTTCACTTCTTTTATTGACAAGTGTCTAGAGGACCACTTTTTTCAATAATTAATTCTCTTAATTTCCTTAAATTTCTCAAAAAACAAAACTGGCATATTAAAAAGTAACGGAGGGAGTAATATATATGACTCATAACTCGACAGATCGCCTTACCAAATTAGAATCAAATAGTGAGATGAGCTAAGCTTAGCTATGGGTGTAAAGTGGGGGGTAAGGATTTGAGATGAATGTGTGTTATGTTGATGTCATGTTAAATTCTTGGATACTCGTGGAGGCGTCGGCGACTAGTTGCCTCGTCTTTCCTGCACCAGACTTGAGTCACACGTATAACAACCTCCACTATATCGATTAGAAAAACGAAAGATTGGAAATAAAAAAGAGCTATAACATCAGCATGCACCAAAGGAAAACTGGGTGCATCTCCAATCAGTTACCACTAAATCAAAGTAATAGGTCCAACTCAATTGCACTTAAGCTGTCATCTGTTGTTGCCACGTGTCGATCAAACACATACGATTACCCCCTACTGTAATCTAATCTCCAGCATTAATCTTATTCTTTGTTGGGTCCCACGTATAAATGCAAGAATAACAAGATTATATTCTTCCTAAAGCTAAAATTAGTTGATCTAATCCAAATTTTAATCAACTTGGCGCCCCAAATAGGGCAAGGTTGCTGCATACTTCTAGTACACTGATTCTTCAATCATATGGAAATTAGTAACCCGTGCAGAGTTTAATCTCATTGGTGTTGAAGCTTGATTTTGCTGTCCCTTGACAAATTCTAGTAATTGTGTTTGGATCAAGAGAAAGAAAAATTTCTCGAAAGCAAATTCATATTTGAAAATTTTCTATATAACAATACTGTGTATAGGAATAAACTCCATGTACGAATGAAATTTTCTGGTCCCAACTTGGTTTGTTCTTTGTCAAAATTATCTCTATATAAGAATAACCTTTCTATAAGAATATTTTTACATGATCCCGAGATTATATATATATATATATAGGTTCCATTGTAATCGGTGAGGTTTTTGCCGTTTTCTCATATGTTTTTATTATTGAGAAAAATAAGTGTTGTAGAGTATTCCGTATTTTATAACTCACAGTTATGTACGGTTCTTCAGAGCATCTCCAACAGAGGGTGGAGGTTTTATTTTTTCATGACACATAGGATTTTAGACCTTCATTTACATTAAATTCATCTCCAACAGTGGGTCATAGAAAATAAAAAGGGTGTTAAAATAAATATGAAGGTCTTGGAGAAGGTCTTATTTAGACCTTGAGAATGACCTCCACATCATCATTTTAACTATTTTTTAATTTTTTAATTTTTAAATAAATTGTTATGAACCAATAGGAAAGAGGGAATCAATTTTATCATTATCCAAAACAACAAATTTTAAAAATAAGACCCCATACTATTGGAGATGGTTCATGAGCAAAGCATTATTATTTTTGCCACATACATATGCCCCATAAATAAGGATCTAAATAAAAATTCCACATAAGATTTTTAGCACCCACATGTTGGAGATGCTCTCAAATTGTAAATATGCTCTGTGTCATCCTACTATAATTATATTAATTAAAAAACAATCTTTTGTGAGTGTTTGGGTTGGCAGATTTGGGTACTCTGATTAAAGAGAATTCTGTTTTTGTCTCTTAGCAAAAGAAAAAAAAAATTATTACTTTTACCCATGTGAGTAAAAGTAATTCCATACACTTACTCAAAAATATTACCCAAATCCCTTTTATTATCACACTTCGATCCTAAGGAAGGATCCCGTCACACTTTTATTATCACACTATCTCACACGTTGGACGACGTCATTTTTGTGAATAAAAATAAAACTGTAACGAATTTGAAGCTAATATTTTGAGGATATGTTCCTCTTACCAAGTTCTACATGCCTACCAAAAATGAGCACATTCCGAAATATAAAACCTTACAATCTACCAGTCTTAATTTCGACGGCCAGAATTTCGTTAATTTTCAACCGCTCATTTTCAAAGTAGGATGGTGCTGTTATACGTCTCGGAATTTGCTCATTTTCGGTAGGAACATAGAGCGATGTAATAGTAACATATCCCCAAAATATTAGCTTCAAATCCGTTACGGTTTGATTTTTATTCGCAAAAATGACGTACAACATGTGAGATAGTGTGATAATAAAAGTGTGAGGGGATCCCTCCTCATCCTTTTATTAATTAATTTGGAAATGAATCCTCTCCAAAAACTCATATAAATATGTGATGTATCTTCATTTATCCTTAAGAGAGACATAAACACTAAGAACTACTACTTCTTCCAAAGAGTATTGTTCTTTCTATCTCCCTTCTCTTCCTTCTACTTCCTTCTTAGCTGCTTGCTTAGAGTACTAAGATATCTCTTACAAAGAAAACATAAATGGAGAACCAAGGAAGTGATAGCAGCTTCTTTCAAAGATGCAAACCTTATATTGCCATGATATCTCTACAATTTGGATATGCAGGAATGAATATCCTCACGAAGGTTTCTCTTAATCGTGGAATGAGTCACTACGTTCTCGTTGTTTACCGTCACGCTTTTGCTACTGTTGTTATTGCTCCTTTTGCAATATTTCTCGAAAGAAAAATTCGACCCAAGATGACATTCTTAATCTTCTTGCAAATATTTGCGATGGCTCTGCTTGGGTTGGTCTTCTGTCCATTATTTTTGTCACTAAAACTGTGATTACATAGAGTAGCAGTATAGTACTGTTAACTTATTCTGACGTTTTGTATATGATGTACACAGACCGGTGATTGATCAGAACTTTTACTACATGGGTTTAAAATACACCTCCCCGACTTTCTCATGTGCTATGAGTAACATGTTACCTGCAATGACATTCGTCATGGCCTTCTTATGCAGGTATATTATTACGTACATGCATATAGTTATGGTACGTCATCATCGAGAAAACTTTTTTCCCATTTTTCTTATGCTAATTATACAATTGGTTTTTGAATATTGTAGGATGGAGATAGTAGACATAAAGAAAGTGAGATGCCAAGCAAAAGTCATCGGAACAATAGTGACAGTAGCTGGAGCAATGTTGATGACATTGTACAAAGGACCTATCATTGAGATGATATGGTCGAAAAGCATCCATCCTAATGCCTCTTATACCACTAACACATCTGGTTCTGATGACAAAGATTGGCTTAAAGGTTCAATCCTTCTCATATTGGCTACCTTAGCTTGGGCTGCTCTCTTTATTTTGCAGGTTACTTTCATTAAAAACCTAGCTAATTTCATTTCTTTTTATTCTTTACGTACATGACTTTTAAGTTTGATCGGAGAGTTGATACGGGTGCCATTATTTTTCCATTTTTCAGGCAATAACATTGAAGAAATACCCAGCTCATCTAACTCTTACAACTCTAATTTGTTTCATCGGTACACTACAATCTATTGCGGTTACTTTAGTAATGGAACACACTCCATCTGCCTGGTCCATCGGTTGGGATATGAACCTTCTTTCTGCGGCTTATGCGGTTAGTCTCTCTCTCCCTCTCCCTGTCTATCTCTCTCTCTCTCTCTCGTAATCTTTACTAACCTAAGTTGTTTTCATATGTTCATGATGATCAGGGAATTGTATCTTCAAGTTTGGCTTATTATGTACAAGGACTAGTAATGAGGAAAAGAGGCCCTGTTTTCGTGACTGCTTTTAGTCCTCTTATGATGATCATAGTTGCCATCATGGGATCTTTCATTCTAGCTGAAAAGATTTTTCTTGGAGGGTAATATTCTCACTCCCGTCCCATAACATGACACAAGAATAGTATTTTGTAATTTTGAAACTTGCTTACAAATTTTATTTTATTCTTGCAGAATTCTTGGGGCAGTTTTGATTGTAGCGGGATTATACTCTGTTCTATGGGGAAAGTACAAGGAATTCAAGGAAAAAGAAAACGAGCTACCAGAAGCCATTAAAGATGTCCACGAAAACGGTACAATGTTCGTAATTGAAGACGTTGAAACGGGGAAAAGTACTGTAGAAATGCAAGAGGCAGAAGTTAATACACTCTCGTCCATCAATGTTATCGTTCCATTATCGGACTCAGCCATGAGAGACGAAGCCTCACGCAAGGCTTAAACTAATGAAGAAAGCAGTAATGATGTTGTTTTAGTATGGGGGGGTAATGAGAATATTTGCTACTTCCCATCTCAGTTTTTTTGTTTGGAGGGTTATGTTTTAGGTTCTAATAATAACTTTTGTATTCTGTTTAATAATATGATGTAAGATTGCAAAACGAATGAGAATCTGAGGAGTATCTCCTGTTTCTTTTGTTAATGTGTTATTGTAGTGTGTTATAGTGTCAAGCTGAATAATTCTTGGAACTCTTTTCTTCATTCTACACGTGGCAGAATCTATGACGTAACGAGTTAATTCCACTAAGGAATGGAATCATAGTTGTTGGCTTTTTGTGTCGTACTAAACAGATGAATCTTTTCCTAGTGATTGATTTTGAATGTATGATTAAGAATCTTTAAGCTTTGATTCTTACCGAAATGAATCAGAGTCAGAGGTTTTGCTAATTCCCTTGGGCTCTTAATTTTACTCTGGAGAAAAACTGTGCTTTTTTATCTTGAGAATGTCCGTTCAGGTTGAATACTTAAAATTATGCTGACGGTGTTTGATTTTATGACTAGTCTCAAGCTCCACCTAGAGAAGAGCTCAGCCAATCCTGGGTCTACAAAGGTCATGTGCAAACTTGATCGTAGGGCCTACAGTTCAATTTTTCTTTCCCCCCAGTAATTTTTTAATAACAAGAAAACCAGAATCTTTTATTGCCGACTAACAAGAACAAAAATATCCTGGCGTCTTTAGGGGCCACCCAAAAAGATTTAGGGGCCAACAATAAAATAAAATAGGGTCACCCAAACCTAAAGAGTTACCCCTTATCTCGCATATTTCTTAATGGCAAAATTACCCTTACATAATCGGTAGATAATATATTATTTTTATCCTCCGAATGTATTCGGTAGACAAAATAAGAAGCATGCGTCTGAATGTAGTGTTGGCCCCTAAATCCTTTTGAGTGATCCCTAATGACGCCAGGTAAAATCCTAGCGTTTTTATGATTTTTGGGCCACCGTATATTCGGGAGTTTATTCAAATGACATATCTTCCGAATATTACTGTGAGAGAACCTACCATGCCATGGCTCTAGGTGGTTCCAACGGCCATTTTAGAAGGTTAGGCAACATACATTCGGTAGTAAATTTAACTTCCGAATGTATATTGGCCCCAAAATGAGATTTTGCCAAAATCCAAAAAATTTCGAACTTTGGTACTACCATAATCGGTAGTAAAGTGTGTTACTTTAACCTCCGAATATACTCAATTTTCGAATTTTAGTACTACCATAATCGGTAGTAAATTTAACTTCCGAATGTATATTGGCCCCAAAATGAGATTTTGCCAAAATCCTAAAATTTTCGAACTTTTGTACTACCATAATCGGTAGTAAAGTGTGTTACTTTAACCTCCGAATGTACTCAATTTTCGAATTTTCGTACTACCATAATCGGTAGTAAATTGTGTTAATAAGTGATGCTTATTATCTACCGATTGTGTTCATGGCTCCAAATTCAAATTTTCAAAACTTAATAAAATTTCGGAATTTTCTACGTTCACAGTCTGTAGTTAATGGTGTTCATTATCTACCGATTGTGCGTAACTTTTAGTACATAGAAATTGAATGTTTTGAATCAAGAATAATCGGTAGATAACGATCAATTTACCTACCGATTATGGTTGATGTTCTTAAGAAACGAAGAACATCAACCATAATCGGTAAGTAAAGTAGATTATTATCTACCGATTATGTTTCTGCTAGTGTAAATCCAAGAACATCATCCATAATCGGTAGGTAAAATAGATTTTTATCTACCGATTATGGTAGAACCAGAAAGAAAAAAAAATCAAATAATTTTGCTAACAATAACGAAATGTAAAGTAACTACCGAATTCATGTTTAATTTCCGATTATTGAAGGGCAATTTTGCCATTACGGAAAAAAAGATAAGGGGTGAACTCAATTTAGGTTTGGGTGACCCTATTTTGTTTTATTGTTGGCCCCTAAATCCTTTTGAGTGGCCCCTAAAAACGTTAGGAAAAATATGATGAGGAAAAATCAAAGAAAATGTAGCCAGGGGTATAAAATAATAACTTGACTTGTTTTTTATTTCTAATAATTTAATTATATATTAAATCGGAGATTTGTGGTTATATGTGGGAATCATATAATTTTACATCATATATCAGCTAGAAAATTGTAGGTTAGTGGCTGAATAAATCGTACTATAACCCAGGGTTACCTGTTCAAATCTCGATAGTCCAAAGGAAAAACGTTTCCCGGGAAAATGATCGTTTGGTCCTTTTTTAGGTGGTCCCAAGTCTGTTTGGTCTTTTGGGAAAACGCGTTTCCTGTTTGGTCCATAATTATTTGAAAATATAAAACAGGCAAAAATACTCTTCCGTGTTAATTCCTACTAATTTACTTGTAGCAGTTCATTCTGTTTGATGAACTATTCGTCTTTTTGTAGATTTGAGTTCATTATGTTTCATGAAAACTCTACACTTCATTATATTATATGAACTTCATTATATTCTACAAAATTTTAGCTATTAAGAACAAAAAATAAAAGTACATTCTTTCAAATGAATAGACAACAAAAACTCCACTATTATGAATAAAAACAAGAGTTCATTCTTTCAAATGAACACCTTATAAACCTAGTTTAATTGGGGCCTCCCACTAGATGACAAAAAAGGTCACACATCCTAATTTGGGTCACCCCTTATAAAAATATTTTTCTAAATGGCTAAAATGCCCCTGAGTGATTAGTATTAAGAATTAATTAAGTTGATTAGTGCGGTAAGTGTGTTTAGATTAAAATCTGATTTTGGGATAAAAATTTGGGGAAATTTTATTTTTGGGTTTTTATGTGTTGAGAAGAAGAAGAGGAGTTTTGAGAGGAAAAACTAGGGTTTTTAGAAATGAGTGATTCAAGTGGGGAATGAGGTTGGTGAAGGTTCAAATAACAACCAAGATTGTGTTGATAGTAAGATTGTCTCAAATAATCCTATGGATTGGATGTTTGATGAAGAGATGTTAATAGAGGAAGCCATGAATAATGGTGGAAATGAAGAACCTATTGCTCAAAATGAAGGAACCAATCCTCGAAATGAAGAACTCGGAGCTCAAAACAATCAGGTAAACTTCCTATACTCTTCAAATCGTCTGAATGGTGCTCCAAGTGGTCGATTCATCGTCACTATGGAACTACTCATAGTGAGGGACGTTATAGTCGTATGTTATACCGGCTAATGACCCTAAAGAATCGTCAGTCTGTTGACACTCACCAAGACGACTCTAACCTGCAACTTTTGCAGGTGATGAAAAATCGTCAAGGTGGTGTTTAAACAATGACGACTCCTTTTAGTAGTTCACCTAGAGTCGTTATTCAATTCTTTTAATACCCGGACGACTCTATAAACCAAACTCTCTGTAAAAAAACGGAATTTTGAGGGTTTTTGAGTCTTCATAGGGATATTCATATATAATGACGACCCTAACCAACCATTAATAATTTTTGTTAGAGTCGTCATTTTCGATATTTATATACCTTAGCGACTCTTACTGTTAATTTTAAGATTTTTGATTTCATAGAGTCATTTCATTGAATCTTAAAAGGCATACATCTTTCATAGCGATACATTAAAGGAAATGAAATACAATAGATAATAACGGTGCACTTATACACTTAACCATAGACGTTGTAGTTAAATGTAGTGCCTTCCAAGATGAGGTAGCAATCTTCGAACTCAAACTTTTTTCCACGAAGCACCTCGTATCGGGCATACGCCTTCCCCAACTGAAAACGCAAAACAAAAACTTAGTTAGCATTGTTGAAAGCTTTCGATAAGTTTGACCTCTTGCTTAAATACTTACTCTTATAGCACTCAACATATCGGGTAAGTCTTTCCTTACGGCCTTCATTTCTCTTTTGAAAGCTTGACATTCGTTGAATATCTCCTCGAACTGGTCCTTGACGAGTTTCAAAGACCTTGAGTTACAATTTCCTTCCAACGCCACAAAAACGATGAATACACGGTTCCACCAAGAATCCGATGTTTGATCAATGTCTTTTCCTAGATCTTCAAAGTGGTTTGTGACTATTTTCCAAGCTCTCACAATGGCGCAATTCTCTTCCGAAGTGTAGGTAGTAGTCATGGTGTTTCCTCTTCTTTTTGCTCTTGGATGATAAATGAATGAGAATGAATGTGAAGGTTGAGAATTATAGTTTGGGTGAAGAAGGGGTGAGATATGGGTATCTATTCATAGATATTAAGGACCCAACAGTCACTTTTTTGAATTTTTAACCGTTGCCCGACTCAACCATATTTGGTGAATTCAAAATTCACATTAAATGCTAGATGAGTCGTTACAGGATATATTAACAAAGTGACGACTCTTGCAGATCAAAAGAGTCGTCTTTCTGTTATGTTTATTGGCTGACGACTCTTCTATCAAAGAGTCTCAGTGTCAAGTGACCTTTAGAGTCGTTAATATGAGTTTCTCCAAAAATGACGACTCGTACATAATATTTCAAATAAACTTTAGAGTCGTAATTTGTATATTTAAAACCTATGACGACCTTGTTGGGAGTATAAGGCAAACCAATATTTGAACTCGTACATGTACTATGAAATAAAATATAAGGAAAAGACATAAAATAGTTCAATACATTGCTCTTGAAAACCTTAAAGAGTTTAATTATATGTGGTAAATTGCCATTCACTTTACTCCAAGAGAGTATAGCAATCCTCGTGCAAAAACTCATGGTCGTACTTTAATTCGTATTGGCTCCGACCTAAAGAGTACTGGAAAAACAATTTTTTTCACAAGTTAGCGTTGTTGAATAAACATAACCAAAAAAATAATTTTTGATGAACGGCCTATTGAGTCACAAACTTACTCTATCCATTCGAGGTTCGTTGGGAAGAGCGTTAGCCAGAGCTTTCAATTCGTCTCTCAGCAATACGCATTCATCGTATAAATAATCGTACCTTTCCCTTATCTGTTGGAGCGTCCTTCTATAACGATTTCCGTTTAGTGCTTTAAAAACCTTAAATACACGTTTCCACCAAGCATTGGATGTTTGATCCATGTTAAGGTACGGCTCTCTGGTTGGGTCTTGGTTACTGGCCACCCATTGCGCTTCCTCAAAGTCGTGCTTCGTGAGAGTGGTGTGTGCTCTAACGATAGCAACATCTTCTTGATTATTAAACGGAGTTGGAGCCATTTTTAGTGTTTGAAAGTGATGGGTGATTGATTTGGGAAGATTGAAAGTGATGGGTGAAAAACTTTGAAAGGGATAGGTCTCCTTTTATAGGAAAAAAACACCCAACGACTACTTTTAAAAAAAAAAATGGTTACCTTTTTCCCAACTCTGCAATAACTGCTCGTATTAGTCAAAGTTGTCGTTGATTTTCAAAATTTGCAATAAATTCGTATAGAGTCGTCATGTTGGATTTATATAAGGTAACGACTAAAGGTGAAAATCGAACAGAATGGTCTATATTTGTCAATGTGGAGTCGTCATCATTTAAGTTGAGTCGTCAGTTTTCGAAAAAGGGTCGTTGTTATGCTAAAACACAACCGGACGACTCAAGATCAGAGTTTCAGGAAAATAAGTCGTTAACCTGTACAAGAAGGTGACGACTTTAAGGGTCGTCGTTCTGCAAATTTAAAGATGACGACCCTTTAAATGGGAAACTAAAAAAAAAGGAGTCGTCAATTTAACATCTTATAAATTGACGATTCTGTATTGACAAATTTTTTCTTTTACTGTAGTTGGTTGTACAGATGAGATCTCAACCTGAACCCGTCTCTACTATCGGTCCGGATACCTCCCAACACTATATCACCGATTTGGTACGTTTTTATTGTTTGAATCGATGTATATTGTTTTGAAAATTTCTGAATTAGTGTTCTCATGAACGTGTTATTTTTTCAATGCCGACGTGGGAAACTAAGGCTGAGGTAAAGGAATGGATTATTTCCAAGGCAAAAGAGAAGATGTGCGTAGTTGTTCAAAGCAAACACGTCGATTTCAAGCAAATAGAGATGATATGCGAGAGAGCGGGGGATAAAGAAGAAAGTCACAAAGGGAAGAATTACAAGTATGAGAAGAAGACGACGAGGGTCTACAAAACTTCGTCGAAGAAGATTCAATGCCCGTTCAGGATTGTTTTCAAAAGGCATCATGAAACTCATCTATGGAGTT
Organism: Papaver armeniacum; assembly: GCA_023531295.1. Taxonomy (NCBI): domain Eukaryota; kingdom Viridiplantae; phylum Streptophyta; class Magnoliopsida; order Ranunculales; family Papaveraceae; genus Papaver; species Papaver armeniacum. Next base: position 78,382 of record JAJJWW010003262.1, read on the forward strand.
TGTATAGTATACCGGATGGTCGTCACAACCATCCTCCACCTAAAACTCTTTTAGGACACCCAGCATATGCCCGATTGAAACCACATCAAATGGAAAAGGTTCGGCAGATGAAGGGATGTAGGCCCCTTAAGATCCTAAACGCAATAAGGGCGGAAGATAAGACAAACTTGTCTATTATTTCCATAATCTACGCTGCCAAAGAAACGATCAAGAGAACCGAATGGGATGGTAGATTAATTATGCAACAATCAGAGTGGTTGGCAGAAAAACTTAACTACGCCATGCAAACAAGGGTGGGTCCGGGAGACAAAGTGACTCATATTTTTCTTGCCCATCCTAGGATGGTGGATTTGGCTCAGTATTTTTATCAATTCTTGTTCATAGATTGCACCTATAAGACTAAAAGGTATAACATTCCTATGTTGAACGTGGTTAGTCACACTTCGGATAAACAATCATTCATTGTTGCATGATGCTTTATAGAAAAAGAAGAAATAGAGGACTATGTTTGGGCGTTGGAACAAGTGAGGTTGATTTACCGTGGCGAAGAGACACCACAGGTTATATTCACTGATAGGGATTTTGCAGTTATGAGTGTCGTACGTCAAGTTTTTCCACTTGCTCAACATTTCATTTGTACGTGGCACATCCAAATGAATCTTTTTTCTAATTGCAAGAATCATATCCAAAATATCAAACCTGCGAAGGGTAATCAACGTTCCAAGGAGGAAGACGAGCGTCTAAGTAAACTTTCAAAAAAAAAGAGAGCGGAAGAGAAAAGGAAAGATAAGGAAAAATATGATGAAGAGGAGGATCTATGGAAGGATTTCTGCAAGGATTGGGACCATTTGGCTCATTTTAAGACCGAAGTAAAGTACTATGCTAACTTGCAGAAGTTTATTGATGATTGGAGTACGGATCATAAGAAGGTGGTCGATTATTGCCTAGATACATGGTTGAATCCTTGGAAGGAGAAGTTTGTTTATGCATGGACCAATAATTACAAGCACTTCCAAAATGAGTCCACGAGTATTGCAAAGCAGTCCCACGGATGTTTGAAAAAAATTCTTGAAGAGAACACTGGTGGGGTAGTTACGGTACAGGAAGCTATTCATGAGCACGCCGAAAATGATCTTAGCAAGATAGTGACTCAGATGGAGTATAGTAAAGACCGTTTTATGATGCAATACATAGAAGACAAAGAATTGTTATGGGGGGTAGCACACCAAGGATCATGGTGGGCAATAAAGCATATGATGACTGAACTTAACAAATTTCGACCGAAAGCTTCCAACGGAAAAGTGATTAAATGTAATTGTACAACCGAGACGTGGCTTGGCCTCCCGTGTAAACATAAGCTTGGTGGGTACATGGTGATCATTCCTCTTGAAGACATTGTTCCATTTTGGAAGCAACTTTCATTCAACCCAAATCCCACAGGAGTCGCTGATGAAGAATTTGGATACTTGGAGATCGGCAAGTACATCAATGAGAAATATCGAAAAATGAATTGTGCAGGAAGACAAATATTGGTTTCTAATTTGTGGCCGGCTGCCCGTAAGAACTTGGGAGTAGAAGAAGAGACAATCAAACAAAAACCACCGGGTAGACCAACAACTAAAAAGTCGTTTAGAGAAACTGTGAATGCGGACAAGAGCTGCACAAGTGGCCCATCACGTCATGAGTATGTCCAGGCGGAATATACGGAGTATGAGAACTCTTTCCTCCCCAAGGCAAGGCGTCGGCCAAAAAAGCATGATTTGACCCAAAGTGAAATAGAAGTGAAACAAAAGGCAGACATGGATGTAGAGCATGTGGTCGGTACCCAGCAAAGCCAAATGAGCGGAATGGTGACGATAAGAGGAATAAAGGGTAATCCGCGCACCCCTAAAGATTCCCAAGGAAGACCACATCGTGTTGCTTACACTTTGTATAAAGAGTATACCGATCAACTTCCTCACGTCATCTTGGATCACCTTATATCCACCGACGACGTTCACGGCGATGGAAATTGTGGTTACCATGTTGCAACGGAACAATTAGGGCATTTCGACGAGGCCGACGAACTTAAGCTCACCCAAATCGAATATGCAAGAAAAAAAAATGGCAGAAAAACTCGTTGAGGACAAGCAACTATATTTGACAATGCTCATGGAAGGAGATCCAAAAGAGAGGGAATTGAAGTTTAGGGAGTTGGTTTCAAACGTGAAATGGAGGAAGGGGTCGAAGAAGGCCGGTTATAAGTTTTGGATGCAAATGCCTTTTGGTGGTCAACTTTTAGCGGACACATTCACTTGTGTTGTAATTGTATTAAGCAAAGGCTTCCCCGGAGGGTCTTGTATGTACGTACCCTCAAAAACTAGGTGCGAGGCGGCGATAAAGAAAAGAAGAATTGTAATGGCACATGTGAACCATAACCATTAAATAGGCTTGAAGATTTCCAAAGAATGTCCTCTACCACGGGTCTATGGTGATTGGGGAGAGAACACCAAGGAGTGGACAAACCAGTATGAGTATGGAATGAAAATTTGGAATGCTATGGACCAACCTAGGTTTACTTAGACATGGGCGATGAATCATGAGAGAAGATGTTTATTCTCAACTTTGCATTGCATTTTGAAGCATACTTTTTGAGAATGGTTGTATCTTGAACCCAGATATTTGTATTTTGAAGAATGCTTAATGAATACAATGCGTTTTATCTTGCGGCATAAATGTTTTTCACTCTTGTTTCTTTCTATCGCTTTTTTAAAGTTAGAGTCGTTATCCTCGTTGGATTGAAACACCAACGACCTTCAGGATCGATTTGATTTATCCTATAGAGTCGTCATCTGAGATAACCATATACCATAACGACTCTCTTGGTCACAAATTTGATGTTCTCCTGGATGTTTTTCCAACTACGAGTAGTCATCCATATATACATACACCTTAACGACTCTAGTGGTACAAATTTGGTGCTCTTCTGGATGTTTTTGAAACTAAGAGTCGTCTTCGGTATTAACATACACCATAACGACTCTTATGGTCCAAATTTAGGTGTTATCCTGGATGTTTTTGCACCTAAGAGTCGTCATCCGTATTTACATAAACCTTAACGACTCTGGTGGTACAAATGTGTTGCTCTCCTGGATGTTTTTGAAACTAGGAGTTTTCTTCGGTATAAAATACACCATAACGACTCTTATGGTCCAAATTTAGGTGTTCTCCTGGATGTTTTTGCACCTAAGAGTCGTCATCCATATTTACATAAACCTTAACGACTCTGATGGTACAAATGTGTTGTTAGCCTGGATGTTTTTGAAACTAGGAGTCGTTATCATGAGAGTGTATACATGGACGACTCTCTTGAAAATACCCACAACGACTCTTTTTGTGTACACTTTTTCCCAACAAAATAGCCGTTGGTATTTATTCTATATATAGATGAACACATCCAGGAGCAAATTCAATTGAAAACAACCTCACGAGCAACTCCTTCATCAACTACCAATTCAATTGAAAACATACTTACAAGATGCAAGCGACCAACCAAATCAATATTGGCAATGGAAGAAGAGATACGCAAAAGAAGCATGCGACCTACTAAAAAACCATACACTTACACGCCATATCATACGAAGGAACAAGAAGAGATGCGCGAGGCGAAAAAACAAGCCGAAAAACAATCCCATCTCCGGGAAGTATTCAAGCAAGTCGATGAAAAGACCGAATGGGTTAAAAATAATTACATCGTCAAAGATCTTCCCGAAGAACATCAACATCCAAGTATATTTTGGACTTAAGTTGGTTGGAGTCCTTTCGTTAATTAAAACAAAAAACTACGTTATGATTATTTACCGTCTCATATTCGTGATAGGACGATTCACGTTATGAGATTTTGCACCAAGTACAATGAGTTTCTCAATAGGCACAAATGGGATAGGCATGCGGCCCAAGATGCATATAACAAATGGAGAGGAGAGCCGTTTTATCACATCGAAGCCGCAATGCTAGTTGAATCTCGCACCAGAAACAGGAATAACATGAAATGTGTTCAAACGAATTTAGTTAGATCAACTGTGATAGGACTACTCATGTTATTTCCACCTTCTAATTATTATGCTACTATTTCCAAGTTTCAATTCAACGGAGTTCCAATTTATTTTCAATAACAGTCGTTATCTCTATATAGGTATAGTTAATTGACGACCCTACCTTAAGTCGTCATATAATTAAGTTTGCAACAACCTTCTCTTGAGTCGTCATATTGTTTATTTACATCCCTAATGATCCATGTTGTGAATTAAAAAACAAAAACGACCGTTGGGATTTTCTTCTATATAATACCACCCCCTCCTCTTGAGAAAATAGCCCAAAACCATTCTTTTTCTACCAAACTGCGTAATCTTTCAATTGCAATGGCGGAATGGGAACCGTATGAAGATTTGTGTCTCGTTAAATCGTTTGCTAATACGTTTCGTGAACGTCCAAATGAAATCTATTAAATGTTTTGGAATAGAGTTAAGGAGTTCTTCTACGGGCGTACCGCGAATCCTAATAACCGCAAATGGAGACTTGGCATTTCGATTCAACTACATTAAAAGTGCAATGAGAGAGTACGTAAAAGTTATAAATATGGTGTACGACCATCATCCACGAGCTCCTCTTAAGGAAAAAGTGATTAATCCGATAATATTTATACTTTTCTCATGGTTCAAAGTTACTAACGTATAACATTCCTCGTTTCAATGGGTTATGGACAATACGTAATGGGGAAACTAAGTTCATTCACCACAAAGAATATACAACGTTGTATCGTCGAGCGAGAAGGTTCATTGACGAACATTTGATGTGTCAAATTCTAGAATACCCATATTAACTCTTATGTAATACGAGATTGATGTAATGTTATTTTCCTAATGAAATCAAAGTCCATTCTCGTTCCAATTTAAAGTTTCAAAACTGGGTCGTCCACCTATATAATATACCAAATAACGATTCTATCAACTAGATTAACAGAGTCGTTACTCCGCTATATGATGAACATAACGACTCAATTATAGATAATTTGGTCCATCTCCTGGATGTTTTTTTTACTAAGGGTCGTCATTAGTTTCCATATAAAAAGCAACGACTCTATATACCTAAAAGTGGTATTCTCTAGATTTAATACACATCTACAGTCGTTAATCTGCTATATGATCAACCTAACGACTCCACTATAGAAAATATGGTTCATCTCCTGGATGTTTTGGTAACCTAGGGTCGTCATTGGTTTCCATATAAACAATAACGACTCTAGCAATCAAAATAAATATGTTCTCTCTGTATTAATTTCTCGATGGGTCGTTAGAATGTTATTTCAATTATTTAACGACTCTTTGAATGAGATGGGAAAATTCAATTATCACATTTAGGGTCGTTATTCTACTAGATTTAAAGCTGACGACCCTTATACTGTCACAGTGTATAATCTTGTCTGCCTTAGAGTCCTAAATTATTCTAACAAAGATACTTGTAAACATCCTTCTAAAATTTGATGAAAACAAATTAGTTTCAACAAACCATCCAAACCAAACACATAAGTAGTTTCAACAAACCATCCAAACCAAACATATAAGTTGTTTCTATTAGAGCATAGCTCGGTTGAACCCACCAAGCGTTGGTATGTCAAGTTTGGTTGTCATATTTTAATGAATCAAAACTCATGTTAAGAGTCGCTTGATTATGTACTAGAGTCAACTTCGTATAGGTTAGCTTAAAAGTATAAGGATAGGAGACTTTACAAGTATTGCGAAGACTTGAAGATGTGAAGAAGAAAAGAGCTACAACGACAACAATCATCCTTCCACTTGAGGTTAGTGATATTTTACTTGAATTGTTTCATTCCCTAACGTATTTTTCAAGTCGTGCATATTGAAAACAAAAACGCGAAGCATATTTGAACTCTAGATAGACATAGTATTAAGGAATACAATACGAGGTTTATTGCTTAACCATTAAACTTTGTAGATAAGACATCGCCATAATCATTTGAATGCTATTGTGATTATGTATGGGTATGAGGTGAGGATTTCATCATAGGGAACAATGTTTTACACGTGTTCTAAGGAAGTAAGTTCATAAACTTGTTTGTGAATCGAAACGGAAATTGCCAGGCGTTATTGGTTTTGTTATTCATTGCATATCTTATGAACAACCAATATGTGTGATTGAGTATAACCGTTCATGACTTGTTGTGTTCTTGGTAGAACTATTCACAAAGGCCTGACTTATGTATTAGTATGACTTTTATTAGGGAAACCGATCTTAAGTAATCACTTGAGATGGTATGATCGGATTTGTGATTTTCTGTCTGACCAAATATGGGAAAGGGGAACCGATCCTAGTAAGAGGTGCAGTACATCACAAATAACCGATCCTTTATGAGGTGCAACAAGGTTTATATCCTATGAACATGTGCAACACGGGCAAAGGGGAACCGATCCTATGGACATAACACATATAAGTTAGATCTGGGGAAGATCAGTATCTAGTCAACCGAATTTTGGAAAGCTAGTGTGACTATGCACGGTACTCACATGGAAGGTAGAACCGAAACTTGTTTTGGTAGAACCGTTAAACCCATGATTGTGATTGAATGTTATTTGATCAATCGCATAGTTCTTGAAAGTCGGATGAACCAATTTTAAACTTGTTTGGAAGTGTGGCAAATCGGTTTCAAGGCTGTAAGTGTGAAAGAGAACTTACAAAGTTAAGATGTCGACATACTTTGAACACGTGCTATGAATGTTTATTTCTTTAATTGTTCAAAGTTATTCCTTAATAGCTAAGGGAAGAGAATCCCAGGATCGAAACATAAATAAGTTAAGAATCTTTTAATTAAGGTATTTAACTTCAATTTGTAGGGAAATAAGAATTAGTAATGTGCATATACTAATTAGAGATTTTCCGAGAGATTTCGATCATTATTTTTGGACAGAGCATTCCCAGGAATTATGGAAACCGAATTTGTTCTTTAATGAATATCTTGAGAATATTTTCGGTTTTGGAAATTCCTTGGAGTCCAAACTTCCTTGTCTATAAATACTTGAAGTTTGCCTTTTTAGCAAACTAATCCTTCGTAACAACAGACTTCCTCTTTGTTGTGTTGTTACTGGTGTAGCCGCCTATTCGGAGAGGAGAGTAACCTAATTAGGCGAAATCTCTTACGGCCGCTCAGTTTAAAGTCTTCTTTGGGATTGAGAAGCTCTACGAGTACCGCTGGTGGGAAACTAGATAATTGCGGTTTATCTTTTGTTTTCTTTGATTTGATTGACTAACGGTGGTTGAACTTTGATTGCACCTAGTTTGGTTATGCTTGAGAATCTTCTCTTCTGATATAAGATTCACTCAAACTAGTTCAGAGTTTCGACAAGGATCTTTAGACTGTTGTTAGTTCTAAAGACGATCTTGTGATAATCCATTGTTAACAGACTCCGTTTTGTGCGTGATTGATCACAAGAGATTCAAGTGATTGTGTGCAGGTGTTTATTGAATATCTAAGAAGATTTGAAGACAATGAAGATATTGAAGATTTCTGATTTGTGGGTTCATAATCTTTGGTGTGCACAATACTTGTTTCGGTAAAAGAGGATCCAATTAATAATCGGTTTATCTTTGTGATAGATTGGATTGATTAATTGAGTAGATCGGAATCAACACAATTCTTGGATTAATAGTGTTGTTGGCTTAATCTTAAACGATTACTTCGGTAATTGAACATAAGATAGATCTAAGGACCTGACGAAGGAGTTTATGTTAAGATAAACGGAAGAGCCTTTGTCCGACTCATATCACTTGGTTGAATAGAGTTGATACCAAACAGATTTGTTGTTCCTTTACTGTTTGGAATACGAACCAAAGGAATTGTTCCAAGTACGTGACTTAGGTCGGAGGTGTGGGAATACAGACGGAACTAGGTGAACTATAGGTTTAGTTGCTTGGTCTCAACTATACGAAGTTAGGTGTAATTTTGTGTAGCGGCTTAATCCTGAGAGTATTCAATTCTGGACAAGGTCCCGGGGTTTTTCTGCATTTGCGGTTTCCTTGTTAACAAAATCTTGCTGTGTCATTTACTTTATATTTCCTCATTATAATTGTTTTATTATAATTAAAGTAAATTACACAAATGTTAATTCCTATTTACTTGATAAGTGAATCCTATTGTGTTTGGTTAAGTACGAACCTTTTTATCAAGTAACATACTTCGTTGTTGTATTGTCTCAATCTTGTATCCATAGAGGATCACACGAAGTGTGAACCGATTAGTTGTATTGTCTCGAATCAGTCCATAGATAATCACTTTCGGAGAAAGGACTTATAGGTAGGAAAAGTTTTAGCTTGAGGTATATTTGGGTACCCTCGCCTTTTCAATTGGTATCAGAGCAGGCAAACACGAAAAGATCTAACAATCTGTGTTTGGTGCGATCCAACCTATAAGAATGAATCCAAAGGATGGTTCAGTTAACGTAAGTCAAGATAATGAGAATAAGATCTCAAGGAAAACCAATGGAAATTGGTCTCGAAAGTCTTTTCGTAAATCAAAGAAAAAGTCTTTGACTATTGACTTGAGGGTGTCGGTTGCGATCGAAAAGAGTGAGTTTGAAACTCAAGAAACATGTTTTGGATTCGACTCCAATTCATAGTGAAAAATCGTCTGAAAAGAGATTTGATTCACTAGTCTGCCCAAGTTCTGAATTTCGAAAGATGTTGGAAATATTTTTCAAACATGTTGAAAAATATTCAGAGAAGGGAAAGGTTATTGACAGTCTAGATGATGTCACAGAACTTATTGTTCAACTAAATATAAGAATATGTGAAGGAAAGCGAGAAACACTCAGTCTTCAAAATAATCTGGCAGATTATATGGAACAAAAACTGTCCTTGTGCAAGGAAGTTCATCAAGAGGTATATCTGAACATTCACTGGAAATTCTTACTACAGAGTGTGAAATTCTTACTCATTCGCTGGAACATTCACAGATAAGGAATAAGGTCCTTATTGAAAAGCTTCTTACTGTAACATGTCAAGAGGTATATCTGAACAGATGCTTAGAAAAACATTTCCAACAAGGAATGAATACCTTAAGAGGACATATAGAACGTCTTGAACAAGAGACATTAGCAAACTGTCAACTGGAAGATCTAGACCACACAGGTTCAAGTTCAAAGAACATACCATCCTGGACACAAGATGTAATCAAGGAAATTGCATCTCGCAATTTCCCTAACTAAGAGGATGGGTTCAAAACCCAAGAAAAGGAACATGTTAATGCTCCTAAGACAAAGGAGGAAGATTCTCCTTTAAAGGTATTTGATGAGGGAGTTCCTCATCCTAATGCTTAATCGCATTAGAATGTGCATCCTTACAATGCCCAATTTTCGGATATAAGGAAGCACATGTACCTGGGAAATCTGAATCCTACAAATTTCTCTTATTCAAGATAGAGAGAATACACAATCTACCTTACGAATACTTTAATCATTCTTATGTGTAGAAATGTTGTCTTACAACAACTTGTGTAAAAAGGATTTGTGTAGCTGTTTAAAGTATCTCTTAAAACCGTTTTTGGAGATAATATCTTTGGAGAATGTTGTGTTTCCGTAACACATTAGATGCGAAAATTATTTTCAAATCTTGTCAGAATTATTTATTTAAGGCTGATATCTATGTTTGGAATGTGTTAAAGGTATTTTAAGTTTATGTACTCAACTTGTCTGAGAACTTATACAAAAGGATGTATTCTCAAACCAGATCTCAAGAACAACTTCTGAAAGCCTTGAGTGAAATGACTTCAAAGGAAAGTGTTCATCTTGAAAATACCTTCAAGAAATCTGGTTGTGAAATTACCGATAATGAAAAGGAAGATGTGACTCATCTCCTTGTTCAAAATAGCTTGGATGCTAAGGTTGATATCATCAATCTACGTCAAGTCCTCCTTAGTACCATTGAAACTCATCATAGACAGCAAGCATTACTAAGAACTGTTATCCGTAACCAAAGAAAACTAATTAAACTTGGAATCGGTAATAGGGGGTATGCTCGAAATATTAATCGAAAGGTTAATGCTTTAGCCTGTGAACATAACCAAGGTATTGTGTGCAGAATCCGAGATATCAGTCGAGATGTTGTTGATGAAGATCCTAAAAAATTTGAGGAAATTGAAGATGATCTTTGAAAATCACCTATCTAAAGGTTGTTAGAGATTAAGTTATATGCTGTAATACTTAATCTAGAAAAATAGACATCAATTTTTGATTTCTTTCATTGATTGTATTGGTCTATTGAGAATAAAACTATTACGAATAAAATTATTTGATTTATAATTTTTCTTGTGATAGTTTTCGGTTTACATAGCCTGTGCTTGAATGCTTTTATCTTATTGCTATGTATGTTTATAGGATGTTTGATTTCGGTTTTACTACCTTAATATTCGATCTCATATGTTGTGAACCCTTGTGGTTTGGGTGACTTTTTGATTTAGCAGGATTAAGTTCTATCCCATGTTGGTAGGCTTTATCAAAGAATCATGAGGGTTCTGGTAGAAACAATATGTGAAAAAGTCACAATATGATGAATCGGTTTTGGTTTAGCATAAAAGCATATGTGTTTCGACGGTTTTGTTGTTATTCTTTTGTTTTTGCATAAGGATGATAACATGATGATTCGATATCAATTCTCCCTGGAAGAAGATGCGATCATATTGGAGAAGTGGATGCGAAATTTGAGGTAACAATCTTGTTAGTTAATTATTTTCATGTTTAAGAAAAGCCTGAGTTTATTTCATATTTATTTATTGCTTTTGCTTAACAAAATTTTGGTACAATTGATGTTTATTCCATTATGTGTGTATGGATGTATGTGTGATTCAATTGGTTCCGATTAAGAAAAACTATTGTTATCTTGCTTTATTGTGTGGTAGCAATTGTTTATGCTTACAAAATTTCGGTGTAATTGCGGTGCTTTTAATGTCTATGTTGTTTCAATTGCTTCCAGTTGAGGTGAATAATTATGCAAGTTGATTTATGTTGGTTTGTATGAATTATTTATGGCTTAACGAAATAAAAGGTTTACGGGATGAGTTTTTTAGTCCAATTCGATTCCGGATAAGAGAAACTAAGTTAATTCTGATGTTAGTTAGACTTATCTAAGTGAGGTTTCGGTTATTCAAGTATAATCGAATACCTTAACAAGAAATGCTAGTTAACTAACCTAGTATTTGTCTTGTTTAAAATTGAAAGGTCTAAGTTTATGGATAATTAGAACCTGATGAGAAAAATAGAGTTATCTTTATTTTGGTCTTATCGAATTAAGCGATTGTTTTTATACAATCGGTTTAGCAAAGGGACTAAGGTGCTTAGTTGTTTTTTGTTTGCTAAACTAAAATGGAAAAATTGTTTCGGATAATTGTTTCCTTGGTAACATATCAAAATAAAACTACTTGTAGTTTCGGTTTTGATATTGGTTATCAGAACATGATGTGTGGAACCCTCGTGCCTAACTCTACAGGTTGTAAGTCTATTGAGATTTGTAAGATTCTTTTCGTGTTGTCCTTTATTTTTTCGTTCCTTTGTCATTTTGTGACAAAAAGGGGGGGAAATATATGGAGTAAACAAGTGATACTGGCATTTATTTTATATTAATTGGTATCTCTAAGGAAAAGAACATTGGTGCTTAAACGTTTTATCTAAACGAAAGAGTGAAAGCATAGACTAAGGAGGAGTAACATGTCATATGAATTGGTATAACAAAGACGTGCGGATTGAATATCTACCTATCTTCCTTAGGTGGAGTAATAGCTTTGTTATTATAATGTCAACAACGGCATTATCAAGGATTGAATGTAAGCAGTTTACTGTACTGTTGAATTCGGGAATCAAGCGTATGTGTAATGAATTATTGTAATTTGTTTATCCATATGATGTAAGATTGACAAAGGGGGAGATTGTTAGAGCATAGCTCGGTTGAACCCACCAAGCGTTGGTATGTCAAGTTTGGTTGTCATATTTTAGTGAATCAAAACTCATGTTAAGATTCGCTTGATTATGTACTAGAGTCAACTTAGTATAGGTTAGCTTGAAAGTATTAGGATATGAGACTTTAGAAGTATTGCAAAGACTTGAAGATGTGAAGAAGCAAGAAGCTACAACGACAACAATCATCCTTACACTTGAGGTTAGTGATATTTGACTTGAACTGTTTCATTCCCTAATGTATCTTTCAAGTCGTGCATATTCAAAACAAAACTGCGAAGCATATTTGAACTCTAGATAGACATAGTATTAAGGAATACAATACGAGGTTTATTGCTTAACCATTAAACTTTGTAGATAAGACATCACCATAATCATTTGAATGCTATTGTGATTATGTATGAGTCATGTTATTGGGAGGGAAAGAATGGATTTGAGGAGGGAAAGAAAATGGTGGAATGTTGGTCAAATGTCAAGTCAAAACCAAACAACAAAAATGGAAATAAATATTTTTTTAAAACCAAATCTATCCTAAGTGATATCATCTTGGTTTGTTTCATGATCTCCCCAAGCACCCGATGGGAACAGGGAACTGAATTGAGATGCGCGATGATATAACAATTGGGTGGGTCTTAAGTTGATGCTATAAAACATATATATAATCCAACATACACCAAGATTATTAGCTTGGAATTAATACTGTATTAGTTAGTTGTGATTTCCATTTAGCAATTGGATTCTTGAAACACCATGGTGGTTCTAGAGGTTTCATCAATCTTTCCGTTCGCATATATAACAGTGCAACTTCCTCTTCCCCCTTATTAGCAAGCATCATCACTTCAGCTCAACTACAATACGTTTACAGTCAATATAAAAGTGCTCATGGTTTTGAAGATTTCCATGGCTAAGAAGGTATAAAAATTAGGGTTTATAAAAAGTCTGAAGCGTTCGGTTGATATTAGATAAATTTGGGTTAGTTGAAGGATATTATAGATATTTTAGTATTTTTACTAAAAGTCAATCCCTCCTCGTTAATTATAATTCCCTCTTCTTAATCCTTCCCTCCTCAAATCCATATTTTCCCACCTATTAACATGACTCTTATGTATGGGTATGAGGTGAGGATTTCATCCAAGGGAACAATGTTTTACATGTGTTTAAAGGAAGTAAGTTCATAAACCTGTTTGTGAATCGAAATGGAAATCGCCAGGCGTTATTGGTTTTGTTATTCATTGCATATCTTATGAACAACCAATATGTGTGATTGAGTATAACCATTCACGACTTGTTGTGTTCTTGGTAGAACTATTCACAAAGGCCTTACTTATGTATTGGTATGACTTTTATTAGTGAAACCGATCTTAAGTAATCAACTGAGATGGTATGATCGGGTTTGTGATTTTCTGTCTGACCAAATATGGGAAAGGGGAACCGATCCTAGTAAGAGGTGCAGTACATCACAAAGGGGAACCGATCCTTGTATGGGGTGCAACAAGGTTTATAGCGGAAAGGGGAACCGATCCCATGGACATGTGCAACACATTTTTAGGCAAAGGGGAACCGATCCTATGGACATGTGCAACACATATAAGTTAGATACCATATATATGTGGGAAACCGATCCTAGTACTTAGTCAACCGAATTTTGGAAAGCTAGTGTGACTATGCACAGTACTCACATGGAAGGTAGAACCGAAACTTGTTTTGGTAGAACCGTTAAACCCATGATTGTGATTGAATGTTATTTGATCAATCGCATAGTTCTTGAAAGTCATATGAAACAATTCTAAACATGTTTGGAAGTGTGGAAAATCGGTTTCAAGGCTGTAAGTGTGAAAGAGAACTTACAAAGTTAAGATGTCGATATACTTTGAACACGTGCTATGAATGTTTATTTCTTTAATTGTTTAAAGTTATTCCTTAATAGCTAAGGGAAGAGAATCCTATGATAGAAACAGAAATTAGTTAAGAATCTTTTAATTAAGGTATTTAACTTCATTTTGTAGGGAAATAAGAATTAGTAATGTGCATTTACTAATTAAAGATTTTCCGATAGATTTCGATCATTATTTTTGGACAGAGCATTTCCAGGAATTATGGAAACCGAATTTGTGCTTTAATGAATATCTTGAGAATATTTTCGGTTTTGGAAATTTCTTGGTGTCCAAACTTCCTTGTCTATAAATACTTGAAGTTTGCCTTTCTAGCAAACTAATCCTTCGTAACAACAGACTTCCTCTTTGTTGTGTTGTTACTGGTGTATCCGCCTATTCGGAGAAGAGAGTAACCTAATTAGGCGAAATCTCTTACGGCCGCTCTGTTTAAAGTCTTCTTTGGGATTGAGAAGCTCTACGAGTACCGTTGGTGGGAAACTAGATAATTGCGGTTTATCTTTTGTTTTCTTTGATTTGATTGACTAATGGTGGTTGAAATTTGATTGAACCTAGTTTGTTTATGCTTGAGAATCTTCTCTTCTGATATAAGATTCACTCAAAATAGTTCAGAGTTTCGACTGGGATCTTTAGACTGTTGTTGGTTCTAAAGACGATCTTGTGATAATCCATTGTTAACAGACTCCGTTCTGTGCGTGATTGATCGCAAGAGATTCAAGTGATTGTGTGCATGTGTTTATTGAAGATCTAAGAAGATTTGAAGACAAAGAAGATATTGAAGATTTCTTATTTGTGGGTTCATAATCTTTGGTGTGCACAATACTTGTTTCGGTAAAACAGGATCCAATTAATAATCGATTTATCTTTGTGATAGATTGGATTGATTAATTGAGTAGATCGGCATCAACACAATTCTTGGATTAATAGTGTTGTTGGCTTAATCTTAAACTATTACTTCGGTAATTGAACATAAGATAGATCTAAGGACCTGACGAAGGACTTTATGTTAAGATAAACGGAAGAGCCTTTGTCCGACTCATATCACTTGGTTGAATAGAGTTGATACCAAACAGATTTGTTGTTCCTTTACTGTTTGGAATACAAACCAACGGAATTGTTCCAAGTACGTGACTTAGGTTGGAGGCGTGGGAATACAGACGGAACTAGGTGAACTATAGGTTTAGTTGATTGGTCTCAACTATACGAAGTTATTTGTAATTTTGTGTAGCGGCTTAATCCTGAGAGTATTCAATTCTGGACAAGGTCCCGGGGTTTTTCTGCATTTGTGGTTTCCTCGTTAATAAAATCTTGTTGTTATTTACTTTATATTTCCGCATTATAATTGTTTTATTATAATTAAAGTAAATTATACAAACGTTAATTCCTATTTACTTGATAAGTGAATCCTATTGTGTTTGGTTAAGTCTGAACCTTTTTATCAAGTAACATACTTTGTTGTTGTATTGTCTCGATCTCGTATCCATAGAAGATCACACGAAGTATGAACAGATTAGTTGTATTGTCTCGACTCAGTCCATAGGAAATCACTTTCGGAGAAAGAACTTATAGGTAGGAAAAGTTTTAGCTTGAGGTATATTTGGGTACCCTCGCCTTTTCAGTTTCAACAAACACATAATTTCAAGTCATAAAATAAAATGAAACATAAGTTCAAGTCGACGGTAACATCTCCTCACTCAAGACCACCATCTCGACCTCAACCTCCTCTTTACCTCACTGACCGGGAAACTTTCCGGCTTTTCTTAAGAGGACCCTGAGTATCATTGCCCCCTGGGAACCACCATCTTATCTAGTACCTTGTTCATCTCTAGGTTGGATACATTGCCCCTGTTCAACACGTTCTTGTGCTAGCTGGCTACGTGTTTTCCGGGTCCTCTTACCTTCCTTAGCCAGCTCAGCAAACATCTTCTTTGCATTGGGATTTTCAATGTGCGTGCAGTAATCAGCGTACCGACGTTGCTTCTCAGGATCAAACACTTCCGGCCCCTTTGTTAGCTGAGCAACACAGTGCCTTGACAAAAAGCTTCATTTGTTCCCTCTATATGCATTCTAATACCAATTCACATAAACTGAATTATATTTGTATGTAGATGAATAATACAATTACAAAAATAAATACTCACCACTAGTTTAAGAATGGTAGTATCATCTCTAGTGTCAGCTTGAGAAGCAGAGGTGGATGCTCTGTTGGTCCTCCTACCCGTAGTCTGATCTATTTGTATCACCCTACCGTGGGAGAAGCCTTTGTACCATGCATAGTAATCTGTTGTTGCCTCGTGACCTTTATCCGCATGCACCCAATATGTGATGTCTACTAGCCTAGAGTGTCTATCATTCCAATGCTTGACATCAGCTGCAGGTTCATAAACCACCTTTATATCCGACTGCTCAGCCTCGCATTAGTCCAACTTGTGCTTGAACGGAGGTACATAGTCGTCATCGGGTGAATCTTGAATAAAACCAAGTTGACGCATGATTCTCATCGGATTGTACATTGAAAAACCGTTAGGGAGAAACAAAGGGCCATGGTAATACACGAAATCTTCCATTGCACCAACTCTACCATCCTTGTACGGATTAAAGATTACCTCTTTCGCCGTGATGTTGTCAAGTTTTTGGCGCATTTCTATCAACGCATCAGTTTGTTCCTTATCTTGAGTACCGGTGAACAAGTATCGGGTTCCTGTTGGACTACCTTTGCTCCATTTTGGGTTGAGTTCCACGTCTTCATTATCTTTGAACAGTGACGGGAAATGATCATAAATCCACACCTATAAAAACCAAATGATGAAAATTTTAAAACAATCAAATAAACATAAAAAGATCAAATTTTAAAACGTACAAAAAGAAAACAACGTTCATCAATCCAATTACCTGGATTAGAGCCAAATTCCCATTAATTTGAGAAGTTCATTCGCGAGATTCCTGGGAAAGCTAACCATTCAAATGTGCAACTATGGCAGTCCCCCAAGAGTACTTGATCACATCTTCCAAGGGATCCAAAAGCTGAAGAAGGTTGGTGCTGACCCTGTTACCTTTGCTGTCGGGAAATACAACCGACGCAAGGACGTACAACGAATACGCAGCCGCCGCATAACGACATTCCATATCAGAGACACCTTCATCTTTTTCCTTCTTTTCTGTCCCAGCAAACATCTGCCTAATCTCTACAAGTTTGAACTCTTTCTTCGCGTACTTAGTTACCGGCACGAAAAGCCCATCGGTCTTCTCTTTATCCCAGCCAAACAAGTTCATGGTCAATGCATAAATTTTATCCCAACTAATCCTTTTTCTGAACTTGTCATTGGTGGATTTACCTTCAACCTGCAGCCCTAATATCTGTTTTGCATCATCAGGAGTCAATGCCATCTCGCCAAAAGGAAGTTGGAATGTGTCGACTTCACCGTAATACCTTTCACATAAACTAGATACTGCGACCTTGTCATACGCAATCACAGAGTTCACAACAGTATTGTACAAATCGGAGTTTTCAACATAGTATCTAACCCTTACACATTCACCTTCTAGCGGCCACAACTCCATTTTCTTAAAAGAAGATTGGTGCCTGAAAAGACATGCAGCATTCTTATGATCCTACAAAACATAAACAAATAAATATTAAAAAATAAATTAGAAAGTTAACATCAACTAATCAAATAACAAGCAAAGTTGGGATTCTTACGATTGTCTCATAGATGGTACGACCCCACGATCCAGGATATCCAAATAGAACTTTGCAGCCATCTCTAGGTTCTCCTCTAGGTTTACCACTTCGAAGAGGAGACAACATCAAATGAGTAGCGGAACGTGTCTCATGTTTGGGTGCAATATCTGTTCCATCCTTCTTAACCCTCTTTACCGGATTCGGCTTTGCATTCTCTTCCTCATGTTCTACATCTTTTTTACCTTCATCCTCTTCATCCTCCTTATCACCAGCATCGTTACCTTCATCCTTTTCATCATCATTATCACCAGCATCATCCCCTTCATCCTCTTCCTCCTCCTCCTCACCACCATTATTACCTTCATCCCCTTCCTTCTCCTCATCACCTCCATTACCATCATCAGAATCATCACCACTACCATTAGCTTCATCATCATTATTACTCTCTTCTTCTTCTTCTTCTTCTTCTTCTTCACCTCGTACGGGAGGATCTTCTTGTATCTCACCTTCTTGTATCTTATCTTCTTCACTGCTACTGTTAGCGGAAATAACATGAGAGGATGATTTAGACGAATCCGACAACTCATTACCTTTGTCTCTTGGTTCGGTGATAGAAAATGCTACCTCACTCGGATTTTTTCCGTGTAATGGACCGACAAGTAAGTATTTATCATGGCGGGGAGGTTTGGAAGGGGGAGTTATCATCATTGGAACCTTGTCTTTGGTTTTCTTGGTACTATAGTCCAAACACAAAAAAAAAAAATACAAATAAGATAACAATTTTTTGGTATCAGTTAAAGGGTCGTCAGTGGGATGAAGTATAAAGCAAACGACCCTTCAGTAAAGGGTGACGACTCAAAAATATACAATGACGACTCTTCCAAATATTTGGACAGAGAGTATGATTTTTTTTCTTATAGGGTCGTTATCGTGTAACAACAAGTCGTCAAACAAGCACTGGCGATCCTACGATTTGGGTTGACGAATCTAGGGCATATAGCTAAATGACAACTCTATCCCACCCAAGATGACGACACTATGAATTTTTGAAACAGAAGGATGTTCGAGTTCCCTCTAGAGTCGTTAAGAAATAAAAAAGGTTCGGCAAAAGAGAGTCGTCATATCAAACCTAATACAGTAACAACTCTATTCTAGGGCAACAAATGATGAAGTAGCAGAAATAGGGTCGTCATCTTCAACCTAATACGCTAACGATTTTTCATAGAATCAGCATGCAAATGAAAAGTCGTTAGGGGTTTCAATATACATACTAACGACTCTTAAACTGAAACCCAAATTTTAAGTTACCAAACTCAGTTTCACAATCAAAACACAACAAAATATCGAATAGAAGGTGGGTTTTAGTTCACATACCTTCTAATTGGAGCCATTCCTTTCTTGGGTTTCGATTTTTTGGGTTCGGGAGTTCTTCTCACGTATACCTTTCCTTTTACCGTATCTACGAGATTAGCGATTTGAAGTGATTTTCGAGCGGTCTGCTTTGTACGAGCCATGTTTGTAGAAGAAATTAATCGTCGATTAAAGTTTTATCATCGACGATTACGCAATGAATCGGTTGAAGAAAAAAAAATCTTGGAGGAGTCGTTAATGGTGGTGGTGGAGAAGAGAAAGGGGAGGAGAGGAAGATGAAAACAAGAGAAACTGATTTTCTCTTTTGGTTTTTTAGGGTATATGAATTGGGGGCCTAATTAAGGTTATTATTAATTAGAGTTAACTGATTTTTAAGATTTAGATTTAGTAAAGGGTAAAACAGTATTTTCAATATCGTTTTAATACGCCCCTTAAAAATTTGGGGTGTAAATAAAATGTCTAGGCCCCCAATTAAACGAGGCTTATAAAACCTATAAGAAAACAGAGTTCATTTTTTCAAATGAACACACAACAAAAACTCCGCTATTATGAATAAAACAAGAGTTCATTCTTTCACATAAACACCTAATAAAACCTATATGAAAACCGAGTTCATTCTTTCGAATGAACATCTAATAAAACCTATATGCAAACGAGTTCATTCCTTCGAATGAACATCTAATAAAACCTATATGAAAACAAAGTTAACTCTTTCGAATGAACTACTAATCAAAGTTCATTATAATGAACAAAAAACGGAGTTCATTCTTTCAAATGAACATCTAATCAAAGTTCATTATTATGAACAAAAGGTAGAGTTCGTTCGCAAAAATGAACACACAACAAAACCTAAATCATCAAAAATCAGATCGAAAAAAAAAATGATGAATACAAACATAGATCTAAACGAAATCATCATCATATCGTGTTCATCGTCTCCATCATCTTCAACAGCAACAACAAATCAAAACGGAGTTCATCTTCATCGTCTTCATCATCATCTTCAAAACCAAATTAAAACAGAATCTTCGTCATCTTCAAAATCTAATCAAAACAGATTTATCGTCATCGTCTTCAAAAATCAAATCAAAAACAGAGTTCATCTTCATCATCATTTTCATTGTAGAGAAAAAAATAAAATAAAAAGAATGAGAAAGTAGATCTGAAAAATAAAGAAGAGAGAACTAAAGAAGGGAGAGAAAATAAATTTGAAAATGATTATTTTCTCTCTCAATAATTGAATATATATGGTCCCAAACTAAAACGGTATTTCTGCCACTACCAAACGACAATTACATCATCCATGACATCATCACGCGTGGGTGTTGTCCACCCTAGGATCAAACAATAATTTCTAGGACCAAACAGTAATATATATTTTAGAAAGGGACCAAACAGATAGTTGACTGAGTCAACTGGACCAAATGAACTCTAATATATTATTATTAGGACTAAATGGTATTTCCTACTTTCTTTAATCAAACGAGTGAAATGGACTTTGAACAACGTCCTAAAAAATGAGAGAGTAATAATAGCTAAACAAGGTCCAAACAAAAAAGAGAAATACAGTAAAAACTCCATATATTAATAGCCTTGGGATTTCACTAAATTATTAATATATGGAGTTTATTAATATAGGGAGGTATACCAAAGAAAATGATTTCTTTTTCTAATTCAAAGTATGTAAATGATAATGGACATGGATGTTTTCTTTAATCATCCAAATGAGCAACAAATGATATATATTTTTACCGAGGAAGAAATTATCAGAGAAATTAGACAAGAAGCGGAGCGAGATAATCCTGATGATGATAGTACAAAGATGCCAAAAGTTTCATGCCAAGAAACATTAAAAATGCTCGACAAGTTGGAATTACTTTGGCTTCAACAAGAAGGTGCCCACAATAATGAGGTCGTATACATCCACAAATCAAAAGATGAGATAACAATCCAAAAAGTTACATCCATTTCTCAAACAACTACAAATAAATATTTTACTTCATCTTAGATTTTGATATAAAAAAATTTATAAGTTTCCAATAATGACAATTATATTAATATATGGAGGTAAATTCCTTATGATGGGACTAAAAAAATCGATTAATATTAAAATGTGGAGGTTATTACTATTTCTAACTGGTCCAAGTTGGAACTATGATATTTTATTAATATATAGAGTTTATTAATATATGGAGTATCAATATATAGAGTTTTTACTGTATACATAATTTATGGGGTTGGGGGAGGGTCCAATTTGTCCGAAGAAAAACCATGGACATAGCCTCATGTCATCACACGCCCCGCACTGCCTCAAGAAAGGCCCTGTAAGAGCTCAATTTCTAGTGTTGTGTTGGGGATGACACAACGATGGAAAGCTTGAAATTTTGAGTTGCAACAATATATCTAGAATAAGGTCATCTCAAGGCTGGAGAAAAAGCTAGCAACGCGAAATAAAGGTTCATCTCAAAACCCAGAACGTTAGAGTAATAATAGCTAAACAAGGTCTAAACAAAAAAGAAAAATATACATAAGTTTTGGGGTTGGGGGAGGGTCCAATTTGTCCAGAAAAAAAAAATCCATGGACATAGCCTCATGTCATCACACTCCCCGCACTGCCTCAGGAAAGGCCCTGTAAGAGCTCAATTTCTAGTGTTGTATTGGGGATGACACAACGGTGGAAAGCTTAAAATTTTGAGTTGCAACAATATATCTGGAATAAGGTCATCTCAAGGGTTGAGAAAAAGCTAGCAACGCAGAATAAAGGTTCCTCTCAAAACCCAGAACGTTAGTATTCATAAAATCTTGTTTAGCTAGCTTACGAACATACTTTCCCTCGATGTTTTCATTACCGGCCTATATTGAAAAGAAGATGGCAAAGATCATGAGATCTTTTCGATGGAAAGAAACAAACATACATAAGAAACGTGTTAGTCTCGTGGACAAAAGTATGTAGACCTAAGCAACAAGTATACTTTTGCTCGTAAAATGGTCGTGGAGGTACGGGTCATAGGAAAAGAAAAACATCGTGGAGAAAGATTACAAAAGAAAAAATGAATGAAAAAGATGAAGCTATGATGCTAGGGGGTGATATAAGACCTTACGGTTAAAGCAAGTGGAATGGAATTCTTAAACGCAAATCTGATCGTTATTTTGAGATAGTGGTAAATAGGTTGTCGTTCATTAGGACTCATGAGATTGATTTCAGATTTAAATAATGAAAATACTAGAAATAAATAAAATATATACAAAATATGTCACAAGATGAAGAATTTACTGGGACTCAGGATTTCAATGTTTTTCATGTTCAAGTGGTTCAGAAATTAATCCTAGGCAATTATAACTCAAAATAAAAGAAATATTAACTCTATTCTTTGCCAAAGTAGATTTCATAAAACATTAGTTGTAAGTTGTGAGCATGACGCATCAAAAGTAATAAAAACTAAGCATGCGACATCAGACAAAATAACGAATAATTAATAGAAATCATAAAACAATTAAATTCTATGCAAATAGTTATAAAAGAATTAATTTAATTACCACATGGGTGAAAAACAGCTTCCTCCACCGTCCCAGTGATGGGTTCTAGCTTCGCATGATGAAAAAACACTCAAAGGAATTTTTCATTGCTCAAAAAAGTGTTCACAATAATGAAATGGGAGAAAAATAATAAAACTGGGTATGTAACACTTATAATTGTTACAAATAATCATTCTGATGAACGATAGAAACAAACTGTCACAGTCACTGTAGCACAACGACTGTCTTTAAGGGTCTTATGTTCTTCGTTCTCTCCTTCAATGGCAGCAGCAGAGACAAGCTCTGCAACTCTGATTTCTCACCTCTATTTCGTCCCCTAACTCTCCTTAGCCCTGACTGACTCCCAAATATCTTTTTTATACCCAGTAGCACCATCGAATCTCGTCATTAACTTCAGAATAATCCTCTTTTACTCTCACAGGGAATATCAAAATTTCTTTCCATGTTTATCTCTTCCACGAGTCTTTTAGCTGTCAAAACTTCCTTATTTATCTCCTTCACGACCCTGTTACGGCTCAGAACATTCCAAACATATGCAGTACACGTACAAATCTTGTGCAATCCCGTGGTAACTTCTTCCGAGAATAAACTCCCATGTTTTGTCCCAAGTCATGCCACATTCCTATTCTTTCGAATCGAGACCACTTACCATCTTTATTTGATCGTTACAGGTCATCCTCTATCAAAAACAGTGAGAAAATCTCAACAAAATCTCTTGTAGTTACTTCCAGATATTTTCGTATCTTGCACGTCCCTGTTTTCTTCAATGCGGTTATCCAGCCCAATTTCCCTTATTTACCGGGCATGACTCAATTATCTTACCTGTTTTAGTGAAACAGGATTACTCCAAGTCAAATTCGAGAAAAACTCGGCAAAAATCACGTCCAATCTTGCCCTGAAAGTCACGCAGCTACAAACTCCATTTTCCCGCCAAAACCAGGTGAAGAAGATAGGTGGCGCCCCCTAACCAGAGTAGGGGTGCACTTAGACGCGAGGTGAAAATAGTAGCTCCAGGGTGCAAATAGCGGTGGATGTCCCTTATCACTAGGGTACCCCTTATCCAAAATGTGGGGTCCGAATAGCAGGTGTCCTCCGGAGGTGCCTTTAGCAACTTTTCGAGCCGATTTCTCCAAAAAACTTTATTGCCCAAAAATACCTACAAACACATAAAACACCATAACAAATACGAAATCGAGTGCCAAGAATATATAGTATTGAGATTAATTTAGACACAAAAATGTGTCTATCAAATACCCCCATACTTATTATTTGCTCGTCCTCGAGTAAATCTAATCTAGAAAATAAAATTCTAACTCACTGTCGCAGGCATCGCGATGCACTTAGCATGTGCAACAAGCCTTTGAACCCCCTAGCTAGGTGGCCCTAGTGGCCGGGTTATAGTCTCGGGAGGGTTTAGGAGGAAACCTTTACCTAGATACGAAGAACCTTGGAAGGCACTAAAGAATCGGTTGGCATACTCTCATTGACTATAGGAGGAAGTACCCTGATGCGAAATTCCAATTGTTGTACACGAGTTTGCACTCAAGCATACTAAAATTCATATATAAGTGACAGAGCTCTACTCAGATAGTCGCACTATGGACATCATATTCGGAGTCAACAAATCACATGGATAGATTAAGAATGTGGAAATAGAGAAAATGTAGATGGATTTAAGGTGAACGGTGTTTCCCATATCTGTCTGAAGGCCTCTGCCAAGATGAACCTATCCTAATGGACTGAGATACCGATCTGACTAATATCAACACAACTGCATATACAAGGGGAACAGCGGTCGATAATCCTAACTCTAGGTCAACACAACTAGCATATACAAGGGAACCAGCGGTCGACTTTATTGAATTTATTCCGGTTGGTCTGATGGTTTAGTCTCAATTTCTTTTCTTCTTCTTTTTTTTTTCTTTTTCTTTTTCAAATTGTTTTTTATTTTATTTTCTTTTTCTTTTTCTACTTCTTTTTCTTTTTCTTTTTCATTTTTTTTTTGGGTATCTCAATCACTCTATTTCACCCTAGCAATGGTAAAAACTTGAATCGTGTGCCCCACCAAACACTTAAAAGTAAAGAAAAAAATAGAAGGTGAAAAGGACTCAACGAGATATGGAGAAACTACCATGTTATTTCTAACACCTGAGCTCTGTGATTTTATGAATAGACTCTTTAGATGTTTCCATCTAATCAGATTGGTTCCTCAACTCCTATAACCAAGATGCTTCCATCCACTTAGATTGGTTAGTGTTATCCTTAATAGGCATAAATTTCTAAGCTCTGGAGTTTATTTATTTATATTGCAACTAAAAAGTTTCTCCCATACCCCCAAACCTAAATATAACATTGTCCTAAATGTTTTAAAGATGAAATTAAAAGCATGAACAATGAGAAACTGTTACCACTTGAAGAAAAGAGTTAAAGAAAGATATTACCGTGTTGTAAGAGCATGGGTTACCTCCCAAGAAGTGCTAAGTTTAAAGTCTTCAGCCAGACTAAGAAAGGATTAGTCACCTTATAGAATCATAAAGTAATAGCCGGAATAACTGCGGATCACCAAAACCAAATAGGGCTATCACAAGTAAAAGGAATCTGCAACATTCCAAGAAAATTAACAAATAAAGCACACACTTGTCTAGTTTCATGTTTAAGACAACTACATCTAGGTGTGCTTCATGTTCAGGTTCTATAACTGGGTCTAGATAAAATATTTTCATGGACTGCATTTCCTCGTAGCTAAGATCCGATTCAGGTATTAGAGTCTGGAAAAACTCAAGTAAAACCTTAGAAGCACGTAATAATAACCTAAATAGTTGTGGATCCTTAAGTCAATCAGTTTTGACTCACACAATTGACCACGATGAAAGTGGTGGTCTTCCTTAAACAAATGTGTCGACCCTAATCTCCTAAAGTAATTAGGTTTAGTCTCAAAACTTAATAACTGACACATCTGTAACTCATATGTTCCCACAATTGAAAGAAAAGTTTTTGGTGGGAAAACAAAGTCAATTTTGGTATCATAGCCTAGGTTAACCACATCAACCAGAGGATGGGTTTCCAACAACTGATATTCATTCTGGACATCATGAGGTTGGGGAAAACGTGTATGAAGATAATCTTGTAAAATGGTTGAGGCATATATGTCAAGTCCCAAGTGAGGGACCTTTCTAAGAGTTAAAGCACAAGGAGGATGATAATCACCCCCAAACTTAGAGTTTTCAGTGTCTCTAGAAAGACTAGTCACAACTTTCCTAATTTCTAGGTCATCGGATTCCTGGAAATGGTCAATTGATTCTTCTAAGTCAGGTCCATCCCCACTCATCTCTACGAGTTCACTTTCTTTGTATAAGACTATTGTTTCTGAATCGCTAGACTCAAAATAAACCCGTTCCTCTAAACCATCATTCGCTTCGTAAAAAGGAAATACTACATCGTCTAAAACGGGGGTATTTCTAGTAAAATCCTCGTCCTTTTGAATAGGTGAATAATTATTAAAATTATTTGGATTTAAACCAGAAATAATACTATCATTATAAAGCTCAATTGGAGTAACAAATTCCTGATCACTATGCCTAAAAACTTCAGATTTTTCATCAACATTGTCCACATCATAATCATCATAAAATGAAAATGATCGAACCTCATCTAAACAAATAGTGTTATCAATTCTAACCTCATTATCTTGACTATGTGAATAACTATCCTCATTTTCAAGGGTACTATTGGAAACACTATACCGATCATTCTGCGCCTCTAACAAACGCTTCTGAATCGACTCACAAGACTTCCTGATGGTATCATGTATAGAAGGTTCGCTCTTGGTTGCGGTTCTTTCGTCCATAACTAAGGCATTTGTCTCAGTTGACTCATATGTCGACTCAAGTAACTTACGTGTTGACTCAAGTATCCTACTATTGATGGTGGTTTTTAGCTTAGGGTTAAAATCATAAAACTGTACAACTGACATGACGTCACTATGACCATTAGCACATTTATTGAATCGATCAGCATGCCTACGCAAGAATTACCGGGGTACCTTTTTTTTTTTACATGGGTCATGTTCCACGGCAGAACCCTTAACATTGACCGACATCATCTATGCCAAACCCTAATTCCCATGCTACCGCGCCAAGGCATGCCAACCATGCCAGCCGCACCATTGTGCCAATGGCAAACCATGCCAGCCACATCTCCGCGCCAAGGCATGCCAACCATGCTAGCCGCACCATGCGCCAAGGCATGCCAACCATGACCGCCGCACCAATGGCAAACCATGCCAGCCGCGTCTACCGCGCCAAGGCATGCCAACCATGTTAGCCGCACCATGCGCCGATGGCATGCCAAACCCTTGGCCCCACCAAGCCAACCGCACCTTGCCTTGGCCCCACCATACCAAGCCGTCCGTGCCAAACCCTTGGCCCCACTATGCCAAGCCATCCGCGCTATTTTGCCTTGGCCCTACCATGCCGGCCTTCCCCATGTGGCTACCAAAACGAAGGCGTGCGACGATCAACGACCACCCTTCCATCCTAGATGCAAATCCTAGCCGTCCAAGGTCGCCAAACAACGCATGGTAACCTTTGGCCCAAAACCCTAGTTTTGGCCACGCCAAACTGCGCCAAGGAATGCCATGCCACATGTGCCAATGGCTTGCCAACCGCCTTGCCGCGCCATGCTTTGCCGGCCTTCCCTATTGCGGCTACCAAAACGAAGGCGTGCGACGATTAACGGCCACCCTTCCATCCTAGATGCAAATCCTAGCCGTCCAAGGTCGCCAAACAACGCATGGTAACCTTTGGCCCAAAACCCTAGTTTTGGCCACGCCAAGGCACACCATACCGCATGTGCCAATGGCATGCCAACCACCTTGCCGCGCCACACCATGCCGGCCTTCCCCATGCGGCTATCAAAACGAAGGCGTGCGACGATCAACGTCCACCCTTCCATCCTAGATGCAAATCCTAGACATCCAAGGTCGCCAAACAATGCATGGTAACCTTTGGCCCAAAACCCTAGTTTTGGCCACGCCAAACCGCGCCAATGGCATGCCAACCGCCTTGCCGCGCCATGCCATGCCGACCTTCCCTATTGCGGCTACCAAAACGAAGGCGTGCGACGATCAACGGCCACCCTTACATCCTAGATGCAAATCCTAGCCGTCCAAGGTCTCCAAACAACGCATGGTAACCTTTGGCACAAAACCCTAGTTTTGGCCACGCCAAACCGCGCCAAGGCATGCCATGCCACATGTGCCAATGGAATGCCAACCGCCTTGCCGCGCCATACCATGCCGGCCTTCCCTATTGCGGCTACCAAAACGAAGACGTGCGACGATCAACGACCACCCTTCCATCCTAGATGCAAATCCTAGCCGTCCAAAGTCACCAAACAACGCATGGTAACCTTTGGCCCAAAACCCTAGTTTTGGCCACGCCAAACCGCGCCAAGGCATACCATACCATACCACATGTGCCAATGGCATGCCAAACAGCTTGCCGCGCCACACCATACCGGCCTTACCTTTACGGCTACCAAAACGAAGGCCTGCAACAATCAATGTCCACTTTTTCATCTAAGGTGCAGATCTTAGCCGTCCAAGGTTACCAGCCAACGCATGGCAACCTTTGGCCCAAGTTTAGTCGCGCCTAAACAAAGCTAAAACCCTAACTTTGGCCGCGTCTAAACTAAGCCATATTAAAGCCATACTAATCATGATTTCATGCCACTGGCTACCAAACGAAGGGTTGCAATAATCAACGGCTATCTTTCCTCTTAAGATGCAAAATCTCGACCGTCGAAGGTCACCACCGAGCCAGAAAGTCTCCCAATCTCAACTCGTCGGACAACAACAACATGCTACATGTTTTCCACGAAAACACTCGAGACATCAACGCATGTCACAAACTGGGGGATGCTCATTGGGTATTGGTTTGGCGGTTTACAGCGTGCGGCGTACACTACGCCCGTTATAGGAAAGTGTCATAAGGATGAGGCGGTTAGTAAATACAGGGAGTAATGGTGAAACGCTTTCTTTTATGGAACATCAATTCCAGGCGTTACCGGTTACCACCTCCTCTCATTTACTCACCCGTTTTCCATTTCTTAATGAGACCAGAGTACGTTTTACTTCGACTTGTATAAATAGGCATTACCTGTTTCCACCGAACGACAAGTTCGGGTCAGGAGCATACAACACTCAGAAAACATTTACTAGCTCTCCATCTTTGAGCTTCCCACTTTCTGATACAAGTCGTAAAATAACTACTCTTCCAGAATCAACTATTCTGGTCTAAAACACTTTCTTCGCTTCCCTCCCCAAAACCAACCCTTCTCCTTCACTTTGTGACCGAAGCAAGTCTGGAACGACCATTTCTTGGTTTAGGCCGGATTTGTACAGATTGATCTCTCGAATCTAAAGTACTCCCTTGCGGTACATTGTTTAGGGTTTAAATTCGTTTCTCACCCACACACCCGAAATTACCGAAATCAGTAGAAACCGTTTTCACCCTCAAACACCTACGTGCCAACTCTAGTTGAGGAGAAACATAAGAATCTTGCTCGTATGACCGGTATGCATGTGGATAGTAATTTGGCTCACCATGGTATGACCCATATCCTTCAAAAGGATGGCGTTCCCAACCACTATTCACACTATGGTCATAATAGGAATAATGTCCATGTTGCTCAGTCTGATATTCGTTGTATTGGCTATTATAATACCAGTTCGACATTCTCAACACAAAATAAAAACCACTGACAAGGGATTCGTGGGTGGATAGAGTCTTACCTCCCGTACCAGACGGGCGATGAACCGTTGAAGTCGACTCAAGCCACCGAATCCTATGTCAGTGTACGAACCTGAGGGGCCGAGACAGTATCGTAACTGTCGTCCTTCCCTGCAGCAGTTTTATTTAAATTAACCCTTCCTTAGGTTTTAAAAATAATAAAAATGTCCAATGTTCCAAAAATAAAGTTCAAAAAGTCCAAAAATAATAAAAAATAAAATTACAAAAAATAAAACCGCATTTACAGTTTCTAAAAATAAAATAGAATAAAATAATTATATACAAAATCTTCTTCTTCACTCCTTTTGGATTCCTCTTTTGTTTCCTTCTTTGGCTTCGCTTTTCTTTGTAGCAGTTTCTCTCTTTTTCTTTAGCTCAGCTCCAAATATGAAAGCAAACAAGAAATACCAAAACGCGTAAAAAAACAAAAATAATAAAAATAAAACTTAAAAACAAATCTATACACTAGTCCGTGTCGGCGGCGCCAAAAATTGATCGTTATTTTCAGATAGTGGTAAATAGGTTGTCGTTCGCTCGGACTTATGAAATTGATTTCCAAAAATTGTTTAAACAAATCCTGTTACCAAAGATATCTGAGATAAAATATAACCAATTTTTTTTTCCCAAAAATACACTTCTATTATATTTGTGGAAACAAAATATATTAGAATCAATTAATAGGAAAAACACGTGTCAACATATACGGTATTATGTTCATTGTGTTAATTTAGGCAATTATGATTAAGTTAACATTTGGCAATCGGGGAAAAATATCTCTAGCCCTTTTTTTCAATTTTCTTTATGACAAACCCACCATTTAGATACTCAATATTTGAAACCCATAATTAGTTTTAAGGTTACTAGGTTTACTATACTAACCATTTTACTATATTAATTATCTTGTTTTTATTATAATAATTATCCATTTTTACTCTACCGTGAAAAGTGAAAAAAGTCAACAACAAAAAAAAAAAAACGGGAATTTAGGAAAATCCCAAAAAAATTCAGACCGATTTTTAATTCCTAAAAAAATCCCTAAAATAATTCTTTTGATTTTCCTAAATTATTTCCCTAAATTTACTATTCTCTTCCTTTCCCAAAGAACGCGCAATTGGGGGATATAAAAAGGAATTGGGAAATATAAGAAAAGGACAAAAACTGGATCCAGATATCAATTCGGGGTCACCCCTTATCTAAATATTTTTTTAAATCCTAATCTACCCCTCACTAATCAGGTTTAGTGGTTAATAATAATTAGGAAAAATCTTAAGATTTTTTATAAATGATTAGTGTGTGTTTTATTTGTATTTGGGTGAATGAGATGAGAGTAGAAGGAGGGAAAAATAATTTGAGAGAGAAATATTTTTGGGAAAAATGGAGGATGATTGTGAAGAGAGAATTGCTGCTGCTGAATCTTTAGCTCAACTACAACAAGGATCACATCTTGAATCTTCAGCTAACGACAACAACTCACAATTGCAACTCTTTGTTGAGCCAACACCCTTGAATGATGATTTTGACGAGTATGGAAAGTTTCTTGAAGAACCAACACAAGAAAGTAAACTTGCACAACATACTAGCATCCCCAACACACAGGTAAAGCTGCTTAGATGTCGAAAAATCGGATTTTTTCTTGAAACCCGCCATTTTTTCAACTGAAAAACCTCGATTCCGGCATGGTAGTTGTATGAATACCATGGCGGTAGTCAAGGTACCGGCATTGTATTCATACTACGACCATGCCGGTAAAATGATATCCCCCATTTTGAATAATAAACCGGCATAGCATTCTACCAAAAAACTGTGTCGGTACATAGTTAACATTTTTACCTAACAAGGAATATACGACGGAATATTCAACCGGCATGGTTTTATTGATAGGTTACCATGCCGATACCGCATGAAAAACATACAGGAAACAATTCCATCTCAAACCAAAAACCGGCATTGAAACTTTATAAACATGAGCGCCGGAACTGGGTACCGGCGTGGTATCATCAATATCGATAATGCCGGCAACAAAATCGGCGTTGTTCAGTTACAACTTTACAATGCCGGCACCAACAAAAAAAACATGCAGGAATAAATGTTTTCCAAAGCTAAATTCCGGCATTCAATATCAATTATTTTCAATGCCGGAATTGTGTACCGGCTTGGAACAATAGGTTACGATAATGCCGGCAGGCTTGCTTCCGGCGTTGTTTTCTTATGAAACACATATGCCGGAATAGGTTTCAAATTTGGTCTTCCGTTTTGGTTAACTTAGACTATGCCGGAACAATGGTCGAGCATGCCGGTATGGGTTTCCGACATAGTGTTGTAATTGTGTTTGGAACTAATTTGCATTCGATCTTTAGGTGGTGCCATATATTAATCCAACAAATCCAGAGCCACTTTATCGGGATACGTCGGAATACTATAAAATCCCTCCGGCATGTAACCAAAGAATACTTTTCACCTAGTATCTTGAACATTACTAATGGATTGCTAGTAATGAACCTTCTAATGAATGCGAAATTGTTCTTATGTAGGGAATAACAGATCGAAAGGAAGCAATCGCTTGGGCTAAAGAGACGGCCCTTAATAACATGTGTGTGTTGGTGAGGAATACCGAAGGTTCGAATAGGCGTTTTGAGATGGCTTGCGAGAGAAGTTGGAAATACAAGGAGAAGAATAGCCACAAGAGAAAGGATTATGTGTATCCAAAGAAGACTAATAGGGTATACAAGACTCGTACGAGGAAGAATAATTGCCCGTTTAAGCTTGTATTCCGTTTAAATGACATGAACAATTGGGATTGTGAGGTTTTGTGTGGCTGTCATAACCACCGGGATCCGAAAGATTTTGTTGGTCACTCCTTAGTTGCGAAGCTAAAACCTGACGAGTTCGAGCATGTAAAGAGATTGACCAAAGCACTTATCAAACCGAGACAAATTCTCAGAGGATTCAAGGAAAAGGACGAGACTAACGTGTCTTCTCTACGTACAATTTATGCCGCACAAGCAAATATTAGAAGGGTGGAATGGGAAGGGAGGAGCGTTATGTAAGAAATTGAGAAGATAGTTTGGGATCACAACTACACGCGTATCATTAAAAGAGGACCGGACGAGAAGCCCCTTCAAATATTCATTTCGCATCATTTGCTCTCACAATTGGCAAATACATGTTGTGGTGTTCTTTTGATGGATTGCACCTACAAGATAAACAAATACAATATGCCGTTGTTCAACATCGTGGGGCAAACCTCGGACAAGGTAACATTCACATTGGCTTGGTGTTTAATGGAAAACGAGAGGGACTATAATTATCATTGGGCATTACGACAATTGAAATTGTTCTTAGGAAAATCAACTTCCGAGGGTCATCGTAACTGATAACGATGACGCATTAATGAAAGCAATATCCGACGTCTTTCCGGACGCACAAAATTTCCTATGTACATATCATATACGTAATAATGTGATAAAAACTTGCCATGCCTTGTTCGAACCCGCAAAGGCGGATATTAAGAAGAGAATGATGGTACAACTAGAGGAAGATGTTCGAAAGAACAAACTATCCCCCGAAGAAGAAGAAGATGAGAGAGGCAAGATAAAGGAGAGAGTGGACAAAGAACATGCGAAAAATCATAAAAAGTGGTTGGAATTTCTAAGAGATTGGGAGAAAGTTTATTGGTCTCTTACCGAGGTTATGTACGAAAAGAGATTGGAGAAGTTTATTTCCGATTGGAACGAAGTTTATCCGACTGCCGTCTGGTATTGTCGGACTCAATGGTTGGATAAGTTCAAGGAAAAATTTGTACGTGCATGGAAAAACCGGTATAGACACTTCAAGACTGAAGCAACTAGTGCAGCTGAGGCCGCTTATGGGAGATTTAAAGATCTCATCCAGTCCGGTCAAGGCAATGTGGTTACGGTCACCGAGGCAATGGAGCAATACTTTAAGAAAGATATCAATAGGATCAAGGAGGCTTTTGAGAAGAGCTCAATGGAAAGGATGACTCCATTTCTTCGTTATGGTAAGTTTCTCCAAGGAATAGAATTCAACGTCTCTCATTGGGAAATAAAACATATGATGAGACAAATGGAATATGAGAAAAATTACGGAAAACCGGGTGATGTGTGTATTTGTCCCGACATGTCTTCATTGGGGCTTCCGTGTCGTCATATGCTTGTGAAGTATGAAGAACTGATACCTATTGAGGTTCATTGATCCGTTTTGGAAGCAACTATCTTTCGACCTCCCCCCCCCCCCTTCGGGGGATCCCGGGCAATCTCCATGGGATACGAACGAAGCAAAGGAATTTTTCGAAGCTTACTCACGTGGCACCTCGGTTAGCCGACAAGTCTTGTTGAGCCAACTAAGGCTAATTACTCGTCCATGGATCGCCCAAAGCGAAGAGCCAAGAAAGGGAGATCCAACAGGAAGACCACAAACTAAAACAAAAAGGAAAAAACAAAGGGTAGAATTGAAAGAAATGACTCAACGTGAAGAAGAACTCGCGGCAAGTAAGAAACGAGATCTAACCGCATGTGAGATTTTGGAACAGAGGTTTGTGGAAGCGCAGGTTCCAAACAAAAGAGGTAGGCCGATGAAGGAACCGCTAAGTCAACAACAAACGAAGGAATCCGTATCCACACCAAAAGCCAACTCATCGGAGGTTCCAAAGAAGAGGGTTAGGCCGACAAAGGTATCAACATCAAGTGTCAAAGAACAACAATGTGAGCATTCCGAATCCATACCCATAGTCGATCTAGCGGAGGTTCCAAAGAAGAGGTGTAGGCCGCCAAAGGTATCAACATCAAGTGTCAAAGAACAACAATGTGAGCATTCCGAAGCCATACCCATAGTCGATCTAGCGGAGGTTCCAAAGAAGAGGGGCAGGCCGCCAAATGTATCAACATCAAGTGTCAAAGAACAACAAGGTGAGAATTCCGAATCCATACCCATAGTCGATCTAGCGGAGGTTCCAAAGAAGAGGGGTAGGCCGCCAAATGTATCAACATCAAGTGTCAAAGAACAACAATGTGAGCATTCCGAAGCCATACCCATAGTCGATCTAGCGGAGGTTCCAAAGAAGAGGGGTAGGCCGCCAAACGTATCATCATCAAGTGACAAAGAACAACAAGGTGACGAGGCTAAGGTGGTGACAAACCAAAGTGATAGCAAAGTTGACGTGGTTTTATTTCGAAGGGTAAGGGGTAGGCCAAGGAAGTACGGACTCCCATCACATATCGAAGACATTGCAAGTGTAGAGATTGCAGAGGATGGTTTGGATATATTATTGTTACAAAAGGGTAATATGAAGATGTATAAGGATCCCAGAACAGGTAGGACAATTAGAAGTTATCATACCAAGATACAGTCTTACATAGACCAACTTCCTGAGGTTATTCGGGAGTATATTTTATATACGGATGATGTCGACGGAGATGGAAATTGTGGCTATCATCTTTGTGACTCGAACAATTAGGAATCTTTGACACGGCGGTTAGTAGAGGTATGACACCATGCCAATATGCTAGAATGAGGATGGCCGAACAACTTGTGAACAAAAGGAGCTTTTATGAGCAATTGGTTGGTGTAGGCGAGGGGTTTGATGATATGCATGCTCAAGTATTGGGGCCCGAACAACAGATGAACTTTCTTCTTTCTGAATATTGGATGAGAATGCCGCTTTGTGGGCATCTAGTGGCGGATACATTTAGATGTGTTGTTCATTATTTTACCCCCATTGTAGAAGTAACATTTACCCCAAAATGGCAAAAATGCGAAGGATCCCTTAAGAAGAGAAGAGTTGTTTTGGCGTTCGTGAACGGTAATCATTTCGTTATTCTAAAACTCAAAGAAAATTGTCCATTGCCACCTATTTGTGGGATGATTAAAAACAAGGGTCTAGATCCCAATATCTGGAAGGGATGGATGGCATTGTATGAGGAGAATCACCAATTTTGGGATGCGTTGGCCTTATCAAAAAAAACGATCCAAGAGGAGAAGATGCAACCCATTACGTGTGGAGGCGACGATGAGTGATTTGTATTTATATGGTTCACTAGTACGCAACGTTTTGTTTTTTTGTAAGTCTGAATTGTAAATATTAAATCATATTTTGATGGCCATGCCGGCATAGTTGTGTTTTATATTTACAACAAGGAACTTATGTACCAGCGTTGAATTTCGTTTGAACCCATGCCGGAAATGCAGAAAAACTTCCAGAGAAATAAGTGACATTTCCGGCATTAAAATTAACCCCATTACTATGCCGGTTTTCTGTCAAAATCCTTTTTATCATGGAGATTACAGAAACCGGCACAGTATGCAAACACAAATAAATACCGGAACTCTGTCTTTTAGAGAACCGGCATTATTGTTATTGTTCTCGAGCATGCCGGTTTGGATGAAAAACTTAGAAATTTAAGTTATCTGGGTGCGTTCAAACTCTGTAAATGAGGTAATTTGACACAAGTTTATCAACATTATAAATATAATAAAAATACTAGATTGTATACAATAACAAACTCCAAAGTTATGTGGTTCCAAACCGAAAACAAATCAAACATAAACCAAGTCAAGCAAAGAGTTTAGCAAGACACACAAACACATTGTTCAAGACTCACAAACAAACATAAACCAACACTAGATTGTTCAACCAAACTAATACTATAGAATAAACACACGATCACTCGGTTCTTGACTTCTTGTGTACCCTCTTCTTCCTTTCGCCCCACAAGTCTTTTGCCTTCGGATCTTTAATTTTGTCCATCTTTTGCTCGACGTTCTCCATTTCTTTCTGGGTCAACACCTCTCCTTTCTTGTTCTTTTTCTTAAAGAACTTCGACAAATTTCCAATCATTGATTTGTTAAGGAAATTTTAAACATGTACTTAGTATGTACAATTGTATAAGTTCATAGACATAAAGTAAAAAGAATGGTAATGAACAAGACGTACGTACCAACAACGTAACGAGCTGTACAAGTGCGGGTACAGTTTCCGGAGTTGTGGATGGATGTGATAGTGGTGGAGGAACAACTACGATATCCGGGCATACAACATAAGGATGCGTGAACTTCCGATGGCCTCTTAGGAAGGTTGGTTCACTCTCATAACCGTTCTCAGCCAATTCCCAATCAACCCTATCCAACACCAGTCCCTTTTCTTCCCTTTCACTCCAATGTGCAAGAATAGGTTTTGGGTCGTAAACTACGAGAGTATGGTTCTCATTCGATTGGCATTGAGGAAAGTCATGAGAGAATTTCTGATAAGATGTATCCGTGAGATCTTTCTGCTTGTACCCAAGTTGGCGCATTACACGGCGAGGGTTGTGCATAACAAATCCTTTTGGATGAAATAACGGTCCGTTGTAAAATGAAACATTGTCACGCCTTTGCAAGTGAACTCCTCTGGCATTCCTATATGGATCAAACACAACATCTTGGACATCCACCGAGTCCAAAGCCAATCTCATTGCTAATAACCGTTTTTTTTTATTGGGCCGTGGGGTATTGTCGAAGTAGTATTTCTGACCTAGAGGACTATTCTCTTGATATTCAGTGAAAATCTTCAATCCTTTATACCGTATGAACAATTTTCCGAAGTGTTCATAAGCCCACACCTACGCCAATGAAAGATCGTTCCAATGAAATGTATTAGAAAATAAATAATTGGAAACTAACAAATTTAATGACAACAATCAAAAAAATAAGTACTTGACTATACCCGAAGTACAATGAAATTCCCATTAAATTGACGGGCGTTCGCCTTAGATGCTCGACGCATTTACGCGCCAAAAAAATGTGCCAAGAAAGCAAGTGCCCCATGAATACTCATGAACCTTTTCCAACGGATCCAAGTATTGTAGGTTGTTCATATGCACCCTATTACCATTGGCGTCGGGAATATAGTTGTGCCCAAGATGAACAACATATAAGCCGGCAGTTTTCTTGGACTTGTTCTGGATTCAATTCCTTGTTCTTCGTGTTCCCAAACAATTCAACGAGTTTAACGAATGTGATAGTCTTTGTCTGGGAACGCCAAGTCTTGTACATATTTGCCAAAGTGGTTTCCTTGTCCCATCCAAACAACTTTTTAGTCAGATCATAGATCTTGTCCCATTCCAAGTCCTTAGAGTCATCTCCTACTTTAACGGCTTTCCAAAGAACCTCAAGACCTATTATCCTTTGGACATCTTCAGGGATGATGGTCATCTCGCCAAAAGGAAAATGCATGGTATCAGTTTCACCAAAAAACCTCTCCAAAAAGCAGTTCTCCGTGACGGTATCAGTGGCCACATAATTTTTTATTGTGAGATACAAGCCAGATGCTTTGACTACTGCTTTAACAGCGTCACACTCAAGCTTCAAAGGCCATACATCCGATTGTTGATGGCGGCTAACACGGAAGGCGTTCACGTGGTCCTATAAAAACACACCAAAGTAAATTAAATTCACTTGATCACAGATGAGTAATATAATAAGAAGATGCAATCGTCTTACATAAGTTTGATAGATCCAGCGAGCCCAAGAGTGTTTGTAGGCAAATAAGAGTTGCGGGTTTATCGGTTCACCCCAATGTTTGCCATCATCGCGGTCTCGAATCATTTCATACTTATCAGGAAAGTGGGCTGGAGGTGCCTTTACATTATCCTTAGGGGATTCAACTCCGACATCAGTCTGTCCTAAGCCACCTGCTTGTGAGGAAGAGCCACCGGCTCGTTCGGGTACAGGATATGTTTCCCACTCATCATCATCATCACTGCTGGTTGGGTAGCTTATAGGTTGATACCGAATTGTGACCTTAGCATTAGCCGGATCAGGACGGCTACGTCGAGAAGACTTACTTTTTTCTTCTAAAACAACTTTGCCTTTTCCTTTGTTCTTTTCTGCTGCTCTAGACATGTATTCCAATATGTAAACTGAGTTATATATGTTGCCTTCCGGCATAGAAATTGAACTTAACTTAAGTTCCGGCTAAGGTGCCGGCATAATAATAAATTAAAATACCATGCCGGTTGTTTTTGAATTTTAGTCAGTTTGTGCAACAGGAATCCGGCATAGTAAGTTAACATATCGACAGTGCCGTACTTGAGGACCGACATTGTTATATAAAAATTTTAAATGCCGGTACTGTCGAATTTTAGTACAGATATTTTAACAAAATCGGCTAATGAAAACGGCATAGTATTGATGAAATAAACAAAGCCGGGACAACTAACTTGCATGGTATTCAATTAAATATGTATGCCGGTAAACGCATGCAATAAAATCGGGATTCAAGACATGAAATCTGGCATGATTTTCAAATTGTATTCTACCGCGAATCAAACATGCAACTGAGCTTCAAATTGGAATTTTAAAAATTACTTTTAGTGTAGTAGAAAGACTAAACAACATAATTTCACTTTGTGTTTTCTACTATGGGATAAACCCTAAAATTAAAAAATTCAATTCAACATATACATCACTTACCTAAGCAAATTTGTTATTCTCGCCTCACCATCAGACTCTTCAGGCAGTTCTTGCGCTTTTGATTTCGATTTACCACCTTCATCAACAGATTCTTCAGGATTGGGTATTGGTTTTTCACGAGGTTTGCGACGACCCATTGTATTTGATATAGAAGATGAAACAAAAAGGGAGATTGAATAAAAATGGAGAATCAATGATTTGAATAACTTAAATAGAATGAAGGAATTTGTAATCGACGCATAAACTGGTTTTAAGGATTATGTAACCGTCAAATAAGTGGGATAAAATAGTTTGTAACCGTCAAATAAGTGGAATGAATGAGTTTGTAACTGCCACATAACTTGTGTTTGTAACCGTCAGAATGTCGGCATGGACAGATGGAACAATTCAATGCCGGTATTCTGACAATAAGTGGGATAAAATAGTTTGTAACCGTCAAATAAGTGGAATGAATGAGTTTATAACTGCCACATAACTTGTATTTGTAACCATCAGACTGCCGGCATTGAACAATGGAACGATTCAATGCCGGTACTCTAACAATAAGTACTTGGTGAGCAGAATTCAACGGAGGCACATGTAACGGTATAGTATTTGGTGTATTTTTCAATGCCGGTAAAGGAAAGAAAATTGATGAAATAAATAACATTAACCAGATAATCTTAAGGAAATAAACTTAAAAACATTAAATCAAACCAATTGCAATTAACATTAGTTCTTGGAACGCGATTCAATAAGCAAAGCAGCTTCAAAATGCCTAAAAGGCTCTTTTCTCCACTTGGTATATGCGTCCTGATCTTGAAACCTGTTCCCTCTGTATCTTGCAAGAAACTCATTGTATTTGCGACATAACTTTATGAGTGCAATTGTTCGATTTTGTACATAGAGATCACCGTAATCAATTCGGCATTTCTTACCTTCCAAGTAGTTATTCATGTAAGGACCAGTCCTAACAAGACCCCAAAAAAGATTCGAAGGGCGGTGATCTTCCTGGAAATCCGATACTATGTAGTAATTTTTAATCCACTCGGTTTCCTCCTCCACATCCGCTTCTATCTTTGATTGTTTTTGACGTTCAAGGATTTCTTTAGCTTCTTTGCGATAATGTTCAAGCTTTGCTTCCTCTTCTTCTTCTCTTTTCCTCTTAAGTATCTCTTCTTCCATTGCGGCAATTGGCTTGGTGGTTTCTCCCTTCCTTTTTAGTTTTTCTAGTATAAGGGAAACTGAGTTGGTGGTTGATAATTGATTTCCCAACGGAGTGGATAGTTTGTTCTTCTTGAGTTTTTCTTTTTCCATGGCAATGATGAAATCTGTTTTTGTTGATGGATTTGAGTTGATGGAGGATGATTATTGATTTCCCATCCGAGTGGATAGTTTGTTTTTCCTAAGTTTGTCTTTTTCCAGGGCAATGATGAAATCGGTAGTTGCTGATGGATTTGCCTTTGGAGGTATCAAGTGAAATGGGTGAATCAATTGCATTATATAGATGATTGCACAACGGCTATTTAGTGCCGGCATTGTCAGTGAAGTAAAATCAACGCCGGCACTATAAGGCCGGTTTGTTGTTTAAAAAAATAGTCGTTGGGCATTGAATTTTGAACGATCCGGCATTGGTATAAGCTTAACCTACATGCCGGCACGTATTACCGGCATAGATTAATATACTACATTGCACGCCGTTACCATTAGGCAATTGAAATATGTTTACATACTAAGCCGGAACTATAATTTATTTCGAACGTAATCCTTGTCGACGGAACAACGAATGCACTTAGCACGTGCATCAAGCCTTTAAACACCAAGTGGACGAGTTATAGTCTCGTGAGGGCTTACATAGAGATATACCCACAAAACCTTACGAAATACCTAACTAGATACCCTTAAAACCTAAGCAAATAACACTAAACTATCAATCTTCTTAAGAAGAATCCGTTTCCGATTCACCCAACTGGTGGTACTCCGTGACTTTGGTTACAATATGGTTCACGTTGGCTTCAAACATGAACGGTTCTCCCTTTTCTTGTAAGTAACGCGTTTTCACGGCTTGATGCTACAAAAACAACACACAAACTTTGTTTGTTACATAAAATTTGAAAAAGAGTAGATTGTGTCCAACTAATCATGGAGATACTTACGAGTTGTTGAGGGGACAATCTATTGTGGCTAACGTGCTCGATCCGGTGTTTCATTTTTAGGTACTCAACCACAGCATTTAGGATGATGTCGTGTCGTTGCTCGATTTGTTGAGCAGTTCTTCCTTTCGGGTTACCATAATCGTGAATAAATTTGTTAAAAATCTTCAACCACATGGAATCCCGCGTGCTGCTGTCTATAGTTGAAGGACGAGTTTCAGCGTACCATGCTTGGGTGATTGCTAAATCTTCCTCCGAGTCAAACGATGCCATTGGTTGTATGGTGGATTAGGTACTATACGAAGCTATTTATTGATAATTATTCTAGGGTTTAGGGTTTCAAAGATAAGATGCTCAAGGAGATATATAAGAACACGAGTTTTTGGCTTTTGGGTCCAAGAATTAGCTCTCTTTATATAGAGAAAAACGTCAACGACTAGTTTTTTTGAAAATCGCTACAACCGGCATTGTAGTATCTGTGAAACAGGATGCCGGCTTATGCTTCCGGCATGGTTTATCATAAGCTTACAGTGCGGGTACTAGGAAATTTTTTAACAGAGATTGGGCCAAATATGCAACCAATACCGGCATGGATTCAAAACACTTTGAAACGCCGGTAACGGGAACCGGCATTCAATCTATAATACCGACTATGTCGGTAGTTGTTAAGTTCAAAAAAAACGGCTAGTTTTTTGAAAAATATGACCGTTGGAGTTTAATCTCTATATAATACCCCCATTCCTTTGGAAAAATCTACACAAACCAGCAACCAAATAACAAAAATCATTCTCTCAAGAAAGCAAGCACGGTTAAAGCTTCACTAAGGATGGGGGATTCATCATCTTCCTCTATTTGCAAAGTAAGTAGATTTACTAACAATATGATCTTCACTACTATGACGCACGACTAATATAATCTTCTCTTACAGAGTCATCATTGCAAGTGTCAAATTTGCAAGTCACCTTCTCATATAGCCATGGACTGTCTTTTTATTTATTCAAAGTGTAGAAGCTGTGATGGGACACGCCGGTTTTGGATTGCAAAAACGGATGATGCTGAAAATGGAAGAATGTTTCTAAGGTGTTTGAATCACCCAAAGTGCGATGAGTTTCAATGGTTTGACAAAGCTGTTCAACTTGCAGAGTCAAGAGAAAACCACAAGGGCCAATGCAAGCCAATCGATGGGTGTGATGGGTGTTATATGAAGGGAAAGGAATATGTTGAAAGAGAAGAAAAACCAATGAAGCTGATCCTTGACACCCCCCTCCCGGACGATGTCTTCGAAGAGGTTCGAGAAAGGCTCAAAGGTTTCGCAATTGTTGAAAAGTGATGGAAATAGATTATCTTTAACCAAATGCAATGCATGCCATGTTTTTTAGCATGTTTTAATTAAAAGTTTCAAATCCAATGTAATAGATTAATTAGGAATAAAATAAAAGAGCATTCGAAATGGATTCGAAATGGATTTTTATTCAAAACTACTAGACTACCGTCATAGAAGTATTCAATTTTACAGTGCCGGTTTTCTGACAACTATGAAAATTTGAAAATATCATAAAACCGGCATAGATGTTAGAAAATACTACTATGCCGGTACCTTCGAATATTTATACAGGAGAATGGAATTTTTAATCTTCTTGATCCGGTATGGTTTTATACACAATTTCATTGCCGGTTTGTAACCTAGGCATTGATCTAAAATTATTAAACAAAGGTCTTGGTACATAAACTGGCATTGTTAACCTGAACTTATCTATGCCGGTAAAAGGCGCAAAAAAATATCGCAAGGATAAACATGTTCAACATAAACGAATCACTAGAAATCAAAACATGTTCAACGTAAACGAATCACTAGAAATCAAAACATGTTCAACATAAACCAAACAACTGGATGCTGCTATCAAATGTTCTTAATCCAGGTATCCTAAACCAAAAGCAAACCAAACAACTAAAGAGTTAACCGCGAGGTACAAACGAAAACAAGTTCGGAATTGTTCAAGACGTGACAACCACCATCCAAAAAAAGAAACACAACTAAAGACTTAAATCACTGGGTGGTCTTTTGCTTCTTTTGGGACGGTTTGTACTTAGTTTCCCCGAACAAAGATTTTGCACTAGGGTTGGTTTCTTCAATTATATCAAGCTTTTCCTCGAATTCCTTCATTTCTTCAAGGGACAAAGACCTCTCCTTCCCCGTTACTTGCAACCCAACATCTTCTTTAACTTGCCAAGCCGACGCCGCTAGTTTAATATATCAAACACATAATTAGTATACATATAAGATTATGTGTATATTAAATGACGAAGCAATTAACAATACTTACAAGCAATCCAACGGTCTTATTAAGTTGGGTCATCGTAGGTGGTGCCTGTGCGGGAGTTGGAACGGGAGGGTTTTTCTGGGGAGGAACTTGGACGTCATCCGGGCGGACGACATAAGGATGTGACCATTGCAGGTAATCTTCCATGTATTCGGCATCAACTTCATCACCGTTTTCAGCAATCTCCAACTTTTCCCACTGACTAATATCTACCAAACGACGTGGTTCCCTATCCCTCCAATTTGTTGGGTCCGGTTTTGGAACATACTCTACATGCAACCGATTTGGAGTTGAATAGCACCGAGAAAGGTCGAGATCAAAACATTGAAAAGCGGCCGTCTGGAAAAGTGTTAATTGCTTATATCCAAGTTGACGCATCACACGCGTAGGATTAGCCATAACGTATCCTTT
The DNA here is from genome assembly GCA_023531295.1 of Papaver armeniacum. Taxonomy (NCBI): domain Eukaryota; kingdom Viridiplantae; phylum Streptophyta; class Magnoliopsida; order Ranunculales; family Papaveraceae; genus Papaver; species Papaver armeniacum. The sequence continues at coordinate 121,980 of JAJJWW010003262.1, forward strand.
TGGGTGGAACAACGGCCCATGGTAAAATGCAACGTTACCAAACCTCAAAACCTGGCGGTTTCCTCTAGCCTCCTTGTAAGGGTCGAACACAACATCTTTGGTACTCATTGCGTCCAAAGCCAATCTCATATCGATCAGTCGACCTATGTTACCGGGCTTTGGAGTATTGTTGAACTTGTATCTCTTAGCTAGAGGCGTATCGGGTTCTGGAAGGTCTATGATCTTGAAGGAGGGGTAGGCCTTGAACAAGGTTGGGAAGTGTTCCTAAGCCCACACCTATTCCAATGTGAAGCAATAAGTTTTGTTTCTAAGTTCACGATAAGAGTACATATGAACAATATACATAATAACATAAGTTTAAGAACAAATTTACCTGCAGTAGAGTGAAATTCCCGACAAATTGGTTGGTTTTAGCCTTAGAGGCCATTCTCATCTCCATCATCAAATGTGCCATTATCGCGGTGCCCCAAGAATATCCATAGACACCTTCCAACGGATCCAAGTACTGAAGGTAGTTCGCACTAACCTTGTTGCCATTGGTGTCAGGGAATACCCTAGTGCCCAAGATGTATAACAGTAAAAAGTGGCAGAGTATAACGAATTTGTTTAGGGTCCCATCCATCCTCCAAACTTCTTTTCTTTGTCTTTTCAAAATTCTTCTTAAGCGTCAACTTGATTGTCTTTGTCTTGACGTGGATTCATAAAAGCTCTCCACGAAGTTTTGTAGTCCCAACCAAACAACTTGTTAGTCGGACCGTGCAACGTCGACCATTCTAGGTCCAGAGACTCAACTCCTTCTGCAATTGATTTGCCGATAATATTCAAGCCTAGAATATTCTGAGCATCTTCAGGGATGAAGGTCATCTCCTCAAAAGGGAAGTGCATGGTATCAGTTTCACCATGATACCTTTCGACGAAGCAATTGATGAGAATGAGAATCAGGCTTCACATAATTTTCAACCAAAGCATATAGACCAGAATCCTTTACTATTGTTTGGACCTCTTCACATTCCTCGGACAAGTCCCAACCATCCGCGGCTTGGTTTCGGCAAACACGCACAGCCTTCTTATGATCCTACAATTAGGAGAGACAATACAATTAAGAGATTTTACATAAATACACAACAATACATATGTACAAGATAGAAAATGCTTATATAGGTTTGATAGATAGTACGAGCCCACGAGTGCTTGTATCCAAATAGTGTTTTTGGTTCCGGAGCTTCGCCCCAAATTCTACCACGTTCAAGATCAGGTATCATGTCATCAATGTGAGGAAGGTGGGAACCTTTAACTTTCACTTTGACGTTTCCCTTCTTGCCATTGCCTTGTGTTGGTTGTTGACTTGGGCCACCAACTTCGCTTTGGCTTGCTAATTGACTTTCCTCTTCATCTGGTTCATCTTGATCATCGTGCTCACGGTTTGCAAGTCGACTACGGTCACTACCACTCTCCCAAATTATCCCTCTTGTACCAGACACAAACATATCTTACGACCTTCGTCTTTCCCTCGAGGAGGCAGAGACTGAGGAGTATCAAGACCGTCCTTCCTTCGTCTCTTAGTGACAACATCTTTATTTTTTTCTTTTGTTGGCTTCCTTTGCTTTTGACCTATATCGTAAGCACACAGAAAGAAATGAATATAAGACGACTCACCTTCAGTTTTAGTACCGGCATTGACTACTTTAAACTAAACCACGCCGGTTTAATGTTCCGGCATATAAATGCAACCTAAAATCTATGCCGGTATTATTGACAGTTTTCCTGTATGTTTTAAGTCTACTACCGGCATGATCGAATCATTATAAATGAATGCCGGTACCGAAAACCGGCATGTAATGAAACCAAATATCTATGCCGGTACTTGTGAAAAATTCATAAACTCTCCTGTATGTTTTAAGTACACTACCGGCATGCTCTAATTATCATTAAACAGTGCCGGTACTAAAAACCGGCACTGTATTCATCCTAGATTGAATGCCGGTAGGGAAAATTCAGTTTCTGGTGAATCTGAGGATGGAAACCGGCACTGTATTCATCCTAGATTGATTGCCGGAACACAAAACCGGCATTGTATTCATACGAATTTCAATGCCGGTACTCTATGAAACCCAACTGTTTGAGTTAGGTTTCGCGATTCTAACCTAAACTCATTGCCATAGATCGATTTAAACACCTACAAAGTAGTTTTAAATGACTTACCTTCTCACAGAAGCCATATATTTGAGTAGTTGATCGTCAGATAACGTTGCTTCTTCGTGTTCTTGCTCTTGAGCAATCTTAGCAAGTCTTTTCTCCTGTTTTTGTTGAGCAATCGATGATGTTGAGTTCGATTGGGCATTTGGTTTCTTTCGTGGAGGCATTGTTTATGATTCGGGTTGGTTAATCGACGAAGTAATTTTTGAATCGACGATTAATCGACGAAGAACGGATGAAGAACGATGAAAAAGAAAAAATTCAGTACCTAACCCTAACAGTGCCGGTACTGATTTGTGTAAATGGGGGATATATGAATTTGGTTTTTGATTTTAATGTTTTAGTAGAAAGGGTATTATGGTCTTTTCATAATGTTTTTTAATTAACCAAAGGGTATTTTAGTATTTTCATACCCCAAAATCACCCCTTAACACACACCATGGGTTGGGAGAAGTAATCAATATCTCCCAATTCCTTTTTATATCCCCCAATTTGCGCGTTCTTCCCAAAGACCTAAAATTTCTTTGTAAAAAAAAAACTCAATTATCACCATGGGTAATTAATGAGAAAATAAAAATTCAATTATCACAATAAAAAAAATTAGGGAAAAGATGAATTATCACCTCACCATGAAAAATTGAGGAAAATTCTAGTTTTCACCAGAAGTGATCGGTGAAAATTCCAATCTTTCGTGATAACTCTGTGAAAATCGTGATTATCATGGCATATTGAAATATCAATTTTTACAACTTAGTGATAATTGTAATTCATCTGTATGTTTTGTGTGTAGTTGCGCAACGCTAAACGAAATTCTTAATGATCAGTTTAATTAATTCAATTATAAACACAATCAATAATAAAGAATCAAATATTAACATGATTGTCATTACTCTATCGCTAGGATTACTATGGAAGTGTCGTGGATGTGTTGAATCCACAGAGAAACACTTAGATTTCGATCAATTTTCCATTTCTTTGAAATATAGTTGAAAAGCAATTGAAAAAACAGCTCCATAAAGAGTATACGAAAGAGCAATTGAACGACGAATTAAAGGTGTAATCTAAACACCGTGTTTCTTGTAATCATAAAATTTATTTCTTAATTAAGCCGTTTACGAAGTAATGAGGAAGAGAAATAATTGACGAGAGTTAAATGAGGCAGGAAAGGATGCCCTAACTAAACATGAATCACGCGTGAGAGAAAAAAGTGGTATCACAACTTTAAATTTCCTAATTAATGGGAATAACTTTAACTAGCCGAAAATTAAGGAAGTAATCTTAGTTGCGAAAAAGATGGTAACAAATGTAATTGACCGGATTTTTTTTCTTAAAATATTTATATTAATAATTCTTAACTAATTAAGGTTAATTCAGTCCTACAAAAATTATGAAAATTTAAATTTAATTTAAACTACTAGTCTCAACCATAGATCTTATAAATATATACAATTTTAATGACGGGTTTTTCGAAGAGAGATTAACCAAACTTGGATTCCTCAAAAATTTCCACTTTGGCAATCATTTCTCTTATAAAAAATAGACATTAATCTATGTATGTCCTACCACAGATATTATTTAGCTCCCATAAGAGCATCTCCAACAGTAGGTCAAAAAAATCCTACGTGGATATCATTGTTAGACCCCCCCATTTATTTAGATTTTATCCCTAGATCTTAATAAGACCTATTATAATAAAACTCTTCTCCAGTAGTTAAGGTTATACAATGTATTTTAGATTTGGATAAACATTTAAATAATAATATTTAACTTGATTCCATGTTAAAAATTATTATTTTTAAATAAAATTGATGACATGAAATTAATTAAGGGTCATCCCGAATGTGTAGTTAAGACTTTCTTTAACACCTTCTTATTTAGTATTTAATCCCTCCTAGTTTGTAGGACCTAACCATTGGAGATGCTTTTATAATAAATGGGGGTCTAAAATCCCATGTGTCATTCAAAAGAAAAAATTCACCCTCTTTTGGAGATGCTCTAAGTGGGGACTTTGTCCTACGACAGATATTATTTAGCTCCCATAAGTGGGGACCTAGTTGTGTTACGAAGCCATGAACTTGATACCTGCCAAACCCACCAGATATTGGTGCATGATTGTGTTGTCACCTTACCTCTTCTTTTTTTTTTTTTCATTTCTCCGCTTCTACAAATTTATACCTTCCCACTTAATTAATAATTAGAACATCGTGGCCACATTGGGCGCGGACCGAAAAAAACAAAAAAACAAATTTGAAAAAGTGAAAGTATCATTTTTCCAGTTTCAAAGGTGGTACATCGTTTTATTAGTTCCAACCGAAAATTAATGGATGCATAAACCAAAATATGGATGCATAATGTGTTATGCCATTTGTGGTAGTTTGCCTAATGGATATGCATTCAATTTTCGAAATTTGCGCCTAAAAGGATAAACACCTCCGAATTTTTCGTGAAAACTCTAAATTTAATATTGTTGTTTGCACTCATTGTGTAGATCTCTTTAAAATCTTTCCAACGAGATAAAATTTGTAAAATTTCAAGGCACGGATTTTTAGATATGTTATATTCTAGTTTGTTAGCCAATTATACCCCTGAAAAAATAGGATACATTATAGTAATTGGACTAAAAGGAAGGGACAGTTTTGTCAAGTGAAAAAGTGACCGAAATTTCAAATCTTTTTATCAAATTGCACATTTACGTAAGGTTTCATTTTACAAAAAAAAAAATGGCCATAAAAGAAACTCCCTTCCTTCAAACCATCTGGTCGGGCCCAATCAAGGATTTGGGAATCCGGGATACATCCTTCCTTCCCTTGTATTGCAGTGTCTTTTCGGTAGTCCAACAATTTGCTTATTTAGGTTCTCCATTGTTCACTAATAGGTTAAAAATTGCATGTTTTGAACCTTTAGTGGAAAAAAATGGCTAATAGAATGCTCACCTGGAAAGGTTCTCAGCATAACAATGCCGGGAAAACTGTGATGATAAAAAATGTAACTACTTCCCTTTACGTGCATCAAATGAACTATTTCAAGGTACCGGTAAAAATATGTAATAAAATATCTAAAATACAAAGGGATTATTGGTGGGGGAAAATGAGAAAGGACTAAATAAGGAAGGAAAAAAGGGAGTAAATCTTAAAAACGGGAAATCAATCTGCAAAGACCTTGATGAATGTGGATTAGGAATAAAAGATATGAAGAATTTTAACTTGGAAATGATAGCCAAGATGGGATGGAGATTAAAAGAGCAACCTGATTCCCTTTGTGCCACTATTCTAAAGGCAAAATACTACCCTGGTAGTGATGTCTTACACATAGATAGTGCACCAAAGAGGACTGATAGCTGGATTTGGAAAGGAATGCTTCTGGCATAAACCAAATCAAAAAATATTGTTTTGGGGAAATTGGAAATGGGGAAAAAAAATGGATATTTGGGATGATTTTTGGATCCCAGATACATCCCCCTTTGAATAAACCTCAAATTCACACTGAGGTTCTAACAAAGGTCTCACACTTAATCACTTCTCAAAATTCTTGGGACTGGGAAAAACTAAAAAAATGCTTCGATGACCAAATTGTAGATAAAATAAGGAAAATAACCATCAAAGGAAATAAAGAAGAGGACACTACTCGCTGGTCTCTAAATGAAAAGGGAAATTTCACTGTAAATTCTTTATATAAGACAATAAACACCACATGTGGGAAATATAAACACAAACTCAAGTCAAGATATTGAATTTTAAAAAAAAAGGTTCGAATATTGTTTTGGGGAAATTGATAAAAAGAAATGGGGAGAAAAAAAAATATTTGGATGATTAATTTTTGGAATGGATACATCCATTGTATTGTGAAAAGTATAGTTGGTTGTTTTGAATAAACCTCAAATTCACATACGAGAAACATTTCATCAAAATTCTTGCAAAAGGAGTTGCAAATTGTAGATAAAATAAGGAAAATAACCACAAGCCATTCTAAACCTATTCTTTATATAAGACAATAAACATGAGGATGCTCTTTAAAAAAAATGAGTAACACTAGATGTGGGAATGGATATTACTCCTACATGTGTATATCTCATCCTTCCAATAGCCAAGGGTTCTTCATTTTTATAAACATTTCATAAACATAACATTGTATTTTCATGTTGGCACCTACCAACATGAGGATGAAAGCTATCCTACCCTACATAAACATAACTTGTCATCTGTGTAATGAGGGTTAGGAGACCTTAACTCATCTCTTCTTTGATTGTAACTTTGCTACACAAGTGTGGATGCATTTCAATTTAGATAAACAATTTGTTACAAATGGCACCAATACCTTCCATGAGTGGTTGAACGACTGTATTGAACATCAGGATAGAGCCATTTATGGAATGAACTGGCAAGTTCTGTCTAGTGTCATAATTTGGTATATATGGAAGGCAAGGTGCAACATTACCTTTAGGAAGGAAAGTCAAAACAGTAAAAAAAACGGCAGACAGCATAGCAAAATACATCTATATGATTGTAAACAAAAAAAGCTACAACATAATGCACTCCCTGTACTATAATAACAAGGATGACGAAAATCTGAAAATAACCAAACAACAAACAACATAACCATTACCTACTATGATTCTGAAAATGAACATAGTTCTGTCCGTGATAGATTCAGCAGCAAAAGCAGGTATTGGATTAACACTATGTGATTATACAGGTACCATCAGAGAAGCCAGAGGACTTGATGCAGACTGCACTACATGGGAACAACTAGAGAAGAAGAGGGCTGAAGCGGCATTCCGATGGGCAGTTGAATGGAGTGTTCACACCATATCGTGTAGAAGCAATTCTGAACCTACTCTACTGCTGCTGATAGGAAAGTATGCAACAGCAAGGGAGCAGAGATATAGGATAAGTGCAGACTTTGGAAACAAAACAAAATTTGAAATTAACTTTATAGCTCTAGATTTCATTTTAATTAGAAAGTTTAATGTTATATGGGCAGCCAAACTATCTCTTTTGCAACAAGTATGCAGTACAACATACTTGGAAAGATACAAGCCTGAATGCTTTATTAACTTACCTGAACATTCAAAGCTGGAACGATTATGTAATCGATATCTGAAAACTCTACTAACACAGACCAAGGAACCATTGCTTTAATGATATGAGGGAAACCTCTTTTTTTTTTCCAAAAAAAAAAAAAAAAAAAAAAAATTTTGCTTATTTGAATCTATAAATAGAAATAAGAGGGGGGAAAATGAAAAAAAAATGAAAAAGAAGATTGACTAAGTGAGAAAAAGAAGAGTGACTAAGTATGACTTTCCTAGTACGCATGTGTTTCTACGGGCACAACACAAATTTGTTGCACCGGCAAAGTTTTGCATGCAGTTAATGGTTTTTTTTTTTTAAACAAGGAACCTTTTCATTAATGGGATTTCAAGGTTACAATGAGTTTAAGATCGAAAATAAGAGAATACAAAGTAACAAGAACATACCGTTAGAGTACAATACCGAGAAATTCGACAAGAGAAAGAGAAGGATTACCGGAGTAACACAAATACAAGTATGAATAAGATCCGATTAAATCGGAAGAATGATAGTTTTTCTCGGAATTAAATTCCAACCATTTAATTTGTTTCTCTTGTAAATAGTGATGAAGCTTCCTTCGTCAAAAGGACCACCGATGAAGATTTCGTCGCCGGAGACAACAAAGATGGAGATTTCGTTGTTGGAGAGCATACTATTGATCTTAAAACCCAACCCAATAACCTAGAATCGTCATTAAAGCGAAGATAAACCTCAAAAGAGTAGATAAAACCACCAAAATGGTGTAGATAAGTAGAAAACATAATAAAAACTAAACTAATCTACTAACTAACCTAGAAAGCAAGGAAAAATGAAGAAATCTGCTCAGATCTAGTCCAAAAATAGACTAGATCCGAGCAGAAAAGGGTTATTTTTGATGATTTGGAGAAGAAGAAGGAGTGAGAGAGAGAGAGAGAGGAGAAAGAGTTATGAAATTATTAGTGAGGTGAGAGATGCAGTTAATGGCCAGCTAATGCATTTGTCTTCAATTGAGTAAATAAAATAAAGCTCTCGCAGTGGCTGATTAGTTGGCAAAAGCTACTAACACTGTAAAGGAGATTGAGGGTGTGTGGAGTGTGGACTTCTCAACCACCCAGTGAAACCACTAGTTTGCTAGGAGTAGGCTGTAGGCGCATATTATGTTGGGAGAGCCTTCACCAGAGCTTTTTTATTTTTTGAAAATAAGATTGATATTACTAGGCCAGCATTAATCTGCCAATTCAGGCTCTTCAGAGACTAACTCTTGATGAGTTGCTCGTTCGATGACTGAATTTGTTGGATTAATCCTGGCAGGACAAGATACATTGGTAGAGTCATTAAAATTACAAACTTCATATGCTTTGACAGTGTCAAAAACAATTGCAGGAAATAAAAAGCTAGGAGCTTGATCAGTCCAAGAAATTGTGCTACTTGATCTTCGCCCTTCTTTTGCTAACAAGTCTGCCACCTTGTTTGCGTGTCTATCTACGTACTGAAAACCTTTAAAAGAAACTAATTTAGCTGCTACTAGTTTAACCTCTTCCAAGATTGTTATGCATTGCCAGTTTACAGTGATTGTCTTTCCTTGTAAATACTGTATGGTTGCCTGGTTATCCCCTTCTATCGCCAGATATTGAATATTATGTTTGTTGGCCCATTGCACCGCCCTTAGCAGAGCTACAGCTTCTGCCTCTTGGGCTGAGAAGGTCCTGCACCATCCACATTCTGCTGCTTGAAAGGTACCTGAAGAGTTGCGTAGAACAAAACCAAAACCAGCATTAGTAAGGTCACAATTTATCTTAACAGTATTCATGCTTGGTAAATGCCAGTAAGGTGTGGTAATGGTGTGACTGTTAGTTCCAGGGGTTATGTTTTGCAAGTGTGTTGGATGCCAATAGTCATAGTGTCTTATTATGTCTAAGGCAAGCTGAGTAGGGGTTCTAGATTTATCCTCAAACACTCTAAGGCATATTTCTTTCCAAATAAACCAACATTTGGTTGCAGCAAGAGCCATAGAAACAGAATTTATATCCCATGCTAACCATTCATTATATTTATGCAAGAAAGTATTATGCATATTATTAGGATTATGAAGTTGAGATACTCCTGTGAGGCCATTGGTTGTAGATTCCAAACTTCTTTAGCATAATCACAATCAAAAAAGAGATGGTAAGTAGTTTCAACAGCACTATTACAAAAAACACACTTATTACCTATGGATCTTATTTTTTGTTTAGTTGGTAATGCATCTTGTAGGCATTTCCATATAAACAATTTGATCCTTTGTGAAGTATCCATAGTCCACAGAGCTTTCCAAAAAAAAAATAGTTTTGGCAGGCGTTGAAGTAGAAGGATTAGAGAGTTTGGCGTAAAGGGATTTAACAGAGAATTCTCTATTCTTTGTTAAAGTCCACCTAAGTTTATCTCTTTTCAAGGAACCTGCAGGAGTAAGATATAATCTAATGTTTGTAATTTCTTGCACAGTTGAGTTATCAAATAAAGAATGTAACAAAGTAGTATTCCACTTATTTGTGTTTGAATCTATGAGCTCAGACACAAGTGTTATAGTAGTGTTTCTAGAAGGAAAAGACTCTGCCAAGGTCTCTCTTCTACCTGGCAGCCAAAAATCATCCCAAATGTTTATAAGTAAACCATTTCCCACTTCCCAAATGCTATATTTTTTAATGTGAGCTATTCCTTGTAAAATACACTTCCAAATCCAAGAAGCCTGAGATTTCTTTTTGGAGTGTAAAGCTCCTGATTTCTTAAAATATTTACCTTTAAGGATTTGAGCCCAAAGATCACATGGGTTGCTCACAAGACGCCAAGCTATTCTACTGATCATAGCTTGGTTGACCTTGTTTTCTCTTTAAAACCTAAACCCCCTTGGTCAATAGGATTACATAAGAAATCAAAAGATTTAATGTAAATCCCCTTAGAGTTAGTGTTTTTTCCCCACCAAAAGTCCCTCTGAATGTCGTTTATTCGTTTAGTTATCTTTTTAGGAAGAACAAAGCATCCCATGCTAAAAATAGGCATGCTAGAAAGAACAGATTTGTTTAAGACAATCTTACTTGGTTGTGATAGGATCTTACCAAGCCAGTTTTTTATTTTTTGTTCCATTTTTTCAATGATCTTATCAAAGGTTTTCAATTTTGACCTATCTATGAACAGTGGTAGTGTGTATCCTTAAAATTTATTTTCTTTATCTTCATCAATCTACAAATAATGCCTATGTGTTTCTTCTGCACTTTTTTGCTAAAAAAGAGGCCCGACTTTTCAAAATTTATAACTTGTCTTGAAGCTAAGCTAAAAGTATGAATGGCTTACAATAAGTTTTTACAACTACCTAGGTCATCCTTAGTGAAAAGGAGTAGATCATCTGCAAAAAAGAGGTGGAAGATGGGAGGGGATTTGGGAGAAAGTTTTATCCCCTGGACTTTTTTTGTGTTTTCAAGATGGTTTAACAAGCGCGAAAAAACTTCCATGCAAAGAATGAAGAGGTAGGGAGATAAAGGGTCTCCCTGCCTAATGCCCCTTGAAGGTTTGAAGTCTTTACAAGGTTGTCCATTAAGAAGAACATCAATGGAAGACGTAGAGAGACATTGGTGTATCAGCTGGCACCAATGTTCTGAAAATCCAAAAGCAGTTAAAGTTTTTGTTAAGGAATTCCAATTGACTCTGTCAAAAGCCCTCGACATGTCAATTTTGAGCCCTATATTCCCAGTTTTCTTTTTACTTTTTTTCATTGAATGTACAACCTCATGAGCTACAATTATGTTATCATAAATTTGCCTAGAAGATAGAATAGCTGACTGTAAAGGGGATATTATTTTTCTAGAGTTTTCTTGAATCTGTTGGCTAAGATCTTAGCTATTACTTTATAAGGTGTATTACATGGGCCAATTGGCCTGAAATCAGAGGGAGATTTAGGATGTTTTTTCTTAGGGATCAAGAACAAGAAGGTTTTATTTAGCTCTGGTTCCAGATGCCTAGTTGTAAAGAAGTCTTGAATGACTGAGACTAGCTGAGGGCCAACTATTCCCCAATTATGTTTAAAGAAACTCACCGAGAATCCATCAGGACCCGGTGCTTTGTTGGGCTTTAGTTTTTTGACTACTTCCCAAATTTCCTCAGCGGAAGGTGTATTAGTTAGTTCTAGATTTTCCTCAGCAGAAATACTAGGTTTAATGTGAGAGAAAATCAGATCATCTGAAGCAGAAGCATTTTCAGTGAAAAGTTCAGAAAAATAAAAGTTTAAAACTTCTTCCATCTCTGGCCTTGCAGAGACCACATTATTATTTTTGTCTTGAATGCACTCTATATGATTTGTTTTCCTTCTCTTCAGTGTAGTGACATGAAAGAAAGTAGTATTTCTTTCACCTAAAGCTATTGTGTTATTCCTAGACTGCTGCCTGGCTATTTCTTCTTGTGTATCATAAAGTGCCTCCAGCTATAAAAGTTTTTTTGTTAGTCAGGGATGAAATTGCAGCAGAAGCAGGTTGAGCATTCAAATTTTCAATTATTTTTAAAAGTAATTTGATATTTTTGTTAGGATTTCCAAACACAACTTTTTTCCAAGTACTAAGATTATGAGTTAGTGTTGAAATGTTAGCTGATAAATCAAGAGAAGAGTTCCCTGAGTTTAGAGTCCATGAACTTTTAACGAATTCTAAACAGGATGGTTCTTTTAACCATGTATCATAAAATTTAAAAGAAGGAGAAGATAAAGCAGAATAAGGAGTTAGAGAAAGGCATATTGGTCCATGGTCAGAACCAACAGCCACTAAGTTCTCAAGATAATCATCTTTGAATTCAAGAATCCATTGAGCATTTTCCATGGACCTGTCAAGCCTTTGCTTGATGTTTGCCATGCCTTCTCTTTTGTTACTCCATGTAAAAATGTTACCTTTGAAACCCGGGTCCTCCAGACCTGTTCTTTGAATTAAGTTTAAGATTGGTTCCATTTTGGTTCTGTTAAAAGGAAGACTTCCTTCCTTTTCCTCACTATTAAAGATTATATTTAGGTCACCTATAACTAACCAAGGCATTGAGTTGATATTGATTCTTTGTGCAATGTTTTCTAGGTTTCCCATGACCTCCACCATGGGAACAAAGGTTTATTCCAAGATGAATTATTCCAAGGTGTGGGAAAACCAAGCCTTCACCATAAAAACAAGTCAGTAACCATTCCTTTGAATGGAAGTTATTTTTAACTATAACATTGATCATATTTAGGTTCCATTGAAGAATTTCAAAATGGAAACCATCTACCCAAGCAAGGGCTAAGCCTCCGGCTGTGCCTTCTGGGTCAACAATATGAAAGTTTGGAAAATAGTTTAAGGTTTTTCTTACTAAACTCCTTTGAGATTTAGTCTCAGATAAGAATAAAATGTCAGGTTTTTCTATATCTAATAGTGATTTTAAATGTTGTTGAGTTGATTTCTGTCCACACCCTTGTGTGTTCCATGCTAATATTTTCATGGTCAGAGCAAAAAGATTAGGGATCTTGTTTAATGTTTATGATTAACAAAGCTAAAGACTGAAAACTGCCAAAACAAGTAACAAAGCTAGATCAAAACTAAACAGTGTTAATGTACTAAAATCTGTTAACTTTAGCAGTTTGAACTAATGTTTAGTCTTTCAAATTAAGCAGTAAGACAGCAAGTATTTGTTTCTGTAGCACCCTAGAAATGAGGTAAGCAGGCTTAGACTAGAAATGATTACACACTCAGTGAAAAGCAGATCCTAACATAGTTTTAAGTAATTAAAACTGTCTAGATCCTAATCCAGGAAAATGAAGGAAAATGAAGGAAGCAGTAACATATATTGAAAAAAATATTTATGACCAAGTAACAAGTTAAAAAATGGGGATTTGTGAGATTTAACTAAATATGGTTTCAGATGCTTTAGGCAAGGAAATAAGCAGAGAACCAAAATAGAAATAGATAAGAACAAAATTTGGATCTAAATTATATGCAGTAGTATGCTGGGAAGTGTAAGTGTTTATGGGTGAAAACTACTCCTGCAGAATTTGGTAATTTGGGGTGTGGATGAGGAATGAATTTAAACCTTAAACAAATGTACTGCGCGGTGAGTGCTTGTAGATTCGAGAGATCAATCTGTGCAAGTCCGGCCTAAACCAAGAAAATGGTCGTTCCAGACTTGTTTTGGTCACAAAGTGAAGGAAATGGGGTTGATCTTAGGGAGGGAAGCGAAGAAGGTGTTGAGATTGTGAAGGTGTAGACTTGCTTATGACTTGTAACAGGAAAGTGAACAAACTTACGATTGGTGTAAGCAGGCTCTGGTGTTTTCTTGTTGTTTTTCTCTGTTTTTTGGAAATAGGGCGGAGAACCTATTTATACAAGTCATTGAGTCTTATTCACGTCTCTCGTGGGAAGTGGAGGAAGTGGAGTGATGGAGTAGTGGAGTTGTGCGTTGGTGATACACGACCAGCCTTGCCCACTTCTCCTGTTCATCTCCAACCGTCCATGACTTCCTAACACGTTCTTGTGATGGCGCGTTGCACGCCGCACGCGTAAACCGCTGACCAATACCCCAAAGTATGTATCCCCAGTTTGTGACATGATTGATGTCTGGAATGTGTGGATCGTGGATCCACGAAAGATAGCATGTAATCTTTGAATTGAATAATTGCGTTGTTCGGGGAAGTCGATACTTGTGAAGTATCGTGTGTATTTTATGCAGTCCGCATCATGGTGTGGTAAAGTGATAGGTAATGACACCTTACTAACCAATTAACTCCCGACCAGGGCTGTATAACCAAGCTGGTGAAGTTGGACGGATGAGATGATCTTTGAGACACTCATCTGCGACCGTTGATAGAATCAGGGTTTTGAAGAGGTGCGCAGACATCACTCTTCAGCTTGGTCGAAACCAAGCATGGGATACAAATTTGGCCTAACCGACCATACATGCGTGTAGATGGCATGATGGTGTAGGCGCCTATACCCCATTACCTCATGAAAGTATGATCTGGGTCACTCAATTCATCCGGTGAAATCGAGTGGTCGAGATCGATTTGCGACAAAAAACTAGTGCCGCAAGGGCCGCACGTCACGCCCTCTTCAGGTGCACGTTCCAAGACGACCAATCTTGGTCGGTCTTGGCCGATTGGCCTGGTGTGAGGGTGATAGGCTGGTGTTTACGCCTATACCTGAATATCCCATGAAAACATGATCTAAGCCATCCAAATCGTCCGGCGAAGTTGAGTGGTCGAGATCAGTTTGCGGTTTGGGAGGTGTGGTGTGACCACGCTAGTTTGAGCGTGCGTTTTGGATTAGCCAGGCATGATATGCCTTGGCCGATCGGGTTAGGGAATAGATGGGTCCATGGTGGTCATGCTGGTATGACCGGACCTGCTTAATCTAATCCTGGACCCTCCATTCATGCCGGAGAAGATGGACGCTCGTGATGCTCAAAACCCTAATTTTGGGTTTCAAAGCCGTGCGTCATCTCTTGTTTGGGCGACGATTTTGTCACGACCAAACATGGTTGGTCTTGACCGATTGGTCAAGTGTGTAGGCGGGCCCACGGTGATCGTGTTGACATGCTCTGGGCCCTTTGAATCTACATCTACACCCTCCATCTATACCTGCGAAGATGGATGGTTGAGACTGTTTTGCGACACATGTAATATGCCGCAAACCCTATTTTAGGGTTTTCCGTCCATAATGCTTGGTATGAACGTCTTTGGCAAGCTAGGCCAATGGCCGACCTTGCGGGTTCCGCATTGGTTCGGCAGTGGATATTCCATACCTGCTTGGGGGTGATGGAATTGATTTGGGTCATCCAATCATGCTTATGGAGTTGGATGACTGCGATCATATCCGGACTGATACGGTCAATCCGGATGCTCAATCGGGCTAGTATAACACACCGAGAGGGGCTCAATCGGGCTAGTATAACACACCGAGAGTCAGACTGTACGGGTATTTCGTACATGGTTTCATTATAATGCTTGGAGGTTCGTGTTGCTCTGTAAGAGTAACACTCAGTCGTCATGCCGCATTGATAATGAGTACAGGAAATACGAGGCTGATTGCGCATTAATTAATAATGCTAGAAATTCACAGGGTATATGGGATTGTTGCTACATGCTCCAACCTGGATGAATTTCGTGTATTCATAGAATGGGATTGTTGCCACATGCTCCATTCTAGGTGAATTAAGTGAGGGAGTATCCAACACTTATTAATGGCTTTATCTTTTACAAGATGTCAGTGTATTATTTTCTGTTTTTTACAATTTTAACCTTAAATGAAAATCCACCATCAACATTAAGTCCCCTGCCTAGCACATAATGGTTACATTGTTGTGGGGTAGGCATGAGATGGTGACAAATTTTGTACATTGAAATGACCAAGCTAAGGTGAATGTATATTTACCGGATAGGCCGACATCGTCAGGCGTTGCCCTGGAACTGGTTGGTCCTGATCGAAGTTGTGAAGGAAGTAGGACTTGATCTGGTGAGTCGCTTTGGTTCCCCTTGTGTATATCCGAGCTTGGTCCCTTCCTTGGTTTAGGTGTACTCCCACACAGCTTTCCTCAGATGTATCTGATAAGCATCGTTGATTGTTATCCCGAATTGGTAGCCTTTATAGGTGGTAAGTAAAGACTTCTTTTCTCCTGGGATTCTTTCGACTTGCGAGATTATAAAGAATCATCTCACGCAATCATTTATTCCATATCTTAGGTACTGCTCCGCACTTATTTGATCTCCTGATTAACTGATCGATTAATTGATTGATGATTTTTCTTTTTGTGCTCATAACCTCTTCTCCTTTGTAGTTTATCATGGAAGCGGTGGACGATCATTCTGTCGCTTCTCCAGAAAGAAGCTTCAAAGTTGACAAGCCCGAAACCCATGCGCATGAAGAAGTAATGGCTAAGATTGATCTTCCACTTCGTGAAGTCGGCCGTGCTATACGGGGATGTCTATCCCGCACTGCGTATTGCCATGGGGACGCATGTCGTGCGCTTTCACTGCGATTGACATGGAGGAGCGGTGGAGGCGCGAGGAAGCGTTGCAAGTGCTTTGGTAAGCGCAAGGGCAGAGAGAGATATGCAGCGCGGTTGAAGAGGCGGAGAGTTGAGCATAAACATCCTATGACTGAAGATAAGTGTGATTACCCGATCCAGGACGGCGTGATAATTCTTGACTCCGACACAGAGGAACCTGAACATCTGAAAGCAATTGGTACGACTCCTAATGTTGATGCGCTCTTTAATGCTCCCGCCGATGATGTTGGGATGGAGTGTGCTTTGCGGAGATGCACGATGCGAAGTTGAGGTAGATTCGAAGGGAGGAGCATCAACAGGTGATGGCGCTGAAGCAGAACCTGACAGTGGTGTAGGCGATGTCGATCCTCTTGACGACTAAAACCTCTTTTCTTCTTTTTTTTTTTTTTTTTTTTTTTTGCTTTCCAAGTATATTAGTACATTTGAACATCTTCCTTGTATTCAGTGGCAGCTGGGTTCAAGGTTTTCTTCTATTTGATTGTTTGAATAACCTTTTGTCAAGACTGCAATTGAACTTTCTCAGGTGCAAGGGTGCGCCTTTACACATAACTCTTTGTGATAAAATAAATAATGCCATAATGAAATATCCACGGACCTGTGTTCCTGATGCAAGATCTCCCTGTCTTTGCTGGGGCAGATGGCTCATACCATTTTCCTTTTGTGCACACGTTCTGTTTCCTTCTTCTCATGAGATGTTTGCCTAAGGTTTCCTTCCTTGCTCTAATGGGTTGATTTAGGCTGACTCAGGACCTTTTGTTTTTAGGGGTAGAGAGGTTCTCAGTGGAAATAATGCTTCAATTAAATTGAAAATTGAAAATTGAAAATTGAAAGTCCTAACTATGAATGCAAGTATTGCAATCATTTTTTGGGGAATTACAAGTATGACATGAAATTGTAAAAGGAAACACGCTGGAAAAAATAGCACAGCGTTTTAAAGGGTGGAGGACGCTGGAAAGTGGTAGCACAACGTCTTAAGTTCGGTAGGGTTTGAGCCATTGTGAGTGAATTGTTACGCCTTCTAGCTTATCAGCGTTGATGAGCTTGCAGTAACCGCCTAGGATAACATCTGCTACCAGGTACGGTTCCTCTTCTCTTTCGATGGGTGAGTCAGGTGGAGTGATCATTTTCACCGTCATGCTCCCAACCTTGAATGTAGTCGTCTTCGTCACCAGGTCTCCAATTCCAAATGGGTTTGGGCGTGCAGATACTTGGACCTTGGCCTTATCGTCTTTGACCAAGACAGCCGCTACGCTCTTGATAAAACGTTTGAAAGGGCCGGCTTCCCATTCACATCTCCTAGCCGGGGTTGGTTTGTTGGTTGGAGCCAGTCCCCGGGACTTGTCAGAATGAGGGGCGGTAGGTTGCAAAGAGAGTTGCGCGATGAGACTTACTTGAGATCGGAATCTTTCAATGTATCCGACAAGCTCTCTCCGGGAAGTTGTGTCACGTTGGCAAGTTCTTTGGTGCGGTACTGCACTGACAGACCATCGGTCCGGAAGGCGTGTTGGAGATTCTTTCAGGTATCGAAACCGGTAGAGGACAGCTTTCTAGTATTGCTTTGTTCTCGTGCATCCAAGAGCGTCCCAGGATCATGTCGTAGTTGGGGTGATCTTTGACTATGTAGAACTTTGCTTGTGTCGAAGCATCACCCAATTTGACTTCCAGATCAATATATCCGTATGTATCTCTGAGCTCTCCTTCTGAATCTTTAACCACAATTGGGTGACGAGTAGCTTCCTGCTTTGAAATCTTTGCCGCTCTCAAGGTCTTGACAGTAATGATGTTAAATTCGGAAGCCGTATCAATCAACGCGCTATCGAACTCAGCATCTCTCAAACGAGTGACAGTTAGGAGTCCCCAGTTTCCTTTGCTCGCGTCCTTCAGGAAAGACTGGGGTTATTGGACTGCTTCTGGATACAAACGCCTGCCTGACACAACGTGGTTGAGGGCCGTAAATATGTCTTGACGCTGCCCTTTGGAGAAGTACAAGATTTCACACAAGTGCTCCATCATAGATTGTACAGTCTTGCGAACAGAATCCCCAGAAATCATGCAGTTCCTCATAGGGAGAGGGTCTCTACGAACACCTTCGTTTCCAAGTTGGAGTTCCCCTGTCTCTATCTTTTCCCCGAATATTTGTTTCAACCTGTTACAATCTTTGGTTGGATGATGTACGAATCTGTGGTAGCAACGGTATTTGGGATCCGCCATGTCTTTCTCGGTTGGAGGACGCCCGATAGGAGGCGACTTGACGGCATCGTCTTGGATCCATGCTTCCAAGAGTTCTATCACTTCATTCATGGGGAAAGGAAAACATGTATCTTCGGTGTCTTGTGCAGGAGCTTTGTCCGCTCCTTTCCGAGACGAAGTCTTGTATGCCGGGGATGTCCGCTTGGTTTGTTGTTCCGTCACTGGAGCTTTCCTTTTCTCTCCTCCGCCCACTACACTCACAGAAGGACCAGTGTTGTATTGCTTGTTCGTGAGGCGCCCGCTCCCTCGACTTTCACGTGAATCTTCACTTCGAACGACTCTGGTTCTTTCTAGCAACGTTGGTGCAGTTGTTGTTGAACGCTTGGAAGCCTCATGGAGTTCATAGAACGTTTGAAAGCCCAGATTCTCTAACAGAGCGCGGTATATGGGTATCATCCCGTTGATGCACAACTCCACCAATTGTCGTTCGGTGACGTTCGGGTCGTGAAAATCCAGCGCTTGGGTTCTGAACCTTTTGACGAAGTCGTTAGGATGCTCGTTGTTCCGCTGAAGAATTCTTCCTAGATCTGAAAAGGTGATTTGTTCAGACACGAAAAAATACTTTATGTAGAAAGCAATGACCATTTCGCTCCAATTGGATATGCTGTTAGGCGCGATGTTGTTGTACCAGGTGTACGCCCTCCCCGTAAGTGATTTCGAGAATTCTTTCAGGCGCAGAACATGATTGTATTCATGTTCCCCCAAGGATTCCAAGAATTGAGAGACGTGTTCACGAGCATTACTAGTACCGTCGTAGAGGGAAAACTGGGGAGAGGTGTAACTTCTTGGAAGAGGAATTCGTTGTACATCTTGAGGGTACGGTGGTTGATGTTGGTGTACATCCGTTCGGTCCCCCTTTCCTCGATTTTGGAGAAGTCGTTCCAGATCCTCACGTGTAATGAAGTTGGAAGGTTGGTCCCTCCCCCTTTGGCGCTCGGGAGCAACACGAGTTTCTTCATTCGTGTGGGTCCGAGTGGAAACGCCCGTCTCGGGTGTATTGAATGCATCTCTTGTCGACTCCAAGGGTTGTCGTGAATCTTGCGGCAATCGTTCGGTCAAAGTTTTAAGGAAAGTGAGTACCTCTTTCTGAGTTGCGGCCATATCCGTTTGAGTCTTAGCAAGAACTTCATGTTTCTCCATCAAGTCTGCAATGGTAATAGACGGTGTCCCTCCTCTTGTACCTCCGGTTCCTCGTCCTGATGAAGGAGTGAAAGTCGTTGCTCTGGTGACTACCGGAGGTGTTACACTTGAGGTGATGCGGGATTTGCGGCTGCTCTCCGGCTCACAGTGACGGGAGGCGTTACACTTACTGGAACATTTCCTACTACGCTGGTGCTGATGGTAGAAGTGACGGCTCCACGAGATGTATTGACCACGGTAGCTCCACTGACAAGTACTTCGGCACCAGGATTGTTATCCACACCAGCTCCATCAGAATTGATTGCTGACCCAGACCTTAATTCCACCATCTTGAAATGAATTGTTGATTGAATTGATTCTAAGATCTACCCTTTTTGAAATTGATGAAATTGAATCGAATTTGAAGAAATTGACCTTACAACCGAGAGATTAACCTCCCACTGTGGTCGCCAATTGTTTATGGGTGAAAACTACTCCTGCAGAATTTGGTAATTTGGGGTGTGGATGAGGAATGAATTTAAACCTTAAACAAATGCACTGCGCGGTGAGTGCTTGTAGATTCGAGAGATCAATCTGTGCAAGTCCGGCCTAAACCAAGAAAATGGCCGTTCCAGACTTGTTTCGGTCACAAAGTGAAGGAAATGGGGTTGATCTTAGGGAGGGAAGCGATGAAGGTGTTGAGATTGTGAAGGTGTAGACTTGCTTATGACTTGTAACAGGAAAGTGAACAAACTTACGATTGGTGTAAGCAGGCTCTGGTGTTTTCTTGTTGTTTTTCTCTGTTTTTTGTAAATAGGGCGGAGAACCTATTTATACAAGTCATTGAGTCTTATTCACGTCTCTCGTAGGAAGTGGAGGAAGTGGAGTGATGGAGTAGTGGAGTTGTGCGTTGGTGATACACGACCAGCCTTGCCCACTTCTCCTGTTCATCTCCAACCGTCCATGACTTCCTAACACGTTCTTGTGATGGCGCGTTGCACGCTGCACGCTGTAAACCGCCAGACCAATACCCCAGTATGTATCCCCCAGTTTGTGACATGATTGATAACGGAATGTGTGGATCGTGGATCCACGAAAGATAGCATGTAATCTTTGAATTGAATAACCTGCGTTGTTCCAGAAGTCGATACTTGTGAAGTATCGTGTGTATTTTATATGCAGTCTTTGCATCATGGTGTGGTAAAGTGATAGGTAATGACACCTTACTAACCAATTAACTCCCCGACCAGTGGCTGTATAACCAAGTCTGGTGAAGTTGGGCGGATGAGATGATCTTTGAGACACTCATCCGCGACCGTTGATGGAATCGGGGTTTTGAAGAGGTGCGCAGCATCACTCTTGACTTGGTCGAAACCAAGCATGGGATACAACTTTGGCCTAACCGACCATACATGCATGTAGATGGCATGATGGTGTAGGCGCCTATACCCCATTACCTCATGAAAGTATGATCTGGGTCACTCAATTCATCCGGTGAAATCGAGTGGTCGAGATCGATTTGCGACAAAAACTAGTGCCGCAAGGGCCGCACGTCACGCCCTCTTCAGGCGCACGTTCCAAGACGACCAATCTTGGTCGGTCTTGGCCGATTGGCCTGGTGTGAGGGTGATAGGCTGGTGTTTACGCCTATACCTGAATATCCCATGAAAACGTGATCTGAGCCATCCAAATCGTCCGGCGAAGTTGAGTGGTCGAGATCAGTTTGCGGTTTGGGAGGTGTGGTGTGACCACGCTAGTTTGAGCGTGCGTTTTGGATTAGCCAGTCATGATATGCCTTGGCCGATCGGGTTAGGGAATAGATGGGTCCACGGTGGTCATGCTGGTATGACCACCTGCTTAATCTAATCCTGGACCCTCCATTCATGCCGGAGAAGATGGACGCTCGTGATGCTCAAAACCCTAATTTTGGGTTTCAAAGCCGTGCGTCATCTCTTGTTTGGGCGACGATTTTGTCACGACCAAACATGGTTGGTCTTGACCGATTGGTCAAGTGTGTAGGCGGTCCCACGGTGATCGTGTTGACATGCTCTGGGCCCTTTGAATCTACATCTACACCCTCCATCTATACCTGCGAAGATGGATGGTTGAGACTGTTTTGCGACACATGTAATATGCCGCAAACCCTATTTTAGGGTTTTCCATCCATAATGCTTGGTATGAACGTTTTTTTCAAGCTAGGCCAATGGCCGACCGTGCGGGTTCCGCATTGGTTCGGCAGTGGATATTCCATACCTGCTTGGGGTGATGGAATTGATCCGGGGTCATCCAATCATGCTTATGGAGTTGGATGATCTGCGATCATATCCCGGACTGATATGGTCAATCCGGATGCTCAATCGGGCTAGTATAACACACCGAGAGGGGCTCAATCGGGCTAGTATAACACACCGAGAGTCAGCATGTATGGGTATTTCGTACATGGTTTCATTATAATGCTTGGAGGTTTGTGCTGCTCTGTAAGAGTAACACTCAGTCGTCATGCCGCACTGATAATGAGTACAGGAAATACAAGGCTGATTGCGCATTAATTAATAATGCTAGAAATTCACAGGGTATATGGGATTGTTGCTACATGCTCCAACCTGGATGAATTTCGTGTATTCATAGAATGGGATTGTTGCCACATGCTCCATTCTAGGTGAATTAAGTGAGGGAGTATCCAACACTTATTAATGGATTTATCTTTTACAAGATGTCAGCGCATTATTTTCTGTTTTTTACAATTTTAACCTTAAATGAAAATCCACCATCAACAGTAAGATATAGCACGGAAAAAAACTAAATAAAATGAGGGTGTTTGAAGTCAAAAGCTTGAGGTGATTTTAGCCAATACTGCAAGAAAGGGTTAGTGGTTGTACCCAGCAAGGAACTCTCAAGCTTTTATTACCTCTATTGCACCAGCACCCCCTCGCCGATCTCCTTTGTTGATAAAAAATCAGACTTTCGTAAATATGGTCAGAGTACTCTCTAAGTTATTGGCTTATTGCTTCAAAACACAGCCAGAAATATGGTTTAAAGATTTCAGATGCCGACAAGGAGAGAAAATAATTTTAAGAATATAATCTGAAGGATAAAGCAGCTTACCTTTGGGGTTTGTTGGGTCAGAGGAGCGGAGGTTTAGATGCGAGGTTTATGATTTGCATATGTGTGATTGTAGGTACTTAACAATAAACAACGATAACACCAAAATTAAGAAAACAAAAGTACTTATATATGACTATTTTGAGTCTACATAAGATTAACTCCTAGTAATATCTCCTAGAGAAGATAGGACTAACGAAGATGCTAATGTTAATTAGATAAACCACCGTTTCAACAACCCGATTCTTAAGACTTTCAAAAGGAACACAACCGATTTTTAACTTTATATAAACACACAATTCATATCAGACAAAAGCGATTGAAATGGCCACATAAACCACGGTAGCACCAATTTTCACTCCAAAGAAGTAAGAATATTCGTTTAAATCAACTATGCATCCTCCTACCGGAATACCCATCAATTCTATTAAAGAAACTACCCAAACTAAGAGATTTTTTTTTTTTTATTATTTTTTTTTTTATGAAATGTAAAGGTGTTTCTTTAAAACAGAGTGCACATACACTTGTTTGATAAAACGAATCAAACGGAGAAAGAGTTGATATTAATTTGTTTGTTCTTTTTTTAAAACAAAACCAGCAAGTGCACATACACTTGAACGGCGATCAACATCACCGAAATACTTAAGATTACATACCACTCCTAGGTCCCAACTAAAGATTTTCGAAAGGGAAACAAGTGTTCAACAACACCAACGGAAGGTCTAAAAATAAAGATAGATTGGTATTCTCTTTTTTTGAATGAATTAACTTAAAAAATTTAGAACGAAATGGAGCTGAAAAGGACCACCAAACAAAGGAAATATAAGGGAAGGACATAAGAGGATGCATAAGAACCATCCGCATTGGGATTTAAACATAAGGGAGAGGCCTAAAAACAATCAGCATAGGGTAGGACTTTTATCAAACAGATTAAGGGCAACAGATACAAAGGATGAACAAAACCCAATCAGCATTGGGATTTAAATGACTAACAAACTTAAATCCACATACCCATTCTTAAGTGGGTATCAACAATCAAATTATAAGGTATAATTAGAGCAGAATGAAGAAGATTAAGGCAATCAGGCAAGAGATGGTTTAAAACTTCAAAAAACCCTGTTGTTGTTTTATCTATTACAACAATACCAACAAAACAACCTAAATAGAGGGTAAGGAGCTTAAAACCAAAAAAAAAATTTACAAAAATCCAAGATCCCCTGTTGTTTTTGTATCTAATAGAACAATACCCACAGCAACCTAGATAGGGGAAAGCGATTTAGACAAGACGATAAGCAAGGGCCACAATCCGAGAAATACCTGTGTTAATGAGAACCACAGCTTGCATTCTTACCCGGACTGAAGAGAGAAATTAAAATTTAAGCATCAATAGGATTAGAAAACAAATAAGAACCTAAAACTTTAACACATCTTTGCCAATCACAAGACACTCCAATCCGCTCCTCATAGCTCATGACCCTTTAATCCCCCAAAGGTTTGCTAAGAGATTACTCTTCCATGGTGGAAGAGTAAAGAAAACTTTAATAGTGACCTAGAAAACAAAGGTGTGAGAGAACAAAGGTGAATTATTCCAAGGTGTGGGAAAACCAAGCCTTCACCAGAGCTTTGAGAGAACAAAGGTGAATTATTCCAAGATGAAAAAATCATATCTCTATTGTACTCCAACCAGCGCCGGAGCTAAAAAGAATCCGGTCAAATAAAATCACTTGAGTCGTTGGTATTTAAATTAATTTTATGTCGGTAAATATAGTACTAATTTTTTATGCATCTGCCTCTTACTTACTAAGCACACTGCATATAATATTGTAAAAAATACTTTTATCGAATAAAATTATTTAAATAAAATCACTTGAGTCGTTGGTATTTAAATTACCATATAATTTTATGTCGGTAAATATAGTAATTTTTTATGCATCTGCCTCTTACTTACTAAGCACACTGCATATAATAAAATCACTTGAGTCATTAGACTACTTTTATCGAATAACATTTTCCCACGATTTTGGGTCTGGTAAAGAATAGTATGTCATCACCGTAAGAATTTAAGTTTTTTTTTTTTTGAAAAGAAGAAGTTTTATTATTAAAAAGCAGTAACTTCCCTTGGGTAACGAGTCCTCAAAGAGTCATTCATAACAATTACATTAAGGAAATCGGGGTGTCCGTGATCCCAGATGTGAGTCGAAGTGTTGTTGATGATACCGTTTCCGAGCTGTAGTTGTTTTTTTGCCGCAAAGTCTGCAAGTCCATCCGTCGCTTGGTTCGCTTCCCTATATATGTGTGTTATCCTATATGCTTGTAGCCGTCGGAGATGTTGTTGTATTTCTTGTAGCATATTTTGAATGAGCCATGGTGCCTCAGAGTGGTCTTTCGAAACCAGACTTAACAGCGCTTTGAGTCTGTTTCGAAATGTATTTTGTTCCATTCTTTGTTAGTTGCCATCCTTATAGCTAGGAGTAGTGCCCAAGTTTCCTCTACGATTGTTGTGGTTTTTCCAATAGGTGTTGCCATGGCCATAATCACAGCACCGTGATCGTTTCTGCAAATCCATCCGGCTCCAGCCGTCTCCGGTTCCCCTTGAGCGTTCAATTTGTTTGCTCCATCAGTATTGATTTTCAGCCATTGGTGTTGCGGAGCCTTCCATTGAATCCATATTGTTATCGGATTCCTCCTCTGTTATTGTTGGGTAGTATTCCGAGAGCAAATATTATGTTGGATAGACCATCTGTATTCTTGGCTAAGAAGTAGGGCAATATGGAACGTTTGTTTCGGTGTTTGTACGATGTTGTTGTAAACCTTGGCGTTTCTGGCTAGCCAGATATTCCACATCGTATAACAGGCCAGTGTGAAATCCTCCTTCCGAGTGTGCATTTCCAAAAAAGACTCAAAGTCTAATGGTGGTTGTAGCATGTTGGATGGTGTTGTGTTTCGGTCCGACCGTTGAATTCCTGATGGTCTTCCGATGTGATGTTGTTGCCGAGAAATGCACGTTGGTAGTGGATGAGGTGGTAGAGCTATGCTGTTATAAACATTATGTTGGTTTGCATTACTGTTGGCATGTCGACACATCATCTCCCAAGTCGCCTTCGCTCGTGAGCAATCAAAAAGACAGTGTTGTACCGTTTCTGATTTCTGATTACATATAGGACACATGTTTGTAGAGGTTATGTGTCTATAGTTCAGGGCATCGAACGTCGGAAGTCCATCGTGGCTGACTTTCCAGAGGAAAAGTCTGATTTTTTGGGGGCAGTCCGCTTTCCACAGAGTTTTGTATCTTTTTTCCATGTTGGTTGTATTCATCTGTTGGTTTAGGTTGGTTGTTGGGATTGGAGTTTGCATAAGCATCTCATAACCACTTTTAACCGTGTACTGCCCCTTTTTGGCATGAGGCCAAATTGGTTTATCGGGAGAAGCAGGGTTTGGAATATGAATGGCTCGAATCGCACTGCTAATGGTTGTGGGGAAAATCTGCTCCACCAATTCAGTGTTCCAATTGAAAGAGTGTGGCACCATTAGAGAACTTACTAAATTATTGTCCAAATTTCCCAAGCTTGGCAAATGTGCATGCATGGGTATCCACTTGTCCTTGAGAATGGCAGCTTCCATGCATGGGTATCCACTTGTCCTTGGTGGTGCTATTATCGTAAGTTTGCAACTGGCAGCTGCCATGCATGATTTAAGTTTCAAAGGGTTTTCCGAACATTTTTAATTTTTTCAAACATTATCCGAGTAAGGATTATGTCGAGTCATAGATACATTTTTCAACCAGAGTCATGGTTCTTGAACATGCTTGTTGTTTTCAGTAAAGAATTTGTTGCTAACCAAAATGGGAGATGTTAGACTTTATGTTGGTTTAACAACAAATCAGGCTTAGCTAAGTTAATTTATGATTAGCTCTAATCTAAACTGGATTAAGTATATGCCAGATTAAGGAAAGATTAGAGTAAATACATGAATTAGATTAGCTTAATGTTAGCTGAGGTGTCATGTAGAACGTGATCATATAATTATACCAGAATGATCAACATTGCTAATGGGGTGTACCGGTTTATTGGGGATGGGACCAATTTTCATACTATAAGACAAATTAGAAATAGCTTTGTCTTATATGAAAATTGGTCCCTCCCCAATAAACCGGTAGACCCATTAGCAGCCATGAGAATGATGTCAATATGGAGTATCTTCTTTAGCATTGTCGATTGTGTTTAATAATAAGGAGTGCTACTCCAACCGATTTTAGCTCTCGCAAAAGATCCCGACAGGAAATCAAATGGTGTAGGGAAACACTCTCTGCATTGGGATTATTAATGGGTGGAAGTGGATCCCATGTATAGTTTAGGGTGGGATTTTAGTCGGGGTAATAGCTAGGTAAACCTAGCATTATTATAAAACAATACCGTTAAACGAGTTGATTAAAAATAAGAAATAATACAAAATCTTTCTTATACTAATATAAAGAAAAGAGGTATTTTTGGTGAAGCCTTTTCACGTGACAATAATATCCACATTAACTAACTTTTAGTTAATATTTGTATATTTATAGGAATGCCATTGTTTTAAAAATAGAGCAAAAAAATTTAAAACTTAGATATCTTTAAAAATACACATCGGATTTTTGCAAAATTAATATATTTGGAAATCTCTTTAAATTATCTACGTAATGAGTACAAACAAGGATATTAAATTTTTATTTTAAGATTTTTTTTCCATCATTATCAAATTTGGTGTTGTTAAAAGAATCAAATTCAAGCATGTGCATCGCACATGTGTCCTTACTGGTAAATAGAAAAGAA
Organism: Papaver armeniacum; assembly: GCA_023531295.1. NCBI lineage: Eukaryota > Viridiplantae > Streptophyta > Magnoliopsida > Ranunculales > Papaveraceae > Papaver > Papaver armeniacum. The sequence continues at coordinate 149,539 of JAJJWW010003262.1, forward strand.
AATCCCATTTGTTTTGAATTGAAACAACGGGATCAGTCCCCTGTCTCCACTTCTTTCAAAAAAAATTCTTTGGATTTTTTTTTGTTTTTTTTTGAAACATCACTCCGTAGATATGTTAAATGATTAATTGATTATTTAATTTAAACGAATAGGGAGGACCGGTGACAGGAGCATTTTTTACATGATTTGACAACAGCTACGAGTACTTTTTTTTTTTTAAGGTTAACAAACAAAACCAACAAAAAAACCAAAAACCTAAGAAGAAGAACCTGGCGTCATTAGGGACGACCCTGAAAGAATTAGAGGCGACTAATAAGACAAAATAGGGTCACCCAAACCTAAAATTAAGTCATCCCTTATCGGTGATTTTTCGAAATGGCAATTATACCCTCAATAATCGGTAGATAAAACTACAATCGGTAGTTTCCCTCTATAATCGGTAGATGTTAGGATAATCGGAGGGTATTGTTACATATGTAGTTTGTAAGTTTTGTTATTTTGAAAAAAAACTTAAATCGGAAGGTATTTAGTTTCCATGTCTCCCGATTATGGAGTTGCCCCAAAAATGATATTTGAAAAAATCTCAAGATTTTCGAATGTGGGAACTACCCTACAATCGGAAGGTATTTAGTTACCATGCCTCCGATTATGGAGTTGTCCCAAAATCGATATTTGAAAAAATCTCAAGTTACGACATAATGTACACAAAGATTAATAGTGTTGATATCACGATGGAACCAGTAAGAAGCCTCTTGCAGCATTTTCTGAATGTACACAGTGCCTTTGTTGAAGATAATGTTATTCCTGGTCTTCCATATGCTCCAGAACAGACAAACCCCCATTTTTGAACTTAGAATAATCTCCACCTTCTAATAACCAACTCTTGATATAGTATTGAACTGAGAAGTTTAGGCTTGCATCAATTTTGAGAGTTAGGTGAGATGCAAATAAAACATCTTGAGATACATGACAGTATAGAAACAAGTGTTCCAAAGTTTCAACAGCACCATTACACATCCTGCACTCTGCATTTATATCTTTGCAGTATTTCATCATCCTACTACCCACTACAATACCATTGTTAAGAATTCTCCAAGCAAACATTTGAAGATTGGGGGTAGAACTTTTACCTACCAGAATTTCTTCCAAGGAAAATCATCAGCATTACCATAATTAGAAGAGGAAGGAACTCTGTCACTTAAAGTTTTGATGAAGAATTTCGATGTGAAGACCCCATTAGAAAGATAAAGCCAAATTAATTTATCCTCGGTCCCTTCTTCATTGATATTAGGTATGTGAATATCCAAGATGGTCTCGACTTCATGGGGCTGAAAGCATAGTTGGAGTTTATTTATATCCCATCTTGGAGGTATCTGCAGGATAAGATCACTAACTAGAACATGTTGTTTTGTAGTATGCAAATTGGGGATAGGCCTCTTGTTGTGGAGTTTCGGGATCCAAGGATCAGTCTTTATATGAATCTTCTTGCCATTACCAACTGCCCAGCAACACCCTTCCTTCATCTCACTCCTGCAACCTAGCATAGAAGACCATGTAAAGGAACATTTTTGGGGTTTCTTCATCTCCCAGAAATTGTCTTTTTGGAGATATTTAGCCCTCATAAGCTGCATCACAGGAAATTATCATTTTCTAGGAATTTCCAGACAAGTTTAGCTATCATGGCTTTATTTAAATGTTGCAAAGTTCTAATTCCTAGTCCACCTACATCTTTAGCTTTTTCAAATTATTTCCAATTGCTAAATTGGGTTTTCCTTACCTCTCTAGCATGACCCCACCAGAAGTTTCTCATTGTTCTGGTACGTCTTTCCAGAACCTTCTTAGGTAAAAGGGATGTCGACATATAGTACGGAGCCAAAGGACATGCTTGATCATGATGGTTCTGCCTGCATTGGTTAAGTGAATTCGCTTCCAACCTGCCAGCTTAGTGTCAAATTTATCATTGAGAAAAACATAGGGATCAATTTTGTAGGAGGATCTGAGGAGTTGATGGCCAAGATAGTTATCACTAATCTGCTTCTGTTTCACTCCTAGCATGTTTGCGATTTCAGTTCTTCTGTTGGGTCTGATACCTTTGCTGAAGTGAATTGCCGAATTTTGCATGTTTGCACATTGACCTGACCAGACAGCATATATACCAAGAATACTATGTAACGTGTCAATGGTCAGTTCATCAAAATTCCCAAATAGAATGAGATCGTCAGCAAACATTAAATGGGAAACAGAAGGAGCATTTCTACATATCTTGCAACCGTTGTAAAGAGCATTATTCTCCATAGTTCGCATGAGCCACGACAGACCTTGAGCGCAAAGAATGTATAAGTGCGGAGATAGCGGACAGCCTTGACGAATACCTCTTTCATTGGTGAAATAACTCTCAGCTTGGCCATTAATAATAAGAGAAAAAGAGGCAGTCGAAACACAGTTCATAATGAGATCATGATACTTGCCAATAATACCAAAATCTCTCAAACAGTGGCTTAAAAATCTCTAAGTCACTTTATCGTAAGCTTTACTGATGTCAATTTTAAGTGCAAAAGCACCTATTATAGAAGAAGAATTTGACATTGTATAAAAAAAAACTCTTTTGCAGCTACAATATTATCAATAATCATTCTTCCACGTATGAAGGCTGATTGCGCATTATCTACTAAGTTATTTAGATATATTCTCAGTCTTTGTGCAATAGTCTTAGTAATAACCTTATAAACGACATTAGTGAGGGCAATGGGCCTAAAATCAGAAGGTCACGAAGGATTTTTTACCTTTGGGATCAAGAAAATATTAGTATGATTAAGCCCTAGAGGTAGCGACGCAGAAGCAAAGCAGGTTTTAATAGTTTGAGCAACTTCTTCACTAATATGGTCCCATCAACGTTTAAAGAAAACTGATGGCATCCCATCGGGGCCCCTGAGCTTTGAGATTCTTCATATTCTTCAACACATTCCAAATCTCTTCGGTGGTGGGAGTCTGAGCAAGCCGATAATTATTGCCAGCATCTAATTTGATTGGAGCTTGGAACTGGATAGTGATGTTGTCTTCATTAGGGTCTCGCTTGAACAGATTGGAGAAGTAATCAACAAGATAAGCCACTACACCATCAACATTTGTGATCCAGCTTCCATCAGTTTGTTGAAGAGCAGCAATCTGATTTTTCCTTCTTCTTTGAGTTGCAACAAGATGAAATATATGAGTATTTTGATCAACATTGGGAATCCATTGCACTTTACTCCTTTAATCATAGTATTTGTATTGCAGTTGATAGGGAGATTCAATCTTGTCACACAGCTTTTTCTCATCCTCTCTGATGTCTCTCAAATAAGCTTATTTTTTATTATTGAGAAGATCAGCCTTAGTGTTTTCCATGGCCTGGAAAATGTTCCCAAAGGATTTCCTGCTCCACTTGTTTAAAGCTTTACCAACTGCATCCAGTTTGCCAACAATATTCACTTGCTGATTAGACCAAGCATCTATCACCACATCTTTGAATTCTGGGTGCTCCATCCAGAAATACTCAATTTGTCCTATGAGTATTAACCAGAATTGGGGCATGGTCACTACTAATTCTTGGTAAATGAAGAACCCCAATTGATAGACACATTTTTATGTCTAATTTGTCCTCAATTTTCTGTATTGTTGGTACTCGATTTCGTACTAATTTTGGTATTTTGTGTATGTGTAGGTATTTTTGAGAAATAACCTTTGTCGGAAAATTCGGCTCGAAAAGTTGATTTAGGCACCCGGAGGACAAGTGTTATCCCGACTCTCACTGTTAATTAAGGGGCACCTAAAAGTCTAATGGGCAGCCACATGCTATTCGCACCCCAGTTCTGGATAGGGGGCAACCCTCTTCTTCACGAGTTCAAAATTGGATTTGGCGGGAAACTCGGATTCAAGCAGTTTTCACCTGCGTATTTGTTGTATTGATTTTGGAGAGATTCTCTAGAGATTTTCTCACAGATTTGGGGTGGTAATGACCTGTTCAATCAAAACAGGGATGGTAACGTGTTTGGTGACGTGAAAGAGAGAAGATCTTATCATATCTCGTACAACAGGGAGGATATTTTATTTCCGGCTTGATTTTCTATAATTGTAAAGAGTGCATGTGTTTTCAGGGAATTCGACTACTTCTGGGATGATTACTAACCGTGTTTTGAGTATGACAACACCAGAAAACACGTGAAACTCTACAACAGACGCGTGAATAAGTTAATTATGGAAACTTTTCCCGAGAGAGTAAAGAGAAGATTTGAAGCAATTATCGCGAGAGATTCTGATTCTGTTGAGTATAAAAAGGGGTTTTAAGGTCTCACATGAGATATAGAGAGTTTGGGAGAGTTACGGAGCCTCAACAGAGCCGGAGAGTCAAGTTACAGAGAAACACCATTGTTGCTGCTGTGAAGAACACGAAGAACATAAGACGCACACCCATCTGTCGTTCATGCTACAGTGATTGCGACAGTTTCCTAACAGTCTTATACACTACAGTTACATCGACACTTTCTTTATATCGATCTCTGTAACAGTGGACTTGCAACACCAAAAAAGTGTTGCAGTTTCCTGGTTTATTCAATTTCTCTCCTTTTTATCATTTGTAAACACTTTTGAGCAATGAAATCAACTTTTAAGCGTGTTTCCATGATGAAGAGCTAAACCCATCCTCCGGGGCGATGGAGGAATCCATTCTTCCAAAAGTTATGTGGTAAAATTTATTTAAATTTATTTATGCAATTCTTTTATGAGTATTTGCACCGTATGAAAATTGAGTAAATGATTTTTATTAATTAGTTGTGTTTTCTCTTGATGAAATATGCTTAGTTTAGGGCTTTTGATACTTCATGCTTGCGATTAACAATTGATGTTTTGAAAATCTAATTTAGGCAATGATTAGAATCACAATTTCTTTTGATTGGAGTTATATTGTCTAGAATTGCATGATAAACATTAACATTAAATCACATGAATTTTGGTGAATCGTGAAATCCTGAACCCCGGTCTCTCTAATATAGTCAGCTTTAATTTGCTTTATTTTCTTTAGTCTTAAAATTTAAATCTAAAAGCACAATCTTCATAAGTCTTAACGAACTCTACTACTACAACCACTGTAAAGAATACCATCACCAATATCCCTGAACATAAGAAGCCAATATGTAGTACACATAGTTCTGTCTAGTCTCTCATATATATAGGCTCAGATAAGGTAGTGCCATTCGACCAAGTAAAAACTGGGCCAATGTAACCCAAATCAACCAAACTTCTATCTTGGATAAAATCCTTAAAACCATTCTTAGCAGAGTTAAACTTTTGATTGCCACCGTGCTTCTCTGAACTGGAGAAAATATCATTTAGATCCCCCACAATGCACCAGGGATTCTGAATTTGAGCAGTAAAAAGGGAGAAATTGTGCCAAAATCCATTCCTTTTCTGATTACTAGGAGGGCCACAGACACAAAATAAATCTCACTCACTTTCTAACAGGTTATGAATACGACAGTGAATAACATTTATGTTGGAGCTAATAATTTCTAGTTTTAGAGAATCATTCCATAGAAGAACTAGTCCTCCACTTCTACCAGTTGCAGGAACAAAATTGTAGTTGTCGAAATCTAGAAAAGAAAATAGCTTGGTTGAATTTACCTCATTTAGGAGAGTTTCGGAAAGAAAAGCAATTTGGGGATTGCAAGCCCTGAGAAACGCTTTAAGATTACGGACTGTTGAGACGTTTCCCAGCCCTCGACAGATCCAGGAGAAGATTAAAATTGAACTTGTGGCTGATTTTGGGCATCCACCACACCCTTCTGAGAGTTAACTGTTGATTGAGTCTTCTTGATTGGAACATCAATATCCATAAGACAAGCATGCCTTTTGACCCCAATTGAAATCTCTTCATCTTTCTTTTCAGAGCTTCCTTCCGAATTAACCCTTGTTGATATCTTCCAACTCTTATTCTTCTTCTTTGTTGAATCAGTGGAAGAGACTGAGATAGACGATGAACCATCTTCTTCAGTCGATTTCAAATTTTCCCCTCGTTGAATGAAATTCGAATTAGGGTTGGTAATTGGGGATGATGAAGCTCAGGTTTTGAATTAGTCTGCAGCTGTGGGTTATCGGGTTTTAGCATTGGGCTTCTCAGATCTTTTATGAGCTGGGCCTTTGAATAATTTTCAGAAGCTGGTGAGATAGCCAACTTCATCGAAGAGAAATTACCTTCAGTATTGTTTCTCATACTTTCACTGTATGTAATTTTCTTCGGTGCCATCTCAAAAGTAATAATATTTTGGTTAGTCATTTTACTTGGATCATGTGACTGCAGTTGGGAGTGGATGCCAGGCCTTACAGTTATGCTTGTGTTGGTGCCATACAGTTTTGTTGCTTCAACATTCTCATTTGTCATATAATTGGCATGACGATCAGCCCTACCTTGCTCAGAATACATCACCTGCTTTTCTGTAGTTGTCGACACCTCGTCACCTTTGGATAAGCTTTTGTTTTTAAAGCCCGTTGCAGTAGACATCAGAGGATGCGTGCACTTTTCAGAGTACCCTAAATTAGCTTTTTCCCCACAGTTGTTGTTAGTCATTTTCAGTGTTGCCAAATTAAGTTGTATCTGACTAGATGACAGATGCGAGTACTTATTTATACGAGTACTATCTGATTTGACAATGGGTACGAGTACCTATGGATGTTATTACATTGACAAATAAGATATCCTAATTCCTAAAAAGTTTTTCCAAATTTTCTCGAGTAATTCGTGACCCGAAAAACTTCTCCACTTTTTATTTTTTTTCGGTTCATCTGAGTATTTTCTTTCTTCTTTGATTTTACTTCTCTTCGCTCTTTAATGTTCAATCATTTTTCTCAAGGTGAGTTGTCGATTTTACGTGTCTGATCATCAAGAATCCATGTTTTTAATAAAATTTTGAAGATGAGAACTACAATAAATTTTAAATGGAAATATTGTTATTGCTGGGCCGAGTTCTTAAGTTTTATTGTGTATATACATATATCTCATAACATATAATTTATTAACTTTAATTACTTTTTAACACAGACCTGTAAAAGAATCATATAGTTTTTCATCTATAAATCAATTAATTGAATTAATGAAAACGGGAGACAGAGTCAATAGTACCAAAAAAAAAAGAAATTACACTTTGTCAAGACCAGGGAAAAAGGAGTGGATGAGTGGTTAAAAGCTTATATCAAATGATATCAACCAAAAGATTTGATATAAACATAAAGACTGAACCATATGACTTCCATTTCTGATATGATCCCGATACTGAAACACGCGATCCTAATATTATAAACAAAGCAACAATTGATTTGTTGATTGGAGATCAGCCACCTCCATAAGCAAAGCTTAATTGTATTAAGAATTAGTATTGAATGAATATATAAACATAGGGCAACTGGGTATTTATCCGATTCCCACTTATGAATTTTTAAGGGGAAGTTTGAGAAGAAACTAAGTAAAACAAGATGAAAAGAAATCTGGGTCGTTAGTTCGCTTATGAAGACCCAGATGGAATTCATGGAATCTAAAAAATTGGGTCCATCTTTGTATAAAAATCCAACGCTCAAAATTCATTGTCAGATCATGTAAAGAAAAGCCATTGTCAACGGATTCGTCTTCTTAAAAGAGGAAAAATACATATGGATGACTTTTCAATTCGCCCAAGTAAGAATTATCTCCTTCCGGAGTAATCGTAGGTTCATACATATACTAATTAGTAATTACTATGCAAGAAAAATCCACCCTCTGAAAACCACTCTTCATCTTTTATTGGGTGGAAAGAGTGTGCCCGTACGATAATGACATAACTCGATAATAAATAGTTTTTGCGTTTGTTTTGACATGTATTGTTATTTCCCCTGAAAGCACTAAGTCATTCTTCCTTACCATTAGAATTGCAATTTTCAGCATGAGTCCAAATGAGATGATTTTTAGGGGTTAGCAAAAAACCATCTTAACCTAACCAAACTAACCCATGTTGATGCAAATTTTCCCCTTTCTGCTCTCTAGTGAGAACCCAACCTATCTTTTATTCAAAACCCTTGAAGAGATAAAACATTTTAGCTTCTGCAGAAACTACAAACTTACCTTCTTCACATTCCATAAATAATCGAAAACCCATTCTTCCGTTACTGTTGACAACAATCGGGTTGGTCATTACTAAACTTTTTGTTCTTTGGTTGATGAATTGGTACGTGGTAGAATTTGGGAAAGAAAGAGAATATTCTTTGGTTGACAACAATTAAAGAAAAGTGAAAAAGCGGGGGTCTAAAAACCACACCCAATATTTCGTTTAGGCAATGTGTATGGACTAACTCCAATATAATTCCAAGAGAATCAACTAGACAGTCATACTCAATCAAGGAAAATATATCCACAGAAAAGTCTATTCTAATAGATAAATCTGTCTCCCACAGAAATACCTACGAAGTTTGTTCCGTCTTTTGATAAATCAAGGTGAACAGGAACTAATTGATAATCCGGTCTTATATTCTCAAAGAACAGCCTAGAAATATCAATCACCTCATAGTAACTTAACTATATGGTAGTAGAACAAGTTATTGTGGAATCACAAAGAATGAGACGATGAGCTTTGTGATTACTTTTTATATCTTACCTATCGGAGATAAATCTCGATCAAATCTTAGAGAAGATAGTACTCAATACGATTAGAACAAGTAAGATCAGAACACGCAACTACATAGAAAACAGTTGGGTCTGGCTTCAGAATCCCAATGAAGTCTTTAACTCGTTAACCTATAATGGTTTTAGGAAAAACCTAGGTTAAAGGAGAATCGGCTCTAGTCGCAACTAGTATCACACAGGAGGTGTGGGGATTAGGTTTACCAGTTGCTAGAGTTCTCCCTTATATAGTCTTCAAATCAGGGTTTGATAAATTTGGAACAAAGCAATCAATATTCACCGTTAGATGAAACCTGATTCAAGATTCAAGCTAATATCTTTCCACCGTTAGATGGTCTTAGCTTGTTACACACAAATGAAATATACCTTCATTTAGATATGGGTAACCGTACCTAAACGTGTATATTGAGTTGGCTCAATAACAGTTAACCGAAGTTAGCTATATGAACACTTTTGTATTAACCATGTTCATCTTAACACTTCTAGATCAATTGATAATCAAATGAATCTAATTGTGTTACTCACAGAGTTGTTCAATTGTATATAATCTCATAGAAGTATACAAGACACAATTGAAGCAAAGTCGGATTGATTCAAAAGAATCAGCTCATGAACATTTTAGCCACGGTTTGCAAAGATTGCATTCCTGAATATATAAATGTATTTGTTCATGAGTATGAAATCATACTTAACCGATTTTAGAACTTGAACCACTTAAGTTTGCAAATTGGTACGCAAACTTAAGTTCCGAACATTGGTCACAAACCGACAATTTGCAAACGGGTACGCAAAATTTAGATTCGGACCGAACTCAGTTGAAACCGTTTGCGAACGGGTACGCAAACTTGGTTCCCGGACTTCAAGAGTTAAATCATTTTGCGGACGGGTATGCAAACTTAAGTACCCTGACTTAAACAGTTGAATAAGTTTGCGAACAGGTATGCAAACTTAACTTCCGGTCCTGAATTCCATCAAAACAGTTCGCACACTAAGTACACAAACCGTAATGTATCCATACATGGGTTTTATCTCTTAACTCTCATTTCAATCATTGAAATATTCTTAGAAGACGACAATAACTGTCTCACACAAACTATTAGATTATGAGCAATTTTCAAGTGATCGAATGATCAATACGAAACATTCTGAGTCTACATCAAATGATTGTCTCACACAAATCATGTAAGATGTTACCAGGTGATTTTCATATGATCATCTTTTGACTTTCGTCAAGAATAATGATGAACGTAGTTAAAGCAGAAAGCTTTCCAACACATATTTCGAGAAAGATATAAGCGAGTTAAACTCGGCTCGAAATATCAAATGTTTATAACGTAAAGTCTATATAGCTATATGACTTTGTCTCAATTGGAGATAGAATATAATAGACTTCTGAGTGATAGATGAGTTCAAGTCTCCACATACCTTTTGTTGAAGAAGTTCCACAAGCTCCCCTTAGTAGTTTTTCGTCTTCAATCGATGAACGCCGTGAAGTCTAAATCTCAACTACACATTCTATCTTAATCCGAGACATAGCTATAAGTAGACTAGTAAAAAAAATATCATTTGACTGACTTGTTTCGGTCACAAAGTGAAGGAGAGATAGATAATCTCTCTATTTTCTTCTCAAATTTGGATATATTGTTCTCCACTTCCTCGTTGAGGAAAACTTCGTTGGTGGGTGGCGATAATTGTGGTCAATTTTTTTATCATGTTTGCTATCATTGAAGAGGACCGACCGGGCATGCGATTCGGTAAAGTTGAGTGGTTGAGATCTTCTTATCAACAAGTTTGTTATCATCCAATCATGCTTGTGGAGTTGGATGATTATTGATTTTTCCTTTGGAAGAATCCTACATGATCCATTCTTGGTGAATTAAGTGAGGGGTTTAGGTTCCGTTTGAGTCTTAGCAAGAACTTCCTGCTTCTCCATCAAGTCTGGAATGGTAATGGATGGTGGTCCTCCTCTCGTCCCTCCGGCTCCTCATCCTGATGCAGGAGTGAAAGTTGTTGCTCTGGTGACTACTGGAGGCGTTACGCTTGAGGAGTTATCGGGATTTGCATACGCTCCACTCGTGAGGTGTTACACTTGTTGGAATATCTCCTGCTACGCTGGCACCGGTGGTAGAAGTGACGGCTTCATAAGGTGTATTGACCACGGTAGCTCCAGAAATTATAGGACGGAGCCCCTTCTGTATACTGTGTTACTCGCCAGGAAGAAGAGGTTGAAAAGTTGCCTAAGGAACTGAAGCTGAAGCAGGTTGTACTTCAAAGGATGAAAGTCTCTCTTGCCCAGAAGGATGAGTTGCTGTTGAAGGACTTCCCTTGAAAGATTGTAGCTACCGACTTGTTTTTCCTTTTAGATTTTTTTTTTTGAGTGGATAGTGAGGATTTTCTTCTAGGTCTTGAATAGGTAATTGAATTGGCTTATTTTGAGATAGTTTTGTGAACAAACTTTTTGAAAGAGATTATGTTAAATGAGGTTTGCATCTTGGTCATGAATGATTGCACATATATGAAGTTGCAAATGTTATGTAAAAGTTCACGAATGGAAACAAACATGGCGTTTGATCTTCGAGCCTCTTCTGTGCGGGATGCTAAGTCCCCGGTGAATTCTAAACTATCTTTTGTAAAGTTGTTTGAGTAAAACTTACTTGCCTTTTGAAGCCTCACCATATCGGAGTAGCCCTCTAAGAAAATCCTCCGCAAGCTATCTCTCACAACCGAGCTTCTTGAACAATGCGCTTCAAAGCGTTGCATTCACCGGGTGGGGTGATGATGGAACCGATTGCCTTATCTTAATCCGAGACATAGCTATAAGTAGACTAGTAAAAAAAATATCATTTGACTACCCCTGTGAGATAGATAATCTCTCTATTTTCTTCTCAAATTTGGATATATTGTTCTCACTCCTGTTGAGGAAAACTCGTTGGTGGGTCTGGGATAATTGTGGTCAATTTTTTTATCATGTTTGCTATCATTGCTGATAATGATTCATTATAGTGCTTCTTACTAATTTTTCCTTTGGAAGAATCCGGTTTAGGTTATTGCCTTATAAAGTGGCTTTCTTTCTTTATAAAATTATTTTTAATAGGCTTACAACTATCGACAACCTATACAATCACAATTCCAATTTGATTGCATCAAGTTGTTATTAAGTAATTAATTTGTGTTGTTTGTGTAAAAAATTTCCTGAATCCAATTGTCACTTGTTTATTCGTGCTCTTTTGCTTTGAATATTTAGTTGTTTTGCTTCGATGTTGCTAGCATTGTTGGGGATTTGGCTCGACCCAAGCCCATAAGATTAGTCCCACATGGGATAAGCGGAGTTCTAGGTGGAGGCTAATAAGGTGTGGAATCTCCCTACATAGTACCGAGGCCTTTTCGATTAAAACCCCACACCTGTATGGCCAAAGGTGGTGAAAGTGGGGACAATATCGGTACTATGTAACGTCCGTAGGATCCTTCAATAAATTGTAGGGAAACGGTGGTTTCCTAGTTTAGGTCAACTTCCATAAATATGGAATACCTAAATTAACCATGGTTTCCTAGTTGGAGATGGTTTCCTAAACCAAGGAGGCTAATACTTGGGAACCAAGTTTGTGACTCCTATATAAGGAGGTCTAGTCTAAGTGTTTTAGTCATGGAATCCTCAATGTATATCTCGTAGAGATGTGAGGGATTCATCCCACCTATTTGAGGTGGTTATGTGAGAGACCTAATGGTGGAAGGAGTACACCATTATGGTGCTTATGGGATACTTATCGATGTTGGAAGATATGTCGTTATGGAGTATTCATATGGAGATGTTGGTAAGACATCTTGTTGAGGAGAAGATAATCTTGGTGGTGCTGGATTAGATTATTGGTGTTGAGCTAAAGGTGTCCACGGTAATCTATATCAGGGTGTGCGGAGAAGATCATCTTGTTGTGGTAGATAATGTGGTAAACGTTATCTCGTATGGGTGAAGACACTACTTTGGATCTTATAGAGTGCTTGTGAGAGTTCTTGTGTTCGGTCACGTTGTGGTGAGTCGATGGATTGATTTATTCAATCAGTTGTGTAATTCTCAGTGGTGATTCTATAATGAATAAAGAGGTCGTAGCCGTTTGGTGGATGTAGACAATATTACACACATTGTGTATATTGTTGAACCTAGGGCTGCCCATGGTTCGGTTTTCTACCCGGACCGAACTGGTCCAAACCGACGAAAAAACCCAGAAAACCAGAGACCGAAAGATCCAAAAACCAAGAAACCCAAAAACCGAGAAAACCGATTCTAGGTGGTTGGTTTTGGTTTGATGTCACAAAAGAACCAAAAATCCAAAAAAAACAAACTAAAGAAAAAACCGAGAGTTAGAACCAAAAAAACGATAAAAATCATAATAATATGTACCAAACTTTCCATCACAGTATAATATATTTACACTTCAATGAGTATATCCATAAATAAAGAAAATATTATTAAAATTGTATCTAATATTGAATTATATATGTATAATATGTATGATTTTAATGAGTATCCCATAAATAAATAAAGAAATTATAACTCAAAATTCTTTATATAAAAACAGAGTTTTTTCGAGCGACGTGGTTAATCGGAGCTTCTGGTTGATTCTGGCCCCACCATTATTTATTTTGGTAATGATTTAAGATTTTAGCTAATAAAAATTTGAGAGAGATATTTTTTTACTCCAAATATTATTTTCCAACTAATCATATTAAGGAAAAGTAAATTAATTACCTAAATAAAAAAAATATTATATCCGAGCAATATTTTCCAAATAAATTAATTTTCAACTAATCATATTAAGGAAAAAATATTTTCCAAATATTATATCCGAACAATTAAAATACATAAATAAATAAAAAATACATCACGATTTTATCATCACATGATTAAAACAATCACAACATTAAAAAACATCATCACGTGATTAAAACAAACATTAAAAAAAGAGTCCAATGTCTGATTACACTTCTTAAAATCAAATAATCCTAATTACAATTCCAAGCTATTAATAATTAAACTAATCTTAATTACGATCTTACAATTACAATTTTGATCAAGATAAATATAAATATTTAAATTACAATTTCGATCTATAAGTATATATCAATAATTAAAATTTAAAACTGAAAATATCTGGATTTATGGTTGATTACCCGTTGATCAGAGTATACTTCTTCCTCCCTGGAAGAATTATGGTTGGAAAAAACTTTGGATTCCTGAGCAAATTAAATCTCAAAAAATTAAAAATCATGAAGACAATCACAAAACAAAAACAGAAAATATCATTTTGAGATTGCAAAAAAGAAAACAAGAAATTCAATTTTGTTCACAATTTTTATTGTTTATTTTTTTTTGTATTATTCATAAGAAAACGAGAAATTCAATTTTGTGTACAAAAAAATATTCCATAAATATCAAAGACTTTAATACATTAACAAAAAAAAAACAACGATATTAAAGATAATGATATTTCCATGAACAGATATATAAACAACTATATATATATATATAAACTTTAATACAACTAACCAAAAATAATACAGATATGTAGATATTATCTTAACTATAATTCGAAAAATGGTTAAAAAGAAATCTTAACTAAAATTAATATTAATATTGTAGATATGTTCTTGATATGCATCCATATATGTATAACAAAAAATATTAGAATTATTTTTGGAAAGTATAAAATTTCATTCCTCAAACTCTAAAGATATTTTCACAAAATGCATACAATATATAACAAAATTATTTTTCTAGAGCTATATTTGGAAAATAAAACATTTCATTCTCGAAACTCTAATCGATAGCGTTGATTAGAGAAGGAAAGATATTTACAATCTTCTTGGTAAAATATAAAACATTAATTCCTAAAGTAATAATATTCTCTCATGTATAAAAACCCTTCAACAGAAGACAAAGCTCATTTTTTTTTGGCGCAACCTGTTTTTAGGTTTTTGTTATGTCGTATGCTTGGAAAATTTTTTCAACTGATTCATGGTTGTTGTTTATTTTTGCAGGTCATAAAGAAAAATGGACACTATTTCTCTCCTTCCAAATATTTTTAGGTGATTTTCTTTCTTCCTTCTTATTGTATAGTAAATATTATTACGGTAGCACAATTGAAGAATATCAAACTTTACTATATGCTTTCATGTCTCTTTTTTACTGTAGTCGTCTCCTTGACATCTCAAAATGATGCAAAATTCTCTTTCCCATCGGTACGTGTTAAGGTAACTAAATCTTCTTTGGTAGAAATTTATATTTTAATGACATTTTGAAATTCCGATTTTTATACTTTCGGGTGCCTTTTTTTTTTATTATGAGTGGGTCGTTGTTTTTATTGTGAAATAGGGTAGTTATTTTTATTGTGAAATTTCGATTAGATTGATTGAGAGAATAATATATTAAAAATAGCTTAATCAATATTTTTTTGATGAGAATTCTCAGTTTTTTTGTGTTTGCATGCAACATACAAACGGAAAAACTAACAAAAGCTATGGATGATCACCAGAAAGTACCAGAGCTTTGAGATTATCAATGGAACAAATTATGGCTGCCCTATCACTTTCTCTTTGTTCAATATAAAAATCGTTATAAATTTTCCTTTTCATCTTCGGTTTTTGTATATTCAAGATTATAAAAATGATATAATTCCGTTTTTCTATTGGTTTATAGGTTATTGAATTCACTTAAATTTGATCCATTTGCAGGTTGCTTGAAAGTCCATTATGTCATTAGCTGATCGTAATATTCAAGTAACATTCTGACAATTCGGTAATTTTTTAAGTTGATTCGAGATACAAAAAATGGATATAGCCTCATACGAGCTATATAAACTCCTTTTAATAAATATGGATGTCTAAACGGTGGATATTTTGGAATAACATAATGTCAAACTCCATGACTTAATGTTAGGATTTTGTTATACTCTTTGCAGGGCCTTAAGGATATAAGTCTATCATGGGATTCTTTCTCTTTATCATGGATGGGCCTAAGGAAAGTTGTACATACAAGGATGTGCATCATGCCAACAAAGGCTCAATTCTTGGAAAAGTAAATCAAGATGGTAAGTTAAATTTCGTGAAATAATTACTCAAATATAATTGCGGCTTTGAAATTGGATCTGGTTTTCTTAGTTACAATTATAAATATATTTTTCATGCAAATAGGATATGTTGATAATGCAAATTTGTTGACCCAACGGGTTGAACCGCATAAGAGCTCATTAGGTGTTAGTATACTACTATCTTAACTGTATTTTCGCTACTTTAGGTTTTATTCCTTTGTAATTGATAGTTTTTGCTAATCTAATAAAAAAATGGAATTTTATGCTGAAGTAATTCTATGTTTCGATGATTTAGATAATCTACAATCATATGTCTACACTAAAAAATATAAGGGAAGTCGATCAAAGATTAGAACACTCGGAAACTGTTATTGTCACAAGGCTTAATAACGTGTTAAAGTTCCATCTTCAAAGCCATGAAACAAAAAAATACAATTGAAGAATGGTTCTAGGCCATGGATGCCGGGCTCTACAACTTTTAGTTGTATTTTTGTTGTTGTCCAGATATCATAAGAGGTAGATTTGTATGTTTACATACCATTTTAAACCAATTTGGGAAATCTGCGCAATTGATGGTTTGACAACTAAGAAGGCATCACATTTCGTGAATATTAATCAAAACAAATAAGAGTTAGATTCTGTATCGAAAACTATTGACTTTTCCGAGGTTCCAATGGGAGACAAGAAACAACATCCATCATACTTTTTTTTCCCGAAGCATCCATCATAATTTGTTGAGCATTTTCTTCTCCTCTTTTCCAAATGGGTGGTGTTGTTCCGCGGTAAAATACCCTTATTTTTTTATTTTATTTTTGAGCGGTGAAGGCTGTTGTATGTAACCCTTGAAAGTCAAAAACCACATTGGCTCACTTCATAATAAAAATTCAGACGTGGAGGTTTAATTATCATCATATTTTGATAAGCACCAATTCAGAGGGGGAGATTAAATTCACAATGATTGGAACCTTAAATCACACCCACATGGGTACCGCATTGGCACATTTCCAAGAGCACCTTAAGTATATGACAAAGCTTAAATAGCCTCGAAAATATTTTTCAACCATTCTTAAATGTAGACTCAACTTATTGTAGTACTACATATACTATGGCATTTGGGACATCCATTTTTTCATCATGCAATTGGTTACATGCCTCCAATGATGCACCATTGCTCCATCAATACTATTCATCTACTCCCACAGAAGTGTAACCAGAACCCAATGTAGAGTATACCTAAAGCGAGCGGTATCTAAAATCAGTGCCAAGTCTCTGGCAGCATGGTACCCACCAATAGGTGAAAAATGGCATGTTCCTGTATGAATACAAATTTAACGAAACCGCTCACAATTCTTAACGTTCAATATGTAGATTGAGTACATCAACAACTTGATGTCGTCATATTTTGATTTTAATCCCTTTTGTATGTTGTTAGGTGGGAAGAGTGGAAGGAAAATTTGCAAAACCAAGATCAAATAATATGTGAAGGGATGGAGTGAATCTACCAAGTTATAGACCAGATAATGTGGTACGTACTATCGTTTGCGTGAGAGAGGAAATGATAATGCTGAGTACATGAATGGTTCTAGATTATGGAAAATAACGAGTATATACGGACCAGGGTTGAGATAAATAGTTACTTTCTTAACATGAATGATTTTTGTTATCCATAGAAGATTATTTCCAGTAAACACTAACATTTTTCCAACGCATTAAGAATGATCTATTGTCCGATGTGTATCTTTTGTTTCCATATCTTGAGAGTTTGTATCACCAATTCGATTATTTTTAAATCTCTCTTTGTTTTTAATCTTTTTCTTCTTATTGAAAGAGAAATGTATTTAAATCATTCTGTTACATTGAAGGTTTTCTTAAGCTAAGAACTATGATAAACAATTTCCCTTCGCTATAGCTTAATTCTAGCGAAACCCAACTATTATGGTCTTGCGTGCCGCTTAAATATAACGATATCCCTTATCGACATTTTAAAGTTGATCAGATATGATGCGGGTTATAACTAAAGGAACACGGAAATTGAGTTTCTACGGAAAAAAACTACTTAACGGAAACTGACGGGTGATTTTCAAAGGATACTTAGTTTCCGTTTGGGAATGTTCAATTTTACTTTTTGTTTTTCACTTTTAACTCTTTTTTTTTTACTGAAACACCTGTTTTTGTATTACATCTTCATTTTTTTCTCTTAAAACTTTTTTTTCCCAATAAATAATATTTATCAAAATTCGTGGAAAAAAATTGAAAAAAATAACACGGAAACTCTGGTACTATTTATATGGAAATTGAGTTTTCGTGTTGTTTAGCTAAAGAATGGCGTTGCTCCATAGTAAGGTTGGTCGAGACCCATTTTTCTTAGCTTCAAATAAGCCATAGCTAAGAGAAATCCTTCATCATAGTGCTTGGACTTATGGACAACATCGAAATTTGGAAAAAAAACTATAGGAAATATTACCTTATGAAGCCCGAGGAAATATTATAAGCTTGGAAGATGATGACTTTGCAGTACAAGCCCACAACTCTTTTAGTTTTTTTCTAGTTTATTAATATTTTATTAGTTTTTATCACCGTGTGGTAATTTCTTATTAATTTTTAATATTTTTTTTTTGTTTTTGGTTCGAATAAATTAATACTAAACAACAAATTAATTAGTTCATACGCAAAAAACAGACCCGTGCATAGCACGGGTGATAAACTAGTATATCTAATTTTGATGATTTGCTTTACAATTTTTTGAAAGTCTATTAAAAACACCAAAAAACCCAAAAAAACCAAAAAATCCGGTGGGACGGTTCTGGATTCGAATATTCTAAACCGAACATGGTTTGGTTTGGTTTTTGGTTTCTTATAAGTGAAATTGGTTTGGTCCTTGGGTTTGGCAGAAAACCAAACCAAACCGAACCATGGGTAACCCTAGTTGAACCACGTTAAATTCGCCAGTACTTTACTTTTGTTGCTTTGTTTATGGCTTGCATCTATGTGGTTCTGTTTCTCTTCTTCTTATCCTAGATCATAGTAAGGTTCATGGAGCAATCTGAGAGATCAAGTGTTTCTTGTTAGCTAATATGTTTCCGCAAGATTAGCACGTAGATGGCTCTGAACCCCAACAAGCATTGGCCGCTATCTTATCACAGGCCGAAAAAGTTTAAATACAGGTACGGCGTAGCTCCATAGTACTGCCGGCTGCCCCAAAACTCAAAAACACACCCTTGTTCTGGGTCATCCACATATTAATCAAAATTGTGTATTCAATCTATCTTGCGAAGCTTAAGAAATTCAACCCATCATTCTCATTCATAAGTTAATAACAGTAGTATAAAAAAACTAACAAGGAATATACAAATGGATAAATGAATCGAAGTTAAAGTTAAACCATTTACGGTTCTTGAAAGTGACCCATTTGTAATTCATGTTTAATAGGATTTCTGATTGATGTACTGAACAGAGGTAAACCTTGTTATTGGAAGTAGCATTTTCGCAATTAAAGATTAGATGTTAGAGAACGGAACACGAGTTATTTTTGGTTTAGATAAAATTGTGAATCACAAACTAGTAAGTGATTTAAAGATTAGATGTTAGAGATGAAGATTTTATTAAGATTTGTTTGAAGGAAGAGATATTGATTTCTTCTGTTTTCTCAAGCAAAGTACTACTGCTTTGAAAAAACACTTCATCCACCTGTACAGAGAATAAGTCAAAGAGAAACGAGACATCCATGAGTTTTGCAGGGATAGATGAAGCATAAATGGGTTTTGGTCTTGTTCGGAAACAGGATTAAAAATAAGAATGGATCCATGAAAATTCCTAAGGGGAAAAAATCGTTTCTGATTTTGACCCTTTACCATATTGAGGAGTTCAATCAGGAGAGGTTAGAATTGTTCTTGATTATGCCAAAAATAAAAAGAAAAAAATTCTGCAAAACTCCATTAATGGCAGCTTAGTGGTGGTGGAGCGGCGGAGAACAGCAGGGGAGTCGGCCGTTGAGTCGACTTATGGAAGTCAAACCGAAATACGCTTTTTCACATTTTTTAACTTTATGGTCATCACCGATTTACTGCAGTCAATAAAATTTGGCCGTGTGTATATCATTTTATGGCCTTGTGTATATGATGGTCTTTTGGGAACCACTAAGGGGTTAATTGAAAATTGGTCATCTACCAGCCTTTCTTATCTCCCCTCCTTTAAAACACTAAGTCATATAAGCTCCCACGTTGCACGGTGAATATAACACCTCCCTCAAATTAAATTAGATAAAAGCTTTCACACAGAGCAATTCTGGAGAGGACAAGTGGCGTAACTCTATTCACTAAGTCATATAAGCTCCCACGTTGCACGGTGAATATAACACCTCCCTTAAATTAAATTAGATAAAAGCTTTCACACAGAGCAATTCTGGAGAGGACAAGTGGCGCAACTCTATTGGTTGTTACCATTAAAATCTGATTTCACTCCATTTACACCATATATTTAACTGGCCGTTAATAACACCGTTAGGAAAAAAGTAGGTATACAAAACTCATGTGAGTATTTACACCTAATTAATAGCTTACACTTGGTTTACACCAAAAACTTAACTCTACTTTATTAACATCCGTTAAGTGTTGTACACAACCGTGAGCAATCTCACAGCTTTAAACCAAATATAAGTTAACTTTTTTTACCATACTTATCCAATTGCGGTAAAAAAACAAATCCCAAAAAAAATACTTAACATACTTATCCAATTGCGGTAAAAAAACAAACCTAAATTAACACGTTAGCGTTCTTATTCTGCAACAAATCCCTGTCATATTTTCTTCACCACAAAGCCATGGTTGTTCCTTCCAAACTGCCAATCTTCAGTAAGGAAGACACAAGACTTATCCAATTGCGGTAAAAAAACAAACCTAAATTAACACGTTAGCGTTCTTATTCTGCAACAAATCTCTGCCATATTTTCTTCACCGCAAAGCCATGGTTGTTCCTTCTAAACTGCCAATCTTCAGTAAGGAAGACACAAGACTTGCTAGGAGATTAAGGCTTTCTATTTTGCTCCGTGATCCATTCCATATGCAGTTGATAACTACAAGACTTCAACACAGTGCTGAGATTGACAAAAAAAGAACTAGAAACGTTACCAAAGCCATAGCAAATCTTGCATTAGACAGAACCCATAAGAAAAGGAGAAACAATAATATCAATCAACCTGCTATTGATGCTGCAATCCGTATAGCAAATGCTGCTGACAATGGTTTTTATTTATTTATTACAGACAAATGGTTTTCATTTATAGCAAATGCTGCTGACAAATGGTTTTGACAATGGTTTGATTATTCTATTCATCTCACATAAGTCTTTTCCTTATATTGCAACAGGTATCAAAAGGGATGCTAGGAAAGCTAGGCTTGCTATTTTGCTACAAAAATGTTTTTACAAAGACATAAGGCGAACAAGACTTGCTAGGAATACATCATTAGGCATCACTGTGACAAAAAACACTACAAATGGTTATTCAATGCTTATTCAATGCTTTAATAGAAACAAAAATGGTCTCAATTCTAAATGTTGCTTTTAATACAGATACTACCAGGAAAACAACAAAGCATGCTGCCACAACGAAAGCCATCCAGAAAGCATTAATCCAACGATGCCGAACACACAGGAAAAAATTGCTAAGGCGATTACGGAATTCTAAAAAAAGAAAAGGTAAATCCCATTATACCAAACCTAGGTCTAAAATACATCAAGATACCATGTATTGATACTGATAAATCCAAATTATTACCAGCATCAGCAGGAGACGGATCTAAAAATGCAAATAAACAAGCAAAAACCTTTGCTGCAAGTTACATGGATGGTAACATGTTTTGCCTGTTCTTTATATATGGTACAGTCAATGCTTTCTTTTGATTTAGCCACATTGTTAACTGAATTTGCATAATGTTGTTTTGAACATTAGGCCATAAAGAGGGTGACCAAAATGAGTTGTTTCATCAAGGTTATGAATCAGAAGAAGAGTTCCCATATACATGTAAGTTAAGCATGCTAAAACTGTAAAGTAGCCTGGATTCAATGTTTAATCGAAACTTACCATTGTACTGAATCTTCTATATTGACCAGGTATGGATCTGGAAAAGCATGATATCGGGAGTCCAACTTCAGTATGCCCTCATTGTCAAGCAATGATGTGGGATGAAGAGAGGACCAACAAAATCCAGAAGAATAAGCCACCAGAGTTCGGACTTTGTTGTTTGAAAGGAACTGTTAAACTCCCGATTCTGCGAGAAGCACCGGAATTTTTAAAAGATCTACAAAGATATTCAGGTGGTGGTTCCCGATCATCTAAATTCATAATCAACATTAGGGATTACAATTCTATGTTTGCATTTACCTCAAACGGGGCCAAGATGGCGAAAAATCAGAACGATGGCAAAGCTCCGTGGGGATTTACAATGTATGGCCAAAATCATCACTGGATTGGTTCTTTATTGCCAATGGACGATCAGTTCCCTGCATTTTGCCAGCTGTACATGATTGATAATGACAATGAGATACAACATAGGAAAAACGCTCTGTCCAGGAAAAAAAAAACTGGGGACAGATACGACTGCAGATACTCATGTTGATCCACAAAAGGAGGACATCGACGAGTACCAAAGTAAAACCACAAGCAAATTGGATGATAATGTGATAGCAGGGTTGAAGGAAATATTGGACAGGCACAATTGGCTGTGTCAGAAATTCAGGATGTGGATAGATAGATATAAGGAGAATGAGCTAGGAAAAGTTGAGCTACGGCTTATTGGTACCCGAAGTAGAGATGCAAGGCAATATGATCTGCCAACTGCATCTGAAATTGCAGGGCTTTTAGTTGATGATCCAGAGTCAGATGGAAAAAGGGATATTATTATTAGTGAGAAAGATGGGAAGCTGAAAGATATAAATAAGTTGCATCCCAGTTACATGGCATTGCAGTATCCAATTTTGTTTCCCTACGGTGAAGATTCATTTCATACTAATATCCCATATAATAAACAGAGCAACGCTGACAAACAAGATGAATTAGGTGTCGAGAAGAAAAGGCAATACATAACTATGAGGGAGTACTATGCATTCAGAATACAACAAAGGCAGAATGAAGGACAAACCCTACTCCGTGGAGGCCGACTATTTCAGCAATTCGTTGTTGATGCATATGCTACAATTGAGCAGAGCAGATTGAATTGGGTAAGAGGCCACCAAGAAGAACTACGTTGCGACATGTATAAAGGTATAAGAGAAGTAGTAGCAGCTGGAGACACAGAACCAGGTACCGCAGGACGAGTGATCTTGCCATCAAGTTTCACTGGTGGCCCACGGTATATGATCCAACATTACCAGGATGCGGTGGCAATATGCTGGGAATTAGGTCCACCAGACCTATTTATTACATTCACATGCAATCCAAAATGGAACGAAATCACAGAAGCCCTAAAATTCATTGATGGTCAGAAACCTGGTGACATACCGGATATAGTAAGTCGCGTATTTCACATAAAATTGAAACAACTAATGTCTGATTTGGTGGGAGCCAGGCATTTTGGAGAGGTCAAAGGAGGTATATTTCACGTATATATTTATTTTCATTACATTTTGGGTTAGACTATGCTAACATATTTCATATTGCAATACAGCTTTATATACTATTGAATTCCAGAAACGGGGTTTACCTCATGCACACATATTGTTGTGGCTTGAATCAAAGGATAAACCCAGAAGTGCAGCGCATATTGATTCGATCATATCAGCAGAGATTCCAGACCCAGACAAGGACAAGATTGGATACGATGCAGTCTGCCAATTTATGATTCATGGTCCATGCGGCGATGCGAAGACTGACTCTCCCTGCATGAAGAATAAAAAATGTTCAAAAAAATTCCCAAAGAGATACTGTGACAAAACATGTGTTGATGAAAGTGGATATCCAGTTTACAGGCAGCGTAAAAGCGCATGGGGAATTGAAAAGGATGGAATCAAGTTAGATAATAAATGGGTTGTGCCGCACAACCTCGACTTGATAATCAGATATGATGCACATATCAATGTCGAGGTATGCAACTGCCGAGGTATGACTGTTAAATATCTTTTCAAGTACCTGCACAAAGGAAAGGACAGAATAACGGGCATTCTACAGGTAATCCCAGCAAAGTAAAACAATTCAGGAGACAACGATGACACTGATCAAATTAAAAAACCAAACAAGGATGAGATAGATATATATCTCGAAGGACGTTATCTATCAGGCGCAGAATGTACGTGGAGGACACTTGGTTTTGAGATTCACTATCGAAGGCCTACTGTAGAGAGATTACCGTTACATCTCGAGGGGGAACAGTTTGTGATCCACAAAGATACCGATAACCTGAAAGATGTACTTGACGATGCAGATCCAGATTCATCGAAATTCCTAAAGTGGATGAAAGCTAATAGAGAACACAAAGATGCAAGGGAACTAACATATGCAGAGTTTCCAAAGGAGTGGATCTGGGACGCAAATAAAAAAGAATGGAGATCAAGGCAAAGAGGCTGGAAAATTGGACGTATCTACTATGTACATCCCACTGCAGGGGAGAAATACTACCTACGTATTCTATTGAACGTGCAAAAAGGTTGTCGGAGCTATGATCACATTAAAACAGTGAACAAGACAACTCATCCGACTTTCAAAGCTGCGTGTTTGGCACTTGGATTGTTAGAACATGATAGTGAGTGGCATGCTGCAATTCAAGAAGCAGCAACAACGTATAGTGGCGGAAGACTACGAGAATTGTTTGTCATACTTCTGTTGAATTGCAAGGTTATCGAGCCCAAGAAACTATGGGACGATAATTGGCATACTTTGGCCGAAGACATTGAATACAGCAACAACAAAAAATATGGAGATCAAGCTGTGCACTTGGCAGAAGAATTTTTGAAAAACTGTACATTGAGGGAAATAGAGCAGATTTTCTGGAAACATAACCGGACTTTAAAAGAAGATGAGTTCTCAGACATACCATACCCAGACATGTCTGACATCGATTTACCAGAAAATAACTTGATACATGAAGAAATGAACTACGACATGGGCAGTTTACTGGAAGAGGCAGAGAATTTGAAAAAGGGATTGAACGCAGAACAAGAACAGGTGTTTAGGCAGATTACAAATTCCGTTGAAGCAAATGATGGCCGTCTTTTTTTTGTGAATGGAAGTGGTGGTACGGGAAAGACATACCTTTGGAGAACTCTAATTGCTTCACTTCGTGGACAGGGTAAAATTGTTCTGGCGGTTGCATCTTCGGGGATAGCGTCACTCCTACTGCCAGGTGGTCGTACAGCTCATTCCAGGTTCAAAATTCCGATGAAACTAAATGAAACATCATGCTGCAATGTGATTAAGAAGTCAAAACTTGCGGAATTATTGTGCAAGTTTGATTTAATCATATGGGATGAAGCACCGATGATCAACAGGAATGGACTTGAAGCAGTCCAAAGGGCACTAGCTGATGTGATGATGGAAACATATGGCAGAAAGGTTTTATTTGGAAAAAAAACGGTGGTACTAGGAGGTGACTTCAGGCAAATTCTCCCTGTTATAGAAGGAGGATCAAGAGAGGATATAGTTAATGCTTCTATAAGTAAGTCAAAATTATGGAAACACTTCGAGGTTTTTGAATTGACACAGAATATGCGTCTGACCACTGGAGATACATCTCATGACAAAAGACAAGAAATTGCAGACTTTGCAAAATGGATTCTTGATATTGGGAATGATGAACTACCAGCAGTAAGCTTGGACGGATCGGAAGACAAGGATTGGATAAAGATACCATCGGATTTATTGATTAAATGTAAATAGAATCACATTCAGAAAATAGTGACATCATGTATCCAGACTTTATGAACAAGAGGCTTGATAGGGAGTACCTTGCTGAACGGAGTATACTCGCGCCAAAAAATGAATGTGTCCACAGTTTAAATTCGCATGTCTTAGCATCTGTACCAGGTAATTAATATACATATTAAATGATATCAGCATACGCATCTTTTGAATCTTTTAATGGGTAGTTAAAACATAAATGGTAGTTGCAGTTAAAATATATATATTGACATGTGTTATCATGTATACCAGGGGAAGAACATACATATCTAAGTGCAGATTCAATTGGGCCAGAATCGTCAGAGTACCACTCAAGTATTGTTTTTTACGACAAGGAATTTCTTAACAAGCATGAGGAATCAGGGATTGCCAGCCACAAACTAACACTGAAACTTGGAGTACCAATCATGCTTCTATGGAATCTAGACCAAGTGGAAGGACTATGCAATGGAACACGATTAATTGTGACCCAATTAGGTGAAACAGTTATAGAAGCAGAGATACTAACCGGTCCAGGTGTTGGAAACACAGTTTTCATTCCACGGATTGTGATGATAACACCAGAAACAAGTCTACCATTTATTCTTCATCGGAGGCAATTTCCAGTGAGAATCTGTTATGCCATGACAATAAATAAAAGTCAGGGACATAGCCTTCCAAATGTAGGTGTCTACTTGGACAATCCTGTGTTCTCGCATGGCCATCTTTATGTGGCTGTTTCAAGGACAACTAGGCGGCAAGGTTTAAAAATTTTGATCAAAAAGAATGGTAATGAGCCAGAAGGATATACACAAAATATTGTGTATAAAGAGATATTTGAAAACCTTTGAATTTTATGCTTTAGTTCTATATTTTAGTTCATTAACAACATTTAAATGCACTTGGTAAAGTTTTCTGTTTAACTTTTTACATGATCTGTTAGAAGCAATTTATTAAGCTGTTATTCTCTTCTTCCTTTGAAAATGGCTACAGTACAAGTACCAATCAGTTTCTACATAATCAGTTAGGCTTGACTTTCTACATAATCTGAAACAATTTAGTTCAACCATTAAATATAATTTCATTCAACAGCTTATGAACTAATCAAGGATTTGACCAAATCAATATATTTACTATTTAAGATAACTATAAATATGATAAGTATATATTTAAGATAACTATAAATAAAATAACTGTAGATTTAACCATACAAACCCTAAACAAAAACTATATAAACATCTCATTCATCAGCAATAAAAATATACAGATTTCACAAAACCCTCTTCTACAAGGTACCATTTTTTCTCTATGAAATGAAATTTGTGTTATTCTTTTTTCCTCTATATATAATCTTAATTGGAATAACAGTTAAAAAGATCATGCAGGTGACTTCATTATCTATCAACAGCAGGGGTATGACTATCAAATATTTGTTCAAATACATCCACAAAGAGAAAGACATAATGGAGAAGAAGATGGAAAGTCTCAAACCAGAAGGACCAGAGGGACTGAAGGATGTGCACACCACCACATGGCACGAATGGCATCGACAACAAATCATTGCTAGAGATGAGGCCTACCAGAATATGTTACTAAGACAGTTTCCAGATTGGAAGACCTGTAAAGAAAAGAAAATAGATGAGGAAGCAGACACATTCTATCAAGAATGGTCTAAAGCCAGCAGCACTGAAGAGAAAACCAAGGTTATCATTCAAACAATGCAGCATTATGGAGCCTTGGATGAAGAAATGATGCCTTGGATGGTTGAAATCAGGCAAGCTTACAAATCATAGCAAGATGCAGATGGAGATGAACATGCCTATCCGAAAGCAAGCTCCAGTGCAATGGAATCAATGGAGGAATTAGACTAGCCTGAATTAGATTTAGATTTAGATTTAGATTTGTTTCAGACTAAGCTATGTTCTTTTATCATTCCTTTGAATTATTCAACCATATGTTAAAACTTTTTCTAGAATTTCATATCTATTATCCACAAATAATGCCAATCTAATATGCTAAAGATTTGTAACCATGATAGACAAATCTAGGTTGATTATTCCAGATAAAAATGTAAAAAACTAGATTATAAGATTAAAGAATGGATCCAATTCTTAAAACCCCCAAATTCCTCATTTCCAGCAACGATTCCATTAATCGATTAATCTAAAACCCCCAACTCAAATACTGTAATTAATCGATCCAATTCTTTCTAATAAGGAAATAACAATAACATTCAATCGAAAGGGCTTATTCCATCGAAGTAGGGAATTTACAATAAGATTCTAAAGAAAATAGCAGTTATAGATTATAACGAAATTAGGTTTTAAATTTATACAAATGCTACAGATTTAAAAAAACAAATGTAAAACATTTATAAGGTCAATTAGAATATTGTAATGGCTACCTGATTATACAAAAGAGTGCATATAATTCTTCATTCAGATCCCGTCCTGTCGACAGGTTCAGTTGTTCACTCAATTTTCATTTCAGAAATGAGAAGGGGCTTATTCTATCGAAGTAGGAACCAGTACCCGTAAACGGTTATTCCATATACTCATATCCATTTACCAAACCCGAATCCATTCCCTACCCGTAAACGGTTATTCCATATACCCATTTCCAATCGGTTAGGCAGAAGTGGCTTGGTTAGAAGCTGTAGGAACTGAATTGTAAAAGTGCAGTGGCTGTATTGCAGAAAATGTGAAACTGAGACTGGTAAGTGGTGGTTAAGTATGACAATTTAAGATTGCAATGAGGTTGTTTCTGCATTTCCACCACTAAAAGTTTTTTATCGGGTAATCTTCTCCTAACCTTGCGTCTATAATGTTAACAATTATTTTCTTCTCACTTGGCAAAGGAAATTGGGTAGCGTGCCCAATCTGTTAAGTTTTGTTCTCCTGTTCGAAGATTGACGAAAAAAGTCCGCAACAGAAGCACATAAGATCTCTGAGATGAGTCGTGAGTGCAACTGAAAGCTCACCTTGGATGGATGAAGTTGGGAGAAATTCTTTGATTCGTATATATTTTTCCATCCTGTCTAAAGATTTTTTTATTCAATGGTAACATATTGAAATTGCAAAGCACAGCTGATATGAATATTGCAATTCAACAGCTGATATGATCGATATTAAACAGGCAAAGATAACACTTGAACTATATATAGTTGGTTGAGCATATGATGGGTTCTTTTACACCTGAGAAACTACCAGCTTCATAGGTTGATGTAGGAATGTCAACGAGGTCGGTAGAAGGAAACAATCCTCTTGATTTATCACCTCCCTTCGGCTTGAAAAATGACTATCGTTTTTACTCTCTTAGAATTTCTATTGCATAAGTGCTCCCGAGTGACATTATAAGATGAATAGAATTTATATATATGAAATTAAACTCTGGCCACTGACATTGCAGCTAAAAGCATGGAAACATAGGAAAGGAAGGAACAGGGGTCGCAAACTCTGGCCACTGATTATATTTGCAGTATGCTGGGCATTTGAGCAGCTTGAGGAATGGCATAAAAGGGGAGGAAAGCATAACATGTTATTTTCTTACAGCCTTATTACATTTTCTTTTTCATACACTGGAAAGTGATTACAGCCAAAAAAAATATACTATTATGAGATCATGAAGATGCTGGTGAAAGTATATTCAAGATATACTTATTAGTTTTCCAACCAGAGAAGATGCACTGGAATGTCACGTATTATACACTGGAATGTGACTTTGTTTTTGACATTCACCGTCGTTTACAGCCTTATTAGTTTTCTAACCAGAGAAGATGCTGGTGAAAGTATATTCAAGATATACTATTATGAGATCATGAATTCATTAGTTACAATGCAATCTAGGATTAGCTAAAACATATCTTCCATGGGCAATCTATATTAACGTCTGATTAAACAACTTTTTTTACCATAGTTATCCAATTGCGGCAAAAAAATTTCATA
Organism: Papaver armeniacum; assembly: GCA_023531295.1. Classification (NCBI taxonomy): domain Eukaryota; kingdom Viridiplantae; phylum Streptophyta; class Magnoliopsida; order Ranunculales; family Papaveraceae; genus Papaver; species Papaver armeniacum. The sequence continues at coordinate 179,107 of JAJJWW010003262.1, forward strand.
TATATATAAAGATTCCGAATATTTCTTGCTGATAAAGTTACCATTAATTGTCGGCCAGCTAGGGTATAAATTCCATGCGCTATGAGAAAGCTTTCGATAGAAAACCCATCTTCAGAAAATGGAAGAACAAAAAAAAACATACACAAGGATTCCTTGGCGAGCCTATAGAGAACCTAAAGATTCCGATGACCGTGAGGAAATGAGACATTTTATAATGAACCAACAGACGGATTACAGTTATGAGTATATATTCATGCAGAATCCTATTCAAATATACGGATCAGATAAGCAAGAATGGATCAAAGATCATTGCAAGTTCATAAAGTTCATGGAAAGATACAAGAAAACACAGCAACACGAACTGAAGAAGTTTATGAAGTATCAAAAATTACCCAAAGACTGGAATGGAATAATGTTCAATGAATTCATGGCGTTGGAAGACACTGGAGATACAGTAGAAGAGAATTCAGCAAACTCAAAACTGAATTATGACTCTAAAATGGTTGAAGCTTATTTGATGCACGAGGAGTTTGAAGAAAAAATAGAGTATCAAGAAGAAGAACTCAAGAAGCATCTTCGAAACATTAAATGGGTGAACCATTATTTTTTTCCAAATATTGTTCTACAGAAGAAAATACTCAAAGAAATGGACATAGAAATTATCTCATTCATAGCAAGACAAGTAACAGATCAAATATATAGAGAACATGAATTAAGGAGTCGATGTCCAAGGTTTGGACCTGAAGATTACATAAAATTTTGAGAGAGGATTAGAAATATGAAATTGAATTTCAATGCTTTTATTATGTACATGGTTTATTTTGAATTGAAGTGTTCTGTCCTTAAAGATTAACACTAATAACAGCTGTTTTCATTGGATCAGTGTGTACATTGAGGCCTGGGAAATATAAGCCAGTGTTTCCGGTGTTAGTTCTTGACATGTTCAAGTAAGTGGTGTGTTGCACCTGCAGACACGATTGAAGAATTGGGATTTATATAGAGCATTGGAATAGGATTTGGGATATTTTTGTGCTTACTGTTTACATTTTTGCTATGTTTTCACCTAAAATTTGTATTCTTTTGTTGGTTTTGCTCTTCCTCAAGTCGGTGACGTCATTTTTGAATTCAGTTACATACTTCTGCTGGTCATGCACATTTCATCATTAGCAGATCAGTTTAACACAACCCGACATTTTCTTTTCATTCTCAATGCACACGCCTTGACTATGTATATACTTTGGGCTTGACCAATGATATTGGCACTGAATGGGCTATGTAAGTGTTCCTCACGGATACATTAAAGATTTGTTCACTGTCCAAAAAATACCATGAGTAACACACTACGTATGAGCTGATTCTTGCTTTTCTTATTATTATTTTATGTTTGTTTGATTGATTGGTCAAGTTAATTTTTCACGTCAAAAAATAAGTTCCTTTCCCATTTATGATAAATATAATCATAAACCTGATTAAACTTTTTACGCAGCAAGTAGTTCAAATATGGGGATACTCAGTAAGTCATTTATTTTATTTTTGTTATCTCCCACAAGGCCATAATTTTGGATATATGATTCACCAACTCTTGCTTTGTGCACTTGACCGAAGGAAAGTGGATGATCGATATCATTATGGAAACAAGAGGCTGGACCTTGCTAGTCCTCTACTTGGAGGCATGTTCCTAAGCATGCATCGGGATAGGCGAGGCGAAGCCAGCTACACCAAATTACAAATTCGGTGTATGCAATGGGATTGGGCGAGGCGAAGCCGAACCATACCAAATCAAAAATCAAAAATGTATCACGATGGGGCGGGGCGAAGCCAGCTACACCAAATTACAAATGTATCACGATGGGGCGGGACGAAGCCCCGCGACACAAAATCAAAATGCCCGATGGGCCGAGGAGAAGCCACGTCATACCAAATCAAAAATATGATTAAAAGAAAAAGATGCCCTATGCGTAACACGGGCATAATAAAAAAATCTTAAACGACGGGTCGAGGCGAAGCCGAGCTACACCAAATAAAAAATCCTTAGCAAATATCGGGACGGGGCGAGGCGAAGCCGAGCCACCCAATCAAAATATTTTAAAACAAACAAGAATCTATACTGCTTCCTAATCCAAATCTACATTTAATCCAAATCCAAAGGAAAAAAAAAAAACCTAATTACTATGTTCGGAATCTATATAAACTCAACACTAAACACAACAAAAGAAAAAACACCTACCAAAAAAATGCCGACACTTACCAAAAGAAAAAACACCAGAAAAAATATTAAACAAGCTTGCGAACTTGATAGGTGTTGTAAAACACCTAATTTACTATCTAGTAGTTACGCTTTCTTTGCTATTTTCTGGTGAATTATGTACTTTACGCGTGTTTTTGAGTTATTAGGTACTCTGGAGTCGCACGGACGAAAAGATGGAGAAATCACCCAATTTGAGAAAAAGGGCAAAATTGTCATTTCATGGGCGAACACTATCTGGAGCCCAGTCAAGGTTAAGGGGCAACTCTATTTGGAGGAATACTAGACACAGACCAGTTAAGGATAAGGGACAACCAGTGGAGTCTCACTAAAAGCACCCATGGGTGTTAATAGCTGTCCCAGACTATTTGACCTAAGTGGGTCGAATTGGTTTTGTTGTTTCGCATAACACACCTGACCTCTCGGACAATTGAATCGGTGAGAAGATTAAATGAAGAAGAAAGAAATATGAAGAAATTCGCCATTACTGCCATGGATCCGTCGAGAAGAAATTGAAGTTGGAATGGATTATTTAGGGTTTTCGAGAGAAAGAAATAAGGCTAGAAATTTGGGCGTAATCCAAGCCGAGAAATGAAGATAAGAAAGGAGATACTACTGTTGATTATGAATTTGAAGCTAGGGTTTGTGGCGATATGTGTTGGCTCGAGAGTCTCATAGGATGAAGAAATTATCGATGGAAAACACTTAGGGAAATGGAGATGATGTAATGATGGGATCGAGAAATTAAAGATGGTGGTGTTGTTGAGAAGCAAAGCAACCAAATGGAAATGAAATTGGAAGGTGCTGTTGATTTATGTTGAATAAAGAGATGGGTATGAGGATTGAGTTGAAGTTCAGTGGCAAGATTTTGGAATTTGGGGTTGAGCTTGAATGACCAGTAATAAGCGTGGATTGATGGTAATTTGGGGTTGTTAATGTAACAAGGAAACTTGGGTTCGAATTGAGGTTGAAGGATTATGAAATGGCAGAGATGGAAGCCATGGGTGTTCTTGGATGTGTTTGTTGCCAGGGAAGGAGCTATATGTGTGTTGGTGCAGGTATGTGGAGCTGGAACTGGTGCTGAGCAGCTGAGAAGGATGAGGACAATGCAAGTGTTGGCTGGTGCTGGTGGATTGCAGTGAGGGATGTCTGGAAGTGATTGAGAGGTTTGCTGTAGGATTGAGAAAGGTTTGGAAATGGCATTGCAAGAGAGAGTTGCAGTTGAAGAGCTTATGAAGTTGCTGTGTTGGCTCAGGAATGGCGTAGATGAAAGTCGCAGTGGCGAGTGAGACTCAAATGCAAGAACGGTTCGAGTTTGTGCTGCGGTGCAAAACTCAGGGGTCGACTTTGGTGATGTGGTTCTCTGAGAAGTTGATGATGATCTTTGTATGTTGATTCTTTGTATGGAAGTGATGATGCTGTATGTTGATTGCACAGTGAATGGAGAATTGAGCCGCAGTTCAGTGATGTGTTGCAGGCAGGGAGCTTTTGAGAAGTTGGAGGATGAGAATAGAATGGCTGAATTGAAGCAAAGAATGTATGAGGTTGCAGCTTAGAATGGGGTTGTTTTGCTGGTATTTGAGAGCTTAAATGAACGGAAAGCAAGTGAGTCTGCAGCTGAGAGAGGTGATTTTTAGCAAGTGGTTTTGTGCCGCACATGGTGATTGCAGGTTTTGGAGTCAAGGTGCGGTGATGGAGGAGTCGCAAGAGAGAGTTGCGGTTGGAAGTGCCACACTAGATGTATGTTAGGAAAATGGTGAAATGCAGCCACGCTTTTTTGTGTGTGCATAGCCAAGGAAGTGCCAGGGAATTGCAGGTCAAGTGGCTTTGAGATAAAATGGAAATGGTTAATCTGATGGTGGCATTGCAGCTGAAATATTAGATGTATGTTAGGGTTTGAACTCAGGAGAAGATTCAGGGGTATGTCATGGTGGTTTGATTGAATCGAGAAGATGAATCAGGTGGTGAGCAGAACTTGAGTTGGCAGAGATGCAGGTGTAGCTGGGATCTGGTGGCCTGAAGGAATGAATCTGAAATGGGAGAGAACAGTTTTGAGAAAGAGATTTGGAGTTGCAGACTAGTAGGAGGCTTTAGAAGGCAAGGGTGGAATGTGAAATTGCAGTTGGCTGGTGGTTGAGAAGAATTCAGGGAAAAACTGAACTGCAGGGTATGTGCAATTGCAGCTGATGTGTGGAAGTGGCAGAGAAGGAATGAGCCACTATGGCTGGGAGCAAAGTTGTGATGCACCATCCTGGTGCAACACAACTATGGCCTTTGCAAAATGGCTTTGGCCAAGAACCCAACTCAGCCTAGTCACCCAGTTAGGACAGACTCAACTGACTCATGATCTGACCCGAGTTAACTCAGCTGACTTTCCTGGTTGACCGAGTTGGATCGTTTGACCGGTGACCGGGTTGACTTTGCCGGTCACCTGAGATGTCTGTCGGCGATTTTTCCGACCAAGTTCCGGCCACAATACCAGTTTTCCGGCGACGTTTTTGGACATAATTTTCTACATGGGTTTTCTCACACATGGGCTTGGAGGACTTCTATCTTTTGGACTTTTGAAGATTAGACCTAGTTTTGGAAGGGAGGAAAAGCTATAAAAAGAGGAATTCTATATTTTTTATGGGGATCTAATATCTTTTATCTAATATCTTTTTATTATTCTTTTTGCCTCTACTTTATTCTCTAGGGTTTACAACATGAAATCTTTTCTCTTTCTTCTTGTGATGAACTCCATGAATATGAGCTAGAGTTTTCTTTTGGTTATGGATTAGTTGGATTTCCAAACATGAGTTTTTGTGCAATAAATTAGTTTTCTCTCATATTATCGTTTATGATTCACTATTAATATTGTTACATGATTTGAATGAGTATTTAGTCGAGTCGCGAATCGATTGAGTTTGTTTTCATCTCTCTTGCTAGATTAGGATTTATTATACGCAAAAGTGATAATTCCGGATTGCAAGTAGCATAAATATGATTATAGTTTGTAGTGATATATTCTTATGATCATATGTGAACCATAACCTTTGTTAAATCGGATTAGTGCTTTTACACGTTTGATTACTTTGATTGGCCTGATTTCATAGAACCTAATGCATCTAGGGAAGTAAACTTGATTAGTGCTTTTACACGTTAGGTTGTTCCTTTAGATAGAATTCATATTCGCATCTTTTAATGTGTTTGTTGATGACAAGAGGAGATTAGCGGGATATTCTTGCGATCAAGGTATTCTAGGGCCTTTGATAAAAGTTGAGATTAAAATATCAATTCTAGTTATTGTGTTGAAAACATGTTTGTGAATGAAAACGAAATCCATGACCAATACTTTCTCATCCTTGATTTGATTTGTTTACCTTTATTGTTTGCTTTTATTTAGTTTTAATTTTATAAAAATCAGAAAATTCCTCGTGTTACTTATAAGATACCGAAACAATTTGACAACCTAGACCTCTCTGTGGGAACGATCCTTTCTTGCCCTTGCTTCATTATATATTTTGAGTAGTAAGAAAGTGTAATTATATTTGTGTCGGCTGACAACCGGTCAAATTTTTGGCGCCGCCTGCCGGGGAGGTGAGGCGGTTGTCACTTGTTTTTGGTTTCTTATTTTTGTTTTTAGTTTTTGTTTTATTTTTCTTATTTTCTCGGGTTTTAACCTTGGTGTGAGAATTTTATTTCGTGTGCTTGTTTCTCATGGAAGGAGCATACTACATGGATGGATACGGTTTTCAACAACCTCAACAATACGACAACTACCAATTCCATGGGTATAATCAAAACCAATTCATTGGTTATGACCAATATTCCATGGAACCTTATGGTTTTCCTCAACAACCTTATGGCAGCTATGTGTGTGAACAACCACAAGGATGGGAGGATTCTTATGCTTGTGAACAAAAAGTCTCTAACTTTATAGACAAAGTTTCCAACTTTTTACAAGAGGAATTTCAAAAAGCAAAAGAGACTACGAACGAGCAACTCCAAGAACTTCGTGAAGGTATTGCTAGCTTGCGAAGAGGCATTGATCAATGCAAGGAAGATATGGATAATTCTAATGTGCATATGGTTTGTGATGAATATTTGATTGATGCTAATGTTGAAAAAGGCCAAACCTTGGGCACTTTCGTTGATAATTGTGTAGTTAACTCAACTCTTGATCGTAATAATGATCATTCACCTATTCAAAAGGATGAGTTTGAGATTAGCAACACTAAATTCAGCGAGGACCAATCTTATGATGAATATGATAGTGACGGTGATTATGATACATTTCTTGAAACAACTCATGGTGACATCTCCGAGGAGTCTTTTTGGGATCAAGATGTAGACGAAGAGGAATATGTCAACACTTGTGTAGATTACTCAAGCATTGATCTTAATAATGATCAAGAGCCTATTCAAAGGGTGGAGCTTGAGGATGATGCATTTTTGAGTGTTCTAGAAAAGTTTCTTATAATAAAATTTGGATCCGCAAAAGAGTATGTGCCTTACAACAAAGAGGAGTATGTTGAGAATGAGACCGTTATGACCAATATTGTGGAAGACCCAATTGAGCTTGCATATGATTGTAATGATAATGTTTATGTCGAGACTTTGGTTAAGGCAGAAACGGACGAAGAATGGTTGCAAGGTTTGATAGAGGACCATGATATAAAAGAGGTGAATTATTCACTTGAGTTTTTCAAGGATGAAGAGGATTCCGTAATACAAGAGATTGTGCACGGTTTGTCTAACCCGTTGCCTATTATTTCTTCTCCTTTACCTCTTATTGGTTTGAATGTATGTGCTTCGAGAGTATTGTTGAATGACTTTGTTTCTCGATTTCCACCATTAGAGATACTTGATTCTCATACTATGCAGGTTTTGGAACAAGAAACCGTGGAAGTACCCGACTTTTATATTCTTTATACACTCCCAAGTGTGGACAAGAATAAGTGTGGGGGAAGCTTTTATCGGTTCATAGCTTCACTTTTGTTTTATATTACTAATATTTGTGTGAAGCTAGTGTTTGCAAAACAGGTTCTATGGAAGGATCCTCAACTTTTCAGATTGTTGGTATATGGACGATAACAAAAGAGTCGGACTGACGACTTTAAACCAAGTGCTAAATGGGAGGCAACCCATAGGTTTTGTATTTTAGTCCCTTTTATTTTTTGTTTTTTATAGTTTTCATATCATATTTTCATCTCCATGTTTAATTTCATTGAGTCCGGAATCTATCTTAGAAGAGAATTATGACGAATACCTTTTCGTCAGAAAAATTCAGACTGCACGTAGTTCAGTCCAGAGACCATAACTGTCAGACCGTTTATCGAAACACTGTGCCCTTTTGACACTTTGTAGAAAACACGTAGATGAACAACTTTTGTGAAATGGAGTTTTTCCAAATTCCTTACCAATTTGTACAGTTTTTGTGTTTTATCTGCTGTTACGTCAGAATTCAGAATTTTCGGTTTTACACATTGAGGACAATGTGAAGTTTAAGTGTGGGGGAGTCTTTTGCATATAGAGTTTTTAGTTTTTTTTGAGTCAAAATTTTCAATTTTTTTTTGTATGTATTTGAATAAAACTCCAACTTGTAGTTAGTTTAGAGTCACATAGTATACATGTCGCTAAGATTACATCGAGAATCTCATAAGAGTGACTGAACTTAGAGATGACAGAGAACATGATCGGGTTTCTTAATTGTATGAGAGTTAAAGTTGGATTTAACCATGCCAGTGGCAAATAAGGTGCAGACTGAATTCGGTATTAGAGCAGTGATCCCCTATAGTGGAGACTACCCATGTTACATAATGTGAGGCACCGACCTTCAATTCTTTGTACCTGTCTAAATTTGTGCTTTTAGAGTGTGTGTCACCGTACGTAAATTCCGGGCAGAATGGTGAGCTGTCCAATCTCCCACCATAGAAGCACTATTTTGATCTCTTGAGTGCTATTTTTATCAACCATGTTGGTGACATCGAATTGCTAACTTACATACCACTTGTAATCTTGTTCGCAGTTAGCACCATCCACCTTATCTCTCTCTACACCAACAGGTCCATAGAAACACCATCATCATCAACAAGAGGAGCATCACAAATCTACAAGGAAAGTTGAAGACGTTTGAGGTTTACAAGCAACAATACAAAAAAAAGAGTGAAAATTATCAAGATGAGAGTTCGAGAAGTTTATGATATCGAGACATACAAGTTGTGAAGAATCAAGCGGTATAACACTTATACCATGGCCTTTGTACTTAAGTTTTTATTTTATTTGTATTTTACTTTCTCTTGTCTTAAAAAAAAAAAAAAAAAAAAAAACGAAAATTAAAAAAGAAAAAAAAAAAAAAGAGAAAAAAGAAAAAAGAAATATATTTTGGGTTTGTGTAGTTTGTTTTTAGTTTTGTATTCTTTCAATAAAGCCAATGGAAAGAAGGAATATCTATAATGAAGTTTCAAGCGACAAGGAATTAGAGGAAAGAATCACATTGTCAAGATTCTACGAAGTTCAAGAGTTATCATCAAGAGTTGAAGACCGAAGACGTTTCTATGGATGCTGTGAGAGTGGTGCTAGCTGCACGCCGAACGGAGAACGAGGTAAGTAAGCATATTCCCACATTCGTTAAATGGTTGATTTCTTTTCGAAGAGATCGTCAGAAAAATGGGTTTTCAAAAATATATAAAAGATGTGGGTTTTCAAAACATTCGGAGGGTTTTACCTTCCTACCATTCAACGTGTCGCAGGATTCTCTCTTCATTCCTACCTGGACACATGTGTGACCCATAAAAAGCTGTTTATTATTGAGAGCAATATCATAAAACCCTTTCTTGTGAGGCAGAGTCGAGACTTTTGATCACTCCGAACCCGAATTTCTTTCGAGAAGGGATGGTTATTTCTCTCTCAACTTTTAAGAATGAGATTGTGTTCATTTATGTGTCTAACTTCTTATGACTAGTGTGCAGAATTTCTATGTCTTCTTAGCGCGTTGGATACTATCATTACGGAGAACTAGTAAGTTGGAAAAATAGGTTTTGTGGGTATATCTCTAGTAAACCCTCACGAGACTATAACTCGTCCACTAGGGACACCTAGGGGTTTAAAGGCTTGTTATTTATGCTAAAAGTGACCGTAGCCTCGACGACACGGAGTTGTATGTATTTCTTTAGAATAAGTTTTGTTTGATTTGCTCGAGGACTAGCAAAGTCTAAGTGTGGGGGAATCTGATAGGTGTTGTAAAACACCTAATTTACTATCTAGTAGTTACGCTTTCTTTGCTATTTTCTGGTGAATTATGTACTTTACGCGTGTTTTTGAGTTATTAGGTACTCTGGAGTCGCACGGACGAAAAGATGGAGAAATCACCCAATTTGAGAAAAAGGGCAAAATTGTCATTTCATGGGCGAACACTATCTGGAGCCAAGTCAAGGTTAAGGGGCAACTCTATTTGGAGGAATACTAGACACAGACCAGTTAAGGATAAGGGACAACCAGTGGAGTCTCACTAAAAGCACCCATGGGTGTTAATAGCTGTCCCAGACTATTTGACCTAAGTGGGTCGAATTGGTTTTGTTGTCTGAAACAACACAGCCTCTCAGACAATTGAATCAGTGAGAAGATTAAATGAAGAAGAAAGAAATATGAAGAAATTCTGCCGCTGCCATGGATCTGTCGAGAAGAAATTGAAGTTGGAATGGATTATTTAGGGTTTTTGAGAGAAAGAAATTAGGCTAGAAATTTGGGCAGAATCCAAGCCGAGAAATGAAGATAAGAAAGGAGATACGGCTGTTGATTATGAATTTGAAGCTAGGGTTTGTGGCGATATGTGTTGGCTCGAGAGTCTGCAGGGATGAAGAACAGCTGTTGCTATCGATGGAAAACACTTAGGGAAATGGAGATGAAGAAATTGATGAACCTGGTAATGATGGGATCGAGAAATTAAAGATGGTGGTGTTGTTGAGAAGCAAAGCAACCAAATAGAAATGAAATTGGAAGGTGCTGTTGATTTATGTTGAATAAAGAGATGGGTATGAGGATTGAGTTGAAGTTGAGTGGCAAGATTTTGGAATTTGGGGTTGAGCTTGAATGACCAGTAATAAGCAGGGATTGATGGTAATTTGGGGTTGTTAACAGAACAAGGAAACTTGGGTTCGAATTGAGGTTGAAGGATTATGAAATGGCAGAGATGGAAGCCATGGGTGTTCTTGGATGTGTTTGTTGCCAGGGAAGGAGCTATATGTGTGTTGGTGCAGGTATGTGGAGCTGGAACTGGTGCTGAGCAGCTGAGAAGGATGAGGACAATGCAAGTGTTGGCTGGTGCTGGTGGATTGCAGTGAGGGATGTCCGCGAAGTGATTGAGAGGTTTCTTCGTAGGATTGAGAAAGGTTTGTAAATGGCATTGCAGGAGAGAGTTGCAGTTGAAGAGCTTATGAAGTTCTTTGTGTTGGCTCAGGAATGGCGTAGATGAAAGTCGCAGTGGCGAGTGAGACTCAAATGCAAGAACGGTTCGAGTTTGTGCTGCGGTGCAAAACTCAGGGGTCGACTTTGGTGATGTGGTTCTCTGAGAAGTTGATGATGATGCTGTATGTTGATTGTTGTATGGAAGTGATGATGCTGTATGTTGATTGCACAGTGAATGGAGAATTGAGCCGCAGTTCAGTGATGTGTTGCAGGCAGGGAGCTTTTGAGAAGTTGGAGGATGAGAATAGAATGGCTGAATTGAAGCAAAGAATGTATGAGGTTGCAGCTTAGAATGGGGTTGTTTTCTTTGGTATTTGAGAGCTTAAATGAACGGAAAGCAAGTGAGTCTGCAGCTGAGAGAGGTGATTTTTAGCAAGTGGTTTTTTTTGCCGCACATGGTGATTGCGGGTTTTGGAGTGAAGGTGCGGTGATGGAGGAGCTGCAAGAGAGAGTTGCGGTTGGAAGTGCCACACTAGATGTATGTTAGGAAAATGGTGAAATGCAGCCCAAAGTTTCTTTGTGTGTGCATAGCCAAGGAAGTGCCGGGAATTGCAGGTCAAGTGGCTTTGAGATAAAATGGAAATGGTTAATCTGATGGTGGCATTGCAGCTGAAATATTAGATGTATGTTAGGGTTTGAACTCAGGAGAAGATTCAGGGGTATGTCATGGTGGTTTGATTGAATCGAGAAATGCAGAGATGCAGAAATTGAGTTGGCAGAGATGCAGGTGTAGCTGGGATCTGGTGGCCTGAAGGAATGAATCTGAAATGGGAGAGAACAGTTTTGAGAAAGAGATTTGGAGTTGCAGACTAGTAGGAGGCTTTAGAAGGCAAGGGTGGAATGTGAAATTGCGGTTGGCTGGTGGTTGAGAAGAATTTGGAAAAACCGAATCTGCAGGTATGTGCAATTGCAGCTGATGTGTGGAAGTGGCAGAGAAGGAATGAGCCACTATGGTCGGGAGCAAAGTTGTGATGCACCATCCCGGTGCAACACAACTATGGCCTTTGCAAAATGGCTTTGGCCAAGAACCCAACTCGACCTAGTCACCCGGTTAGGGACAGACTCAACCGACTCATGATCGACCCGAGTTAACTCAGCTGACTTTCCCGGTTGACCGAGTTGGATCGTTTGACCTGGTGACCGGGTTGACTTTGCCGGTCACTCCGAGATGTCTCGCCGGCGATTTTCCAAGCCACAATACCGATTTTTCCGCGACGTTTTTGGACATAATTTTCTACATGGGTTTTCTCACACATGGTCTTGGAGGACTTCTATCTTTTGGACTTTTGAAGATTAGACCTAGTTTTGGAAGGGAGGAAAAGCTATAAAAAGAGGAATTCTATATTTTTTATGGGGATCTAATATCTTTTATCTAATATCTTTTTATTATTCTTTTTGCCTCTACTTTATTCTCTAGGGTTTACAACATGAAATCTTTTCTCTTTCTTCTTGTGATGAACTCCATGAATATGAGCTAGAGTTTTCTTTTGGTTATGGATTAGTTGGATTTCCAAACATGAGTTTTTGTGCAATAAAATAGTTTTCTCTCATATTATCGTTTATGATTCACTATTAATATTGTTACATGATTTGAATGAGTATTTAGTCGAGTCGCGAATCGATTGAGTTTGTTTTCATCTCTCTTGCTAGATTAGGATTTATTATACGCAAAAGTGATAATTCCGGATTGCAAGTAGCATAAATATGATTATAGTTTGTAGTGATATATTCTTATGATCATATGTGAACCATAACCTTTGTTAAATCGGATTAGTGCTTTTACACGTTCGATTACTTTGATTGGCCTGATTTCATAGAACCTAATGCATCTAGGGAAGTAAACTTGATTAGTGCTTTTACACGTTAGGTTGTTCCTTTAGATAGAATTCATATTCGCATCTTTTAATGTGTTTGTTGATGACAAGAGGAGATTAGCGGGATATTCTTGCGATCAAGGTATTCTAGGGCCTTTGATAAAAGTTGAGATTAAAATATCAATTCTAGTTATTGTGTTGAAAACATGTTTGTGAATGAAAACGAAATCCATGACCAATACTTTCTCATCCTTGATTTGATTTGTTTACCTTTATTGTTTGCTTTTATTTAGTTTTAATTTTATAAAAATCAGAAAATTCCTCGTGTTACTTATAAGATACCGAAACAATTTGACAACCTAGACCTCTCCGTGGGAACGATCCTTTCTTGCCCTTTCTTCATTATATATTTTGAGTAGTAAGAAAGTGTAATTATATTTGTGTCGGCTGACAACCGGTCAGAACTCCTGGAGAGGAAAATTGTAAGTTTGTTCTCATAATATTTTCATTTAACTTTAACTATTGATCTGTATTCATGCTAACCTATATTTTGTATATATTGATCAGGGTTTCTCACTAACATGCAAAGCCACAATAAAATAAGTACAACAGTCTTCACAGTACTTTTACTTGGCTTGCGAGAACTGCAACAGAATTCAAGGAAACCTTGAAAACCCAAAGTTGTGTTATGGATGCGAAAAGGAAGTGAACAGTCCAGTATCAAGGTAAAAGAATACATCAATAGAAATAATACATACCGGAATGACATTTAACAAAAATATTTTTTGCAGATTATTATTGAAACTATTGGTGCAAGATGAAAGTGAAGAAGCAATCTTTGTTGTTTCTGGTGAAACAGCAGAAAAGCTGATATCAATGGATCCAACTATTTTACTACAATTGTCAAAACAAGATGAGGTATAACAATAGTTACAATCATCTTACGCGTTTATACATGGCTATTTTTACATGCCTTTTTTTTCTTTTCTTTTTGTAGACAACTCAAGAGAAGATACGAGAAGAGATATCCGAAAAGATACGTGGTTACGAGTGTGTATTTCACATTCGAATCAACAAGCTGACCTGGGGAAAGAAAAGCTTAGAAGTACATGAAATTTCTCAAATAAAAATATCCCAAAAGAAGAACAAGGCCTCTGGAAAGATTATCGTTCTATCTGATTCTGATGAGGAACTACCTCCACAAAAGAAGAACAGGGCCTCTGGAAAGATTATCGTGCTATTTGATACTGATGAGGAATTTATTCCAAAAATACCAGGAAAAAAGAAAAATAAGAAAGTGGTGGTTATACTATCTGACAATGAGGCTTGAAAGAAAATCCAAGTTAATATTTCTTATTTGGTTTTTTAGATTTTGAATTCTTAATTTAGAGTGAGCTTCCCAAGTTAGGCTACATTATGTTTTTAGTATGTTCTTTAAAGATTCTGAGTTTTAATTATGTTTTTAGTATGTTTAATTATTTTCATTAATTTGGAATATGAGTTCTTAGAATCATGAATTTGCAATATGAATTTTCAAGCAAACCCAAAACCTAATTGTTTCTTACTATGCAAGCAAACAAACTATATAAACTGACCCAAAGAAAACCTAACCCTTTGTACGTATAAATATCTTCTCACAAGAGAAGACGACTACAAGCTGTAGAGATGAACAACCTTCGACACCACCTATACAAACATACAAGAGAGTACCAACGATCCTGAATATCTAAAACATACAAGGAGTACCCAGGATTCCCATCTCATGTGACCCGATTAAAGGTTAGAGTATACACCCGATATTTTTCCCTCTGCAACTATACAGTATACACCAATCACTAATGGATTGCCATAGTGGTCGTCTTAACTGCATATCATTGATCATGCTAGGAATATTGATAACATTATATATCCTGGCTTAATGTTATCTTAAAGATCCTGGTTTGAGATATAACGGCTGAAATATACGGCAATATCGATAACATTATCACAGAATCTTCTGTGGTTCATATGCTAGCGGAATGTGTTGGACTTCATTGGTTTTAGAGTTGGGGAACAAAGAAACTTAAAGATCTTGGTCACACGCATGATTAAGGTATCCCCCTTCTATTCCTATTTTTATCTGTAAGTCATACATGGTCAACAATTTTCGGCCCTGCCATATGTCTCTGTGCTTTTTTTCAAATTACACTTCATATGATGAAGGGATAGTCCTTTTTCTGAATTTGTAAAAGAAAAAAAGAAGAAGAACAGGGAACTGTATTGTCATCCTCCGCTTTGTTTATGATTTCATGTTTTAACCCCATATTAAAATTCCAAATCCCCGTGAAAGGCCAGCACCAAACCCAGCAGTGGCAATTGTATGCTAAGGGGATTGATGCAGCACTGGTGTTAAAACTTGTGAAGAATATTGCAGTCATTCGGCTCAAAATCTCTTAGCAGTTCATTAATTAACCATCACTTTGAATCTGCCAATGCCTATCTTAGCATTTCCTACTGACTAGCATTGAAACCCACTGAAAAATCATCTGGCACTTCTTTAGACGTGTTAAACACTACTGATCAGGATATATGAAGAACTTCTAAGAGGTACAAGGCTATGGGTGACTTTATTACAAGGAGTACCCAGGATTCCCTATTAAAATTTGTTATGCATCCCACATAAAAGATGGCAAAGAACAAGCCTTGCAAACTGTAGAAGACAAGACTTTAAGTTTTCAATTTGTTTTTCTTTAAGTTTTACAGAAACTTAAAGAAACTGAACAAGTACTTACACAATGAAGGTTCAGACACCTAATTCCAAAAGATACCTAATTTTAGATAAACACAAATCTAGCAGATAATATAGAATCTAATGAATATATTCCAGATGCTACGTTCATTGTAAACAAATCAAAATAGATTTGGTTTGCCAACATAAGATTTACATTAATCTAACTCATGCGATATCTAGGAAAGATCTAGCATTTTCTTGATAAACATAGTTTTTAATACCTAATTTTATATGAATACAAATCTGATAAAACCCTAATTCCATATACGTATATATATAGATTTATAGCGCACTCAAAAATACACAACATCTAAAATTTTATACAGAAGCCGTGGCAAAAAAAAAAAAACATGGATGATGAAACAACCATGGAAAGACCCAACAGATTGGGTACAGAAACAAGTGAAACAGCCTTGGATGATGAAACACACATGGAAACACCCAAGAGACTGAGTTCAGAAACAAGTGCTGAAGCAGAAATGGATGACGAAACAGCCATGGAAACACCCAAGATATTGGGTTCAGAAAAAGGTACGATATCCTAAACTTATAATTGTTTCCTCTTATTTTTAACACTATTCCATCAAATTTTTTTGGTATGCACAGAATTGCAAAGTCGATCAACCTTCATACCTAACACTCCGGCAAAAAAAAAATAAAAAACAGAAAAAGTGAGTTCAAAAACATATGCATTTTACTATTCCACACCATACATAAGCATGTTACTGTTGTTTGATTAACCCTGTCGCATGTGTTTATGAAGGAGATGTTGATTCAGATAAGAATACGGACTCCAAAAGCTCCAAAATTCCCAAAACAGGAAAACTAACTACATCCCAACAACTTCCAGATTTATGTCACATGAATAAGGGGGAAATTAAAATCTCAGGAAAACTGAGGATTATGCGGGCATGGGAAGAAAAGAATTTAAAGACAGGAAAGCTTTACAACTACAAAATGATTTTGATGGATCGAAATGTAAGTATTAAATATGACTGCTTTGTTTAGTGTTTATGTTGGCTTATAACAATTGACTAATTTTGTAATATTTCTAATAACAGGGTGAGCAAATACTCTGCGAGCTCAAACCAACACAATATTCAATGCACAGTGAGAAACTAAGAGAGCAAAACGTGATATCACTGAAGTTCTTCTCCATCGTTGAATCAGAAAAGGGTTACAGGCCTCTGCCTTCCAATTTACTAATACTTTTCAATGCCTATACAAGTGTCAAAGTAGAAAATGAAGAGAATGAAACATCCCAAATTACAGGTTCTTCTTCACTGAGCTAGAATAACTCAAGGAAAGATATGACAATACAGTGTACACTACAGGTAACTTATTTAACATAAATATGCACAGTCTATAAAATAAATCATTTAATTAATTAATTTCATTCGTATGATTTGGCAGACGTCATTGGAAAACTAATACTAGCAAAATCACCGGAAATAATTCGGAAGAGAAACGATGAAGATTCCGTAAAAACGGATGTAACAATTGAGAATGAAAGGGGCACACAGGTGAAAATAAGTCTTTGGGGAGACACGGGAAACCCCATCCAAAAAATCAAGGAAGGCGAGAATGTGGTACTAATAGTAACTGGACTGACAGTGGATAAGTTTGCAGGTAATCAAAACACTTATTAACTCAGCCACATTATTCCTATTTTGATATTCCTATACTAACATAAGATATTTGGAATGACTCAGATAACTACTTTTTGAAGATATCAAAGTCCACCACAGTATATGTGGATCTTGACATACCACAAGTTCAAGAATTTAAGTCAAAGTAAGTATTATTAATTCTTTGTAACCGATTAATACATATTCATGTCTATCAAGTGTTCATCCAAATATCTACATATTAACCTACATATTAACAGATTTGCAGATTCCACTAAAGTGGTTATTGTGGATAGCAACGAAAATTCAATGGGAGGTTCAATGGAGGAATCACTTTTCAGAAACAGGGTCACTGTGATGGAAGGACTTGCATTGCTGCAAAATTCAGACAACGATGTACCATTTATATACAATTTCAAATGCAAGTGATAATGTATCCAAAAATATACTAATTATTGATAACCAATTATGACAGGGTACCACATTCACATTCAAAGCAACGGTGACCGGTATTCGAGAAAGATCAACATGGTTCTACATGGCATGTCCGAAATGCAACAAAGCACACAGCATAATTAAGGGAATTCCATGGTGCAACGGGTGCGACAAAAGAGTACGAAATCCTGTTGCGCGTTACAAGTTGGAGCTCAAAGTGACAGACAAAACCACAACAACTGTGATAATTATTTCTGGACCAGCTGCCGAACCACTCCTCGACAATGTAAGAGTAGCAAAGCTCATGGAAATCAGCACTATAAATATAGAGGTATTGTCCATTCTCTACTATATGCTTAGATAATAATATATATAGACAATCAGCACTAACAAATTTACTTGAATAACAGGAAAATTTGGCAGAAAATGTACCTGAAATCTGGGATGCAATAGGATTGTCTTTCATATTCGAGGTGCATCTTAATGCAAAATCGTTTGGCTACAATAGTTTTTCTGTCAGGAAACTGTATCCAATCAATTTTCAGCTGGAAACCAATTTTGAATTGCGCAACATGCAGCAGGTAACAAAATTAATTCACAATATTCATATCTAATCAGATATAAAGGAAAAAAAATAAATAAGTTATATGTGACTGCAGGTATCACCAAACAATGAAAGTGCAGGAGGAGATGAAGGTGAAAATATGGACGAAATGATAGCATTGGCGGACTTAGCAACAAATGGATTACCAAATACAAATGAGGCACAAGCTGGCCAACATTGTGAGGATGAAAACTTGGAAGATGAGGCCGCATTGGCAGAAGCAGAAGCTGCAGAGAAAGGAATACTACAAAGTAATGAGAAAGAAGGCGAGAATGGCCAACATGGTGAGGATGAAAACTTGGAAGATGAGGCAGCATTGGCAGAAGTAGAAGCTGCAGAGAAAGGAATACTACAAAGTAACGAGAATGGGGCATGAGATCGCCTTTCTTTTATTATCAAAGTAGATTTCCTTATGATTTTCAGAAACACAATTCTTATGGTTTTGGTACTTTTATTTTCTTATTCAGTTGATGTGGATTCTTTAGGATATTTATTTATTTTCTTATTCAGGTGATGTGGATTCTATAGGATATTTATTTATTATCTCTTTCAATACATGGTTGATGTGGAGTTGTGGTGTTTTGGTTAATATCCTTTTTTTCTATACATGGTTTTGTTGCTTTCTTCATGGTTATGTGACTGCAGGTATGAATTCAAACCTGCACAGATTTTTTGAAGTACAACAACAAGTGATTGATGTTCGCATGTCTTAAATGATTGATGTTCGCATAGGGGTTGTTGCCTTAATGCAAGCACTCTTATTCCATGAACTGATGCATGATGAAGGTTCTGATCAGAATTTGATTTTCTTATTTTCAAAAGAAATGGGATTGCACTAGAAAGGATATTTATTGCGGAAGAAGAGAGTCAAAGAAATTGAAAAGGAGGGGAAAAGAAAACTTATTAGAAAACGGTGATGTAAGGATGAACGGTCAAGAAAAAGTGGTTGAAAGAGATCAAGAGGACATTAATAATCAAAATTTCAAGATTTTATTATCAATATTGTAAAAATCTTAAGATATTATTCCCCTCGATACATGGTTGATGTAGTTCATCAACAAAAATCAAAGATCGTTAATATTAATGGTTTTAAAGACGGGGTGAATTTGTTGCATGAGAGTGAATGTTTGTGCACTTCTTCCTTCATTAGGGAGAGAGAAGTTTAAGAGTGTTTTAAATGCATTTTGATCTTACATCTTTCAATTTTTAAGCAAAATCGAGAAGTACAACAACAAGTGATTAGATTTCCTTACAGGTTTTGGTTGTTGACTGCAGGTATGAATTCAAACCTGCAAGTACAACAACACTCTTATTCCTTAATGCAAGCACTCTTATTCCATGAACTGAACAGATTTCCATCTGCTATGAGGGGGTCTGCAAACCAAAAAAAAATGTGCTTAGATGAATGAAATTTGCCAGTAATCATATGTATGGTTTTCGGGTACGCCCGGTGCGTAGCACGGGCCAAAAATCTAGTCTTATACTAATATAAAGAAAAGAGTTCTTTTTGGTAGGAGACCCCCTAAATTACTTAGTAGACCCTATTTTTTACATATTTACATAAATATCGTTGTTTTAAAAATATATCAAAAAATTTAAAAATTTAATATCTTTCAAAATATACACCGGATTTTTATAAAATTTGTATATTTGAAAAGCTCTTTCAATTATCTAGGTAACGAGTACAAATAAGAATAGTAAATTTTTGTTCTAGGAAAAAAATTTCATGGCTTCCAATTTTAGTATTGTTGGATGAGTAAAAATTCAAGCATGTGCATCGCACATGTGTTCTTACTAGTTGTAATAAAGATATTTGGAAGATGGTTATTGTCGTTATGTGGTGTTTCTGGTTGGAGATATATGCTATAAATTTCAATGGTGAGGAGAAATATTTGTAGATATGATCACTGAAATCAAGACTTCTTCCATCGACTTCGACTAGTTGCATGCAGGTTGTTGCTATTAGTGATTTTACTAGTTAGCTAGAAGGACATATTTTTAATGGGGGAAGGTTGTTATCATTAGGCTGATTTAAATTAGAATGTTAGTACAGATCGACTATATACATAACGATTATATAATTTAGGGTTTTTGTGGATTGCAGTTTTTGTTTTTGTTTTTTTTGATGCAAAAAGAGAATATTATTAATGAGTGGAATCTGTTACAGAGACTCTATCATTTTCCAATGTTGATACAATGAAATTGGGAGGATTTGAAATCCACGAGTTCGAAGTTTTAAAGACTCTTGCATGCCTAGCCATTTTGTCGACTGGTTTATTACATACTCTACTAATAAACTTGCATATCCATAATGGATTCTTGCTTAACATTACTTTTATATCTAGAATGAGTACTTGGTTACTCCATGCTACCTTGTGGTAATCGCCATTGACTGCTTCAACAACTGACTGCGCATCAAGTTCAAAAAACACCTGCTGCATCCCTTTCTTTTGTGCCCACTCCATTGCTTGCAATAGCCCGCCATACTCAGCGTATTCTAAATTCACGTATTCATCTGCATAGGTGCAGCTCCCAAATTCAAATGAACCTGCAAAATTTCGCACAATTAGTCCAATGCCTGAATTATTAGTATTGTGCAGTTTTTTATTTGAAGCGTCACAGCAAATCGAGAAATATGGAGCAGTGGGAAAATTCCAGCGAGTGTCATGTTGTTTGCGCTGATATGTGGTTGCTACTGTCTTGTGTTTTGCTCTCCTGACTTTCCCTGTTTCCATGTTCAATAGCTGAGCTCTTTTGACAATGCCAACTGGATTGGGGATTATCTCTTGGAAGGTGTGATCACATCGCGCTTTCCATATCTCCCAGGTCGTATTGGCCATTTGAACCAACCAATCATCCACTAGGTTATTCATCCCATCTTGAAACCAGCTTCTAATCCAATTTCCTACTGAGGCTCCATTGTTTTGTATATAGTGAAGGGCTCCAGGAACTATAAACCACATAGCCCTTGAGTAGCTGCATTCCATGAGAATATGTCGCGTTGTTTCAGTTCTGTGATTGCATATGTTGCATTCTCCTCCTGTGTAATTCATTACTCTTGCCATCCGTTCATTTGATGGGACTATATCTATGAGGCACTTCCACAAAAAATGTTTCACTCTAGGTAAAGTATCAATATTCCATAATTGCCTCCGGAATTTAGCTTCCTCCTCGTCGTAGGAATTCGCACCATTTTGTTTGATTTCGAATAGCTTCCGATAAGCTGATTTAACTGAGAAATGACCATCTCTTGTTAATGTCCAGAATAGCCTGTCCTGACAATGCCATGGTATTCGTATCTTGAGTATTAGATCTGCATCCTCCCTGCTGAAGATTTGTTGCACCAAGTGTGTTTTCCAAGCCTTTGTATCTTGATCAATTAAATCCAAAACTTGTTTATAGATATATGCCTCTTCAATTGGTACAGCTGGGGTTGGCGGTATGCTCTTCCCTCGTAACCAAGCATCCTCTCATATGCAGATTTTTTGTCCATCTCCAATGCTCCAGAAGCTGAATTGCTTAATGAAAGATAACATGTTGAAAACACTCTGCCAGGCCCAAGAACAATTTTTCTTCTTTTTTGCATGCATTGCACTAGTATTAGGAAAATAGCACTTCTTCATTGCAGTCGACCAAAGTTGGTCTTGTTCATTACAAAGTCTCCATGCGGTTTTAGCCAAAAGGGCTTTGTTGAAAGAAGACAAGTCACGAAAGCCCATACTTCCTTGCGATTTTTCTTTGCTAACAGATGGCCAGGATATGAAATATAATCCTCTGGCCTCCTCCCCCCAAAAAAAAACATACGCTGAGTTTGATCGAGTTCTTTGATTGTAGCTTCTGGTACCTTGAAAACACTCATGTGATGAGATGGCATTGTACTAAGAACGCTTTTCACCATTACAGATTTTCCTACTTGATTCATGAATTTGCCATTCCATTTGGAGAGTCTTGACTTCGTCATATCAACAAGCCATGAGAAAGAACTGGTTTTCTTCCTGTTTAAGAAAAGTGGAAGTCCCAAGTATTTCTCATCTAGCGACATTCTCTTCATCTTTAGTCTTCTCAGAAAAATTCTACAGTGCCTAGGATGGATATGTTTGGAGAAATAGACCGCGGATTTCTGAAAGTTCACTTGTTGCCCTGAAACTTCACTGAATTTATTTATCACTTCCAACAAAGTATTAACATTCTGTATGTCAGCTTTTGAAAATAATAAACAGTCGTCAGCAAAGCGGAGATGTGTTACTTGTGGTGTATTCCTTGAGATTTTAATTCCTTGCAGCTTTTTTGAGTTATCTGCCTTAGCCAAAGACCTTGTAAGCACTTCCATTGTGAGAAGAAATAAGTAAGGTGGATCACCTTGGCGAATACCTCTGGATGGTTTGAATGATTTACATGGTGTGCCATTGAGAAGAATCTGTATTTCTGTTGTGCTTATGCACTCATGAACCAGCTGACACCATTTATTATCAAAACCCATCTTCAACATGACGTTATTAAGGAAATTCCATTCAACACGATCAAAGGCTTTGCTCATGTCCAATTTTAGAGCCATATAGCCTCTTTTAGTCTTCTTTCTCTTCATACAATGGATAAGCTCTTGTGCTAGAAGTATATTATCACCTATCTGTCGACCCGAGACATATGCTGCTTGCATGGGAGAGATTATCTTCTCTAGGTGTTGCTTTAACATATTTGCCATGATCTTAGTAATGAGTTTGTATGTAGAATTACATAAAGCAATTGGACGATAATCACCAGCAGCGTGGGGAAGCTGAATCTTTGGTATCAAGCATATGTTAGTTTCATTCATCTTCTTTAAAAGCTTCCCTGAGACAAAAAAAACTTTGAACCATGTCAACAACATCATTTTTGACAACTTCCCATTGAGTCTGGAAAACCAGGTGGAAATTCGTCCGGTCCCGGAGCTTTCCAATGTTGCATGCTTTTGAGTGCAGCTTCTATTTTTGTGACGTCTGGGATTTTGATAAGCGCTTCATTGTCTTCATTGGTGATGCAGGTTGGTAGGACATCAAGAAAATCTTCATCAATGCTTGGATTAGAAGTACTCATTATGTTCTGGAAATGGTTGATGAGTAAGTGTTCCGGATCATCCCTTCCACTAGCCCAAGTTCCATTAGGTCTTTGAAGAGATTAAATTCTTTTTCTAACTCTTCTTTTATTAGCTTGGAGGTGAAAGTATTTTGTGTTCTGGTCTGCTTCAGCAAACATAGTGTCCCTTGATTTCTGCTTATAAAACTCTTCTTCTCTGCTGTGCCATTCACTGATTTCTTGCTCAAGTTCTAATATCTTTGCAGTGTTGTCTGTAGTTGCAGGAAATCCCACAACACACCCCTCATCATATCTTGATAATAATTTCTAGATCTAAACTTATTTGATATGAAAATAGAGATAAAAATCCTAAAATTATAAATGGAGACACAAGAATTTACGTGGTTCGATCAATGTGATCTACATCCACGGGGTAGGGTTTTTCACTATGATTGTTGAGGTTACATTAGTATTACATTTACAATCTCCATTAATGGATATTTTGTAGAGCTCTAGATCTAATTATTTGGGGAAGAAGATGATAAAGAAAATATCTCTCTCTCTCTTACAAAAATGTGTATCCTCTCCAAAAATGTGTCTCCTCATTTTCTCTCTCCTGCCTTTCTCTTTATATAGGATATTACATAGTGGACGACAGCTCATGTACAACTAATATTTCCCTTAATTTCGGATTTACCTTGCGATATTTCGCAGGACTACAAATGTTAGTCTTCGCAAGTCTTCTTGACTCTTCGCAGAATCGTCACACCTTTCTCATATTTAAGCTAATGTCATTTGTTGCGTCGTTTCTAATATTTCTTCTGCGACATTATTAAGTTGCGTCGTTAATAATTCGCAAGTGAAGGTTGCTGCGATATTCTGCTCCTACATCTTGCCTTTTTTTTCTTGAATATTGCTTGAAGAGCGATCTTTAAGAAAAAATCCGTTGTTGTAGTAGTCTTTGATCTTTATTGATAAAGGAACGAGCGAAAGAATACTGGACTTGAAAAGTACGTACTTGCCTCTATTCTTTTGCGAAGTTCCGAAGCTTTGCGAAATAAATAAGAAGTATCAACCCTTGAAGTATAAGAAGTATGAAGTATCCTTGAAGTATAAGAAGTATGAAGTATCCTTGAAGAAGTATAAGAAGTACTTAATCCTCGAAATATATAAGAAGTATGAAGTATCCTTAAGAAGTATAAGAAGTACTTAATCCTCTAAATGTAAGAAGTATTGCGAATCCATCATGCGAAACTCTCGCTCCATGTTCTTTGCCTCATGCTATGCTGTAACACAAATAAAAATTTAGATTAGTATTCAACATTTCTTTTATCAAAAATATTCATTTAATTGCAAGTTCACATCGTTTTTCTTTGTTTTGATTTCCTTTGTATAACTTGTTTCGTCTCATCCGATAAACATCTTTCATGGAAATGATCCTAATAGGTACCCCCTTATATGACGCACTTTAGGTACATTGCCTCTTGCGAATATTGTTCGCGAACTAGGGTGTACGCCACAAAGGTTTGCCCGCTACTACTCTCCATGTTGGATATCATTCTCATTTGAAACAAAGCAAGTATTTAAGGGAAATATATAAATTGATATGTGCGAGATTTTTCTCGGTCTCTTTTGTAATATCTGCGAGATTTTTCTCGAATTATTGTAATCGTGAAATCTTTGTAATTCTGCGATTGTATCGCGTTTTGTAAATCAAATCAAAAATCTTTTATTTTCTGTAAAAGTAAAATGTTCAAGGAAAGTGGTACTTAGCTTTTATGTGATTCGCTGTTGATGCCAAAGAAGTGAATAAATGCCTTGAAATATATGAACGCGCAACAAAAAGAAGTATGAGAAATGAGATTTGAACCCTTGACCTGCTTCTTGGATTTTCTCGCACCAGACCAACTTTTCTAACCCTTTCTTGCGAAATTAACTTGTGAAATAATCATCAACTTTCTTGTTTGCGAAATAATCAAAGTTCGTGCGAAATTTCGCATGACAAAAATAAATGTGCGAGAAGCAAGAATTGATCCTGCGACCTGCTGCTTGCATTCATGTCTCCTGACCAACTGTGCTAGCCCTGCCTCTGCGAAATAATCACCTACTTTCTTCTTGCGAAATACTATTGCGAAAAATCCATGCGAAAAATACACGTTCGTTGGGATTTGAACTCGCGACCATGAACTCATTAACTTCGCAAATAACCAACTGTGCTGCCTCTTGTTTGCGAAATAATGAAACAACCTTGCGAAATTATCCATTTTTTCCTTTCTGTAAAAAGAAGAAAAATATGCTCGCAAGTGAATTCGAACTTGCGACCACGAACACATATATTGCTCTTTGGACCAACTGTTCAAGAACTCCTCTGCGAAATTAACTCATAATTTTTTTCTTTATTCTCTTATTCGCCACTGAAAAATAAAAAATATGTGTCTCTGCGAATTCGAACTCGTGACCTCTTGCTTATTCGCTCCAACTCAAACCATATGTGCGAATTTCTGTTTGTGATAGAAATCACAGCGTTTTGTTCTTATCCTTGTCTTCGTTCTTCCTTTACTTCCTTCAGCAATTTGCCTCTTGCCTTTTCTCCTGAACATGGAAATCTTCCATTGAAACCTTGGTTTTCTTCCGTGAATTTCACCACAGAAACTATTTTTTTTTTCTCTTATTCTTTTCATATCTTTGAATTGTTGATGATGTTTACTCCCTGAAAGTGTGATTTCTTCCATGAAATTTCCATTTTTGAACTTAAACTTTGTAGATCTAGAAAAATATGTACAATAATTAATCTTCATGGAAACTTCTTGAACCAACAAATTACAGGAAGGATAAATCCTTTACTCCTCCCTGTTTCTAGCGCCAAAAATGTAGTTGCAGGAAATCCCACAACACACCCCTCATCATATCTTGATAATAATTTCTAGATCTAAACTTATTTGATATGAAAATAGAGATAAAAATCCTAAAATTATAAATGGAGACACAAGAATTTACGTGGTTCGATCAATGTGATCTACATCCACGGGGTAGGGTTTTTCACTATGATTGTTGAGGTTACATTAGTATTACATTTACAATCTCCATTAATGGATATTTTGTAGAGCTCTAGATCTAATTATTTGGGGAAGAAGATGATAAAGAAAATATCTCTCTCTCTCTTACAAAAATGTGTATCCTCTCCAAAAATGTGTCTCCTCCTTTTCTCTCTCCTGCCTTTCTCTTTATATAGGATATTACATAGTGGACGACAGCTCATGTACAACTAATATTTCCCTTAATTTCGGATTTACCTTGCAATATTTCGCAGGTCTACAAATGTTAGTCTTCGCAAGTCTTCTTGACTCTTCGCAGAATCGTCACACCTTTCTCATATTTAAGCTAATGTAATTTATTGCGTCGTTTCTAATATTTCTTCTGCGACATTATTAAGTTGCGTCGTTAATAATTCGCAAGTGAAGGTTGCTGCGATATTTTGCTCCTACATTGTCGATGGCACTTCCTGGTTCTTGAAGTACTGTGAGCTGTTGTTGTAAAGTGCTTAGTTGTCGTTGGATGTTTCCGAAGGTAGTTCTGTTCCATAATGATAAAATCCTTCTTGTTTCTCCCAGTTTCTGATCCAGAGAAAAAGATGCATAACCTCTGAACTGCTTGGCCCAAGCATTGTTAATCTGAATCTTACAAGAATTATCACGCAGCCAACATTCAAAGAACTTCCAGTTCCTAACATTATGTTTATCATTTGGTGAGATATCAAGAAAAATGGGACAATGGTCTGATCCAAGGAAGGGTAAATGCTTAAGACAAGTGTTAGGAAAATTTATTAACCATTCTGTATTAATGAGGCCTCTATCTAGCCTAGATTTAATTTTCCCAGTGCCATGTTTGTTGCTAGTCCAAGTAAAAGGATTACCATGAAACCCTAGGTCCATTAAACCTATATCTTGTATAGTCTGAGCAATGGGGGAAGCTTGAGAAGTAGAACCATTGTTATTTATTCTTTCCTCACTATGCAGAATGATATTTAGATCACCTATTATAACCCAAGGTGCTGAGATATTATACATCTCACAAATATTTCCAATACAGTTCCATTGAGTGATTTTCTCTTGTGGGTATGGAGAACCGTAAACACAAGAGAACAACCACTTTGGTTTAGCTGGATCACTACAAACTAAGCAATGAAACATGTTTTTATCCTTATATAAGATTTCAAGTTCAAACCCATCCTTCCATAGAAGACAAATACCCCTAGCTTTACCAATAGAAGGAACATAACAATTATTGGGGAAGTTCAAAGATCTTATGAAGTTTAGAATTTTATCAGAATTAACTTTGGTTTCTTGAAAAAAAAACAATATTAGGGTTTAGCATTCTGTTTAGGTCTACCAAATAATTCCTAGTATCTTTAGAACCATAACCATTGCAATTCCAAGAGATTATTTCCATAGTGACAACCACAGCAAACAAAGGCAAACACTTTTGATGATTGGAAGGAAAATAAGAATATTTGAAAGCAGAAAAGCAAATACTGAAATTGACAGTTGAGAATAGATTTTTGATGGTTACCTGAGCAGATGTTCCTTGGATTTCAATTGCAAGGTTCAAGTCAGCTGCACTTGGAATATCAGCTTCCATCAACTCAGCAACATTATTGTCCATAGCATTTTGGTTAATATTTTCTCTAGAGTTTGGAGGTAGAACATGCAGATTATGAGGGTTCATTGACGGAGCTTGGTTAAGGGTAGAGTTTCTCATTCTTTTGTTCTGCCTAGCTTCATTAGCTTCAGTATCTGCTGCCATTTCCTCAGCAAAATAATTATCCATGTTACGTTCATCATCTCTGGCTTCATATACATCTGCTTCTTCCTTCATGTAAGCTTCATATTCCTCAGGGGACAAGCTGTCTAAGTGCAAAAGATAATTTGTTTGCATGCATGTATCATCCACATGATCGATAACCTTATCACAAATGTTATTTGGTTGCAGGCACCAGTGATATCTGACCCAAGCTTCTTTACCATCTAAAGTTTTCCACCATCCACCACGATACAACGGCTTTTTGAGATCTATCTATATTCTGGCAGAGACAGTATTTCCACCGACTCCTATGTCAGTATACGAACCCGATGGGCCGAGACAGTATCATAACTGTCGTCCTTCCCTGCAAACAGTTTATATTTAATTTTAAACCCTTCCTTAGGGTTTTAAAAATAAAATAAAGTCCAACGTCCCAAAAATAAAGTTCAAAAAGTCCAAAAATAAAAGATTACAACAATTAAACCCTATTTACAGTTTCTAAACATAAAAAGAAATAAAGTCTAAATATAAAATAAACTATATACAAAATCTTCTTCTTTACTCCTTTTGGATTCCTCTTTTCTTTCCTTCTTTGGCTTTGCTTTTCTTTTATAGTACTTTCTCTTTTATTTTAGCTTCGCTCCAAATCTGAAAAAGAATCAAATATACCAAAGGCGTAAAAAGGAACAAAAAGTAAAAAAATAAAAGAAAAAGAAAATAAAAACAAATCTAAGACCTAAAACCTAAAACCTAAATACAAGTCCGCATCGGCGGCGCCAAAAATTGATGTAATTTTTATGTTGTTGTAGAAAGTGGTAGTAAAAGTTCGTTCAACTCGGACTTGATAAGACTGGTTTTAAGACTTAAAAATAAAAACAAAGAAAATATATACAAGATTTTCACGAATACGAGAGGTACTGAGACTCAGGATTCCACCAATAAATTCATTCATGCAATTCATATATTTATTCTAGACAATTATAGCTCAAATAGAATATTGACTCTGTTTCTTTGCCAAGGTAGATTTTTGAAAACCAACGACTGTAAATCCAAAGCATGGGATATCAAAATACTTAACCTAAGTATAACCCATCAATTGAAATCACAACCATTCAATAAAAACCATAAAACAATTAATAATTCATGCAAAAAGTCATAAAAGAATTAAATAAAATTACCACACGCATGAAATATGGCTCCCTCCGTCATCCCAGTGTTGGGGTTTAGATCCTCATATTATCCACGTGCTCAAAATAGGTGTTCATAGCTCAAAAGGGTGAAAAACAAGAGGAAACTAATAAAGTAGGAAGTTTGCAACGCTGTATAGGCGTCACAAACTTACTGTTACAGAGAGTATTGAAATCTGTTGCACTGTTACAGAACTGAGACTTTATTGTTGGAAAATATAAGACTGCTGACATGACATTCCTCTGCTGCGTCAATATCCGCGACTGTTCGTTGCAGTATTATGTTCTTGATTATCTTCCTCCTCCCTGTTGATGTTGAATCGACCTCTGCAACTCTTTGTTCTTCTCTGCCGGTCCCCTAAAGTCTCGAACGACCCCCAACTACTCGATATCCGATTTATGTGACTCGAAACACATATATATAGCATCACAGAGACCCGAAATATCTCTAGAATCTCTATTTGCCTTTCACCAGAAGTTATGGCATTTTTCTTCTCTCTGAATTCTCTCACGCGTCTCTCTGTCCAATCCAAACTCTCTGAACTACCTAAGAATATTTTCTCTCAAACTCCACGTAACACAACTGCCATATATAACTAACTCCCCGAGACTTTCTCCACCCTGACTCGTCGAGATAAGTATGAAAACTTTCCATTTTTCTTTCGATTGTGAACAAACACCTGCCTTGTTTAATCTCATCATAATCCAGTTCCATTAAAATCTCCGAGCGTAACTTCCATAATTACACCACACAGGAACCCGACGATACTCTCATCCCCTGTGTCCGTGTAAACCTCCTTTCCAAAATCATACCAATCCTGTTTTACGTTAAGAGGCCCAAACCGAGTCATATATATGAGAAAATTCGAGTAAACTCAGCCCAAATCAAATCCAGAAACTCATGTCGGTTTGGTTATTCTTCCCGCCAAATCTGTTTTGAACGTGTGGAAGAAGCTGGAGTCCCCTTAACCAGACTTGGGGTCCCTTTAGCACTGGGGTGAAAATAATATATGTGGGGTGCAAATAACGGTGGATCACCCCTTATCAACTGGATGCCCCTTATCCATTTGAGGGGTGTCTTTAGCAATTTTCTCCGGAGGTCCAAATGCCACTTTTCGAGCCAATTTCTCCGCACATGTTTATTTCTCCAAAAATACCTACAAAGACATAAAATACCAAAATAAATACAAAATCGAGCACTAACGATACATGCAATTGAGATCATATTAGACACATAAATGCGTCTATCATTGGCGGATTAATTACCTAGTTTGTCTAGGCCTAAATTCGACAAGCAAGGTCTGAATTACTGCGCAAAGCGCAAAACCCTAATTTTTGCAAATTAGTCAGGGTAATTGATTGAATTCTATGTGTTGACACAGAGTTCTTCAAGTTCATTGCCAGAGAGCAGCATGCTTTCTGATTGAATACCTTATGCAAAGACCCCATCCTTGATACTTGGAAATTCGTGCTACTCTGCTGCGAGTGAACACAAATTGTCATGCCATATCAACATTAAGGGTTCAGCTGGGGAACATAGCACAGAAAGCATTCAAAGAACTTTATATTAATTGAATACAAAGTGAGGTGCCAAAATTTAGAATATCCGGATTGTTGCTACATGCGCAGTCAGGGTAAATTTCATGAGAAAATATTGAGTTGCTCAATAAATGTGCCAGTGAAGAGGTTGACACTCACGGCTCCGTTTCCTTACAGAGTGACGTCACATCAGATGCAAGGTTTTACAATTTTAACCCTAAGCTAAAAACCACCATCAACATTAAGTCCTCTGCTTAGCACGTAACAGTGGCATTGTTGCGGGGTAAGCATGAGATGGTGACAGACAAGAGTAAAATCGAAAGGGCAAGACATGAAGAGATTGCCAGGAAAATTCGACTAACCTTTGGCAGGAGGCATGAGTAGTCTATGAACCTTGTGCTGACGGCTTAGCGTATTTCCAACTTGGCCACAGGGTGCTGGCGTTGGCACTGCCACTTTGGTCACGGAGTGCTAATGCTGGTGATGCAGGTTCAGCTGCGGAATGCTAATGCTGGCGTTGCAACCCTAGCTACAGAATGATAATGATGACTGGCTTGACCACGGAATGAGGGAGATGGCATTGGAATTTTGGCTACTGATCAACATAGATGGCGCTTGGCTCCAGTCTGTGGAGTGGTGGAAACGGCTTTAGTCCGTGGAATGGTGGAAACGGCTTCAGTCCGTGGAATGGTGGAAACAGCTTCAATCCTTGGAATGGTGGAAACGGCTTCAGTCCGTGGAATGGTGGAAACAACTTCAGTCCTTGGAATGGTGGAAACGGCTTCGTTTTCTTGACCACGGGACGGGTAGAGATGGCGTTGAAACTTTGGCTCGACCGTGGAGATGTAGGATGGAGATGGTGTTGATGGCTCCTGGTTCGTGGAATAATGGAAATGACACTTGGCTTCAGCCCGTGGGATGGTGAAAACGGCACTTGGCTTCAGTCCGTGGAACGGTGAATGGCGCTGCTACTTCATCCACTGAGCGGTGATGATGGTGCTGCAACTTCGACCACGGAGCGTTGATGGTGCTGCAACTTCGACCACGAACTGTTGATGTTGGCGTTCAGAGCGTTGGCGCTGGCTTGACCACGGAGTGCTGGTGGCATGGAGCGTTGGCGATGTCCTGACCACGGAGCGTTGCAGGTTGAGCGGCTGGTGTTCCTCGTGCTGGCGCGCTGTTGGTTCGGCCATGGAGTAGAGATATTTGCACACAGCTTGTTCGGCTATGGATCATGAGTATGATACGCCCAGTCATCTATTCCCGTTCATGGAGAAAGGAGGAATCCTGCTTCTGTTCAAACTCTAGAAACTCCGTTCGTATGAAAAGGGGTATCGACCCTCTTCTGTTTTTGTTGCTCGTCCGGCTCCTTGCTTTTGTCTGCAGCGTCCGGCTCCTCTTCGTCATTTTTTAGCGGTGGTAGAGCGAGCATTAACAACAACAAAGCAATCTCCGGTAGTTGTAATCAGCAGCAAAGAGAGCCAGGAGAACTCAAGGTAGGTGCTCTTTTCCATTTTGCGCATGTAGCCACTTAACAGTACCATCGATCTTCTCTAGAATGTGTAATAAGGTTCTGACTCCAGAAGAATGAGTATCTGACCTCTCCAGTAGATTTCAAAATTTACCAAACTCCATTGCACTATTGGGATGGATATATGAAATATATGCTCGGCAGTGATCATGTCAGGGCTAATCTTGGAGATTGTGGTTGCGTTGTTGGTCCATCCTTGACTTTAGGTTATCTGGTGCCTAGACTTTCTGATTACGACGATGATATGATGTGGATGCTTGCATGGTCGAAATCTTCTAGAGCCATTGGGTGAAGTAGACGAGCCGAGAGCGTTCCGTTGCCGATGTGCTGCTATCAAGTCTTCAAGGTCTTCATTCCAAGCGACATCCTTTGAACCATCTTTTGAATCTTGAACTGTTGTATGGAATGGGATGCGGTGAGTAGTCCCCATTTATACTTCTGTTAGACCCAATGGCGTGTCCGGATATGTGAATGTATCTCTGTGGCGTGCTTTTGGAGTCTTTGATGCACGTGTACGGCTTCATGTTGAGGAATTCCTGCGGCTCGTAAAACTTCGACAGTGATGATGTTGAAATCAGAAATAACCTGGTTGAGGGGAGTGAAAAGCATCCCATGTTGGTAGTCCCCATGTGTAATTATCCTGAGCCTATTTTCTCGTGGAAGATGTGCTTCTACTGCATTCACTGGTAAGGTGGTGACTGCGTTCAAACCTCTAAACCTGAAGGAGGCTTCAGTCCCTAAATGTAGCCTACTTTAATTGCATCGCCTTGAATCTACACTTATGGAATTTTATACAAGCTTATTGTACTCTTCTGGATGTGATGCTGGGATTCTTGGAATCATCTCATGGACGAAAAATTCTGGATAACGAAGAGGTAGCAGTGAGAGAGTTTAATCGTGGCTACCTCTGTCTTTTCAAGAAAATGTTTCAGCCGCGTCTCTGGAGTTATCTCATGAATGCTTGATTGTTGTCGGGGATGGACCGCGATGAGCAGTACCCAGTCACACTTCTCTTTGGTTACTGAAGTTGTTTCCTCTGAGTAGGCTTGGGATCCGTCGTGGGCCTCGTAAAGTGTTGCACGCGCCTTCTGGGCAGAGAGGTGATGATATCCTTACGCTACACCTTTTAAGAGTAGATGACCTTGTCGTGGCTATGACTTTTAGGTTTACCGTGTCTCCTTTGTAGTGGTTGTTGCTATGGTAAAGCTCTGGCTAGTATCAACAAAGCGAACAACAACAGTTCTTGGCAGCAGATGTGATCAGAAGAGACTACATTGTCGTGGGAACCAAAATAGGTTGGGTGGAATTGCATGGGCGTCTATGGAAGAAAAGGGATTGACTGAATGTGTAAGCGAGTAAAATTGTCCACGACCACGAGCTTTGGCGGGATGAGACAAAAGGTGGCCAAAACTACGAACCTTGGCTGGCTGCGATCACGATCCTTGATAGGGAGGAGTGTGGTGGCTACATGCACGAACCTTGGAAGAAAAGAGTGTGGCGGCTATGACACTGGCAGGAAGAGGTGGCGGCTACGGCACGATCCTTGGCAGGAAGGAGCGGCGTTGAGGCGACTTCGGCTCCTGGAGAGGACACTGAAGCGGCTCTTGAAGCGAACATTGAAGCGGCTGCTGGAGCGAACGTTGAAACGGCTTCTGGAGGGAACGTTGAAGCGGCTCAAATAGTGCTGGTCGGCAAGTCGTGTTTTCTCCTAATGAGAAAGAATACGTTTCTCCTGTTTGATTTTTCCTTGCAACTCTCAGAGTCTTGACGGTTACAATGTTGAAGTCGGAGGCCGCGTCAATTAGCGTGTTGTCAAACTCGACATCCTTCGAGTGAGCAGTGGTTAGGAGTCCCCAGTTCTATCTATCAATCGTGCAGGAGAGGTTGGGGTTTGGGAACGGCTTCCATGGCTGGAAACAGCTGCTTAAGATTTTGTGTACGGAGTCCCCAGAAATCATGTAGTTCCTGATAGGAAGAGGGTCTCTGTGAATTCAGGAGGATTGCTGATTTCCTTTGCCTCGACTTTGGAAAAGTCTTTCCTGATCCTCACGTGTGATGAAATTGGATTACTGATTCCTCTCCAACGGACGTTCAGGAGCAAAACGGGCATCTTCATCTGTAAAGGTGCGTCATGCTGAGGTACTGACACCATGAGTATTAAAAGTACTCCTCATTGGCTCCATTTGGGGTTGGCGTGGTTCTTGTGGTAGCCGCTCTGTTAGTGTCTTGAGGAAAGTAGGTACCTCTTTTTGAGTTGAAGCCATGTCCGTCTGAGCCTTAGCAAGAATGTCTTGTCTTTCCATCAAATCAGCAATGGTAATAGGGGGTTGGATTCCTCTGGCTCCTACAGTCTCTCGTCCTGATGGGGGAGTGGCAGCAGCTCTGGTGACAACCGGGGGCGTCACACTTGAAGAAACATTGGGGGTGGCTGATGAGTGCCAAATAATGCATATTTATACACCTTTTTATTGGCATTTTACTCATCTTTTGCGCTTATAAATCAGATATTATCCCATATTCTGTATTTTCCTTGTTTTCAAGAATAAATATTTGTATTAATTAATTTTGTGTTTTTAGGTAATAAATAAAGCTCGGAGAATCTGAGGAGCAAAAGAGCAAAGAATTGGAGTCGAGCATCTATGGAGTAGATGGCCAAAGCCCGCGCGCGAATCAGTTGCAACCCAACAAGGAAGACATGGGCTAAAGCTACCCGCGACCCGGATCCGAGCCCGTACACTCCAAGCCGTCGAGATTTCGATCTTCTACATCCAACGGTCGCTGCCCTCACTATACATCATCTCTTGATGCACTCGCGCAACACCATATCACAACAGAACCGGCTACCAACCTCGACCGTTCAGATCTCTCCCGCAAGATCCTACGCTCGGTGCAGCGTTCCCATCGATCTTCGATATACCTGCTCAACACCATAGCCCCTATATAAGCCCCTAAGCCTAACCCTAAACTCATTTTCTCTTCTCTTCTTCCACCCGTCGCCCTCACCTCTGCAACTCCACCCTCCCCCCGACCATCTCCTGCCACAGCCGTTCCTTCTCTTCTTCACCCATACCGCCACCAACTCCATCATCTCCTGACACTCCACCTTACCTCATCACTTTCTAGTCCTTTTGTAGCTTCTCTCCTAGGAGCTAAGAGAGAACTAGACAGAGATAGGTTAGGGTTTTATTGATACATCAAGGAGAAGCTAGAGTAGTCGATGCAGAGCCGATTGACAGAAGAGGGAGCAGTTGGAGCGACATGGGTGAGAGAAGTTTCAATTAATTTCTATTTTTAATCGAATTAGGGTTTGGTTATTTTGGGATTTTCTGGGGATGTATAAATAGCAAAGTGAGGGGATTGTGTAGAAACTACGCCCGGATTAGCCAAAGGTCTTTGTCAATTAGAGTTAAATTTGTTCTTTGTTATTTTAATTTAGTGTTAGGGTTTCAATGAAACCCTGATTCCAATTTGTGCTTAAACTCTGTTAAATTTATCTTGAATGCTCAATGAATTAGATAGCTTCAATTTTAAATACCTCAACACTTTTCTCTCACAGTGCATGCCAACGCCATGGATGCACTGTAGTTAGGTTTAAACTGAGTTGGGTGTATTTCAGCTCTGTTTCTATTAGTAAAACTAATACTCTTGACTGGTTGTGCTTCATTAGACAACCAGTACTCTAGGTTAGCAATTTAGCTGATATTTGAGTTATCACAAGGTGAAACTCCTTAGTTAAGTGATAAGATTGACACACCGCCCTTAGCTACTATAGGAACAAGACATTTAACTTAGTTGAAATCACAATAGGGGCCGAGGTGGATTTGCAGACCTTAGCATACTTTTGTCACTGTTATACCTTAGTTCATTGTCACTTCATCACATCTCAGCCATTTCGGCACATAAAACCATCTGTTGTCACTGTCACTTTTAGAACTCAGTTGAAGAAGGCCTTAGATCACATAAGGGCACCACAAGTCTCTGTGGTTCGACCCGTACGTGCCCAGTGCTACATCACGACACCGTGCACTTGCGGTATTACCGTAGGCCGTAATTTAAACATCTTTTCGGGCCTACCAAGTTTTTGGCGCCGTTGCCGGGGACTTGGCGCGTGCCTTGCTGTTTTTTTTTTTTTTTTGGCTAATACTTCACTGAGTTTCACCCCTGTACATATTCGCCTGCATTATAGTGTAACTTAGCTCATCTGTGGCATTTCAAAGATCTTGTATCGCATCTTTTATAGCTTTCTTTTATTGCATTTTATTTTACACTCGTATCCGCACCATCATGATAACTTAGTTTTTTTTTTTTTCATTTAGCTGTTATAAGCATGATAACTTAGTTTTAGTGTTTAACTTGCATATGTAACTTAGGAATTCTAGTATAATTTAGCTGTTAGTTTTGTTAGTTTAACTTTGCTGTTAGTTTGTTTTTCTGTGGCTTAATCTTCAGCTCAGGCATAACCCTGAGCTCTGCCAGAGCATTCTTGCTCTGTAGCTTTGACTCGTGAAGCTCGGGAACCGAATTCTTTGTTGAGCTGCAGTGCATTCTACCTTTGTGCCGCTTTGTCTTTCTTCGCCGAGCAAGGCCTGAAGCTGTTGAGCCTCAGAGCACAACAGGTGCTTGCCAAAAGGGAGAAAGACGAGGCTAGGCGCAGAATCTGAGGTTAGTAATTGATTATGTGCCATGTGTGTCTGTGCCAAAACTCCTTAACTGATGCACTCGTCAATTAGTCTGGGTCTGTTGATCGACTCGTGAACAAGTCATACTTGAGCTGATAATCTCCAGCCCCCTGTAGCTGAGAAGGTTGCACTGACCCTGAGCATATCCTAGAAAGCCCTTAGATCACTTGAGCTAGGATGGTTGACAGCAACTCAACCTGTTGACAGCCTTGAGTGATTGCTGATAAAGCCATTTGTGAGACCCTGTTGTGCTCCAATCCAGCCCCTGCTGCTGTAGAGGCTGAGATACAACTGGGTAACCTGTGCCGTTTAGCCGCAAGTCTGTGTAATGCCCTGTTGAGCCTGTTGTGCCTCAGCTGCAAACCCTGTTGAACTAATTGTTTGTTTGAGGTATCCAGGCTAGCCCTCGTATTTCATTTTGTGCATCCGTGTGAACCATGTTGACCCCTGTTGAGCTAAGCCCCGAGCATTAACTCCGTGCAACCTGACCCCCCGAAGCCGTGGAGCTTTGTTGCAACTTGGCGACCAAACCGAGCACATAACCTTGTGCTTGAGCCGTGATTCTGTGCATTGCCGCAGCGTGCACACACAAACAAGGACAGAGTTGCCAACTCGCACCAATGCACTCGTGGCCTCGCAAACTTGCTCTCCACCGGCCTCGGCAATTTGCCTTCAACCCAACCGCCGGGTCTGTCACAAAGCCCGAGCCGTGTGTAAGCTAAACCCACTTCGGGCTTGCACATACCAACCGAGCCCAATAAACATAACTGTGCTATCTAATCGAACCCAAGCACCATCAACTGGGGCTTACACATACATCCGGGCTTGCACCATCAACTGGGCTCCACATACACTCGCACTAATCGTGAGGGCCGAATAGGAAACTTTGACTCACCGAGTAAAAGTCCGACTAAGCCGAGTGAGTGAACTGTTATCGTTCACCGAGTCAAACCGCCGAGTTGAGTTGCCTCCTCGTATAGCCGAGTCAATCCTAACTCGCCGATTTACCGAGTTGAATCGGGCCGTTTATAATCGAAGCCCACACCACCGGGCTCACCGAACCCATAACTTGGGCTACACCGAACCGAGCCCACTTCAACCCAACCCGGGCGTGCATACTGGTCGTGCAGTTTCACACTGCTGGGCTTCTCAAAACCAAAAATTTCAGCCCACTCCCATTAAGTTTTGCAAACACTTTGGGCTGCAACCAAACTAAGCCCATCAAAACCAAATTGAGCCAACAACTACTAGGCTTCCCAACAAACCAAATGAAACCCAACAAACCAAAAACCCAATAAACCAAACTTAGTCCACTTCACTGGGCTTTGAGTTCAATTTGAGAGCTAGACCATGTCGATTTTGGTCTGCATCTGGGGATGGAAACAAATCCCTTAGAGAGCGTGCTTACGGGCACGCTTCACAGGACGAACCCCCACATACCATAGTGATTTTAGAGAATTTTATGCGCCTTCTCGTGGCCCCGACCTCACATACCCTAATCACTATGAGCACATGTATCATCCATCACAAAGTTGAGAATGAACACTCTCCTCATACCCGGTCATCACTTTTAGATCAATTAGAGGCTCGACTATCCGCTTTAGATAGGAAATCGCTTTAGAAAGGCAACTGTCGAATCTAGTTTTTCTAGGCAATATGAAACGCATGCTTGCACCTTATGTGGTGGCTTAGACCACCCCGCTGATTATCGTTATATCTTGCATGATTTTAGACAGTCTAGGGAAAACCATGATAATCCAATGAACGAAGTGTCTAGAAGTGACTATTGGGACCATAATCAACCCGCACACATGCATCATTCACCACGGTGGGGAGATGAACAATTTTATACTCCCCAACTCCTAGTTTGCAATCAACAATGGATACACTCATGGAGCTAAATGCTAGGCTTGAAATGAATGCAATGCATGACCATCCATATAGCAACATGTCTGAATTTCCCTTCTCTAGTGAACCTCATGCACAACCATACAATGAATATCCATATGAGGAATGCATACCCACTAATGAAGACTCTCCTTCAATGGAACAACTCAAGATGATTCTTCAAAGGAACCGATTGAGTTACAAAATGATAGGATTGAAAATAGTGTTTCTAGTCTTACTCATGCAACTAACATTGAATATGAACCTAATCTAGAGGTAGATGAGTACACTAAAAATGCTACAATTTTGAATGGAGAGATGGATTTTTGCTATGATGATGATGATGATGAATATGAAGAGCATGTGTATTTTGAAAATGTAATAGAATTTTTAGGTTCAGCGACATTAAGTGTCTCTTCTGTGAACCCTATGAATGATGCCTCTTCTGATATTCATACATGTGATGTTGATGTGGAACCTGTGGAATTTCCCTGTGAAAATGACCATGATTTACCCTCTTTTGACTTTAGGAAAGTATGTGATGGTACAAATGATTTTAAAAATGAAAACAACTTAGATGTACCTAACCTCTCTCCTGAATCACAAATTGATACTCCTCCACCAAACCTAGGTGTAGTTTGTCACAAAATTGCAAAACCAACTTTTCTAAAAATGCCTAACTTAGGCCTAGAGCTTTGTGCTTCCCAAGTCCTCTTGGACTATTTTGCATCAAAGTATAACACTTTTAAAGAGCCACAGTTGGAATGTGTATGTCTGCCTGTTCTTAGCAAAACTCACTTTGAGTTAGACCTTTTGCATGACGTACCTTTAAAATTGCAAGACTTTGTGCTTTCAAACACACCCGTTCACAAGTTTAGGTTTGGGGGAAACTCCTTCACATCTGCAGTCTTACTTGCACTTTCATATTATACTTGTGTAAGGCTGTTAATGTGTGTACATATTTTCTATTGGGTTGATCCTCAACTCTTTAGACTGTTAGTTTATGGTGAATTTTCATTGTATATATCCAGTAGGACTTGTTAAATTTTCTTTTCTTGATTCGGTTGAGTCTTCTTGCACATATATTATGCTAATCCGATATGATATCCGTTGAGAATATTGGATTCTAGCCTTGACGAATGAAGCTCAACCTTGCTCTTGCCGACATCCGGTAATCTCTTCCCTTTTCTCTTATCAGCACAGTTCTCTCGGTATGTGACTGTTTAAATTTTTTCTATATGTAGACACATTGAGGACAATGTTTGATTTAGGTTTGGGGGTGTGATTTGCATTTAGAGTTTTTAGTCTTTTTAATCTTTTATTTTCATTTTAAAAAAAAAAAAAAAAAAAAAAAAAAAAAAAAATCAAAAATTCAAAAAAAACTCTTTTTGTAAAAACCTCCAACTTTTAGAGATTTTAGAGTCACTAGCATGCTTTTAGCTATGTTTACATAGAGATTCTGACCGAAATAACAGAACTTGGAAGTACCGGAGAACGCAATCGGGTTCCTTAGTTGATTAGAGCGTTAAAGTTGGATTTAACCATACCGGAGGGCGAATTAGGTGTTTGTTTAGATATTCGGTAGTAGAATTGTGATCACCCATAGTGGAGACTACCCATTTTACATCAAGCGAGGTACCGACCTTCACTCTTTGTGACTTTCTAGAAAAGCTTTTAGAGTGTGTGTCACCGTACGTCAATTCCGGGTAGGAATGGTGAGCTACCCAACTTCGCACCACTTTCAAAGACTACTTTTGATCTCTTGAGTGCTAATTCCGTCAATCATGAGGGTGACGTCTAAAGATGAAAACTCCTTCTAAATATCGATTTGCGAGTTAGCATCTCTCTCTCTCAATCAAACAAGACCCATAGAAACACATCATCGTCAAAGAACCGGAGGAGAATCGAATATTGAAAGAAAAATTGATATAGTCCAAGGTTTATGTGCAACAAAGAAAAGAAAATAAGATGAGAATTAATGAAGTTTGTGAAAAATTGAGTTTATCGTTTTATTGTAACCAAAAAAAAAAAAAAAAAAAAAAAAAAAAAAAAAAAAAAAAATTGTAGTTTATTTTTTTTGTGTCTAGTTACCACAAAGTTAAAAAAAAAAAAAAAAAAAAAAAAAAATTATTAAGTTTTTGTGAAGTTCAGAAGTTCGTCATCAATAGTTGAAGACCGAAGACCGAAGATTGAAGACGTTTCTATGGTTTCTTATGAGAGAGTGATATTAATTGCCGATCGGGTGAGAAGTGAGTGAGTACTCCCACCCCTTGCTAATGGTTGATTTTCCTTTCTTAGAGATCATTAGAAAAGATTCTTTTTGTCCACACTTTTGTGGAGTCTCCGATTTTATTTCGGAAGGTTATCCTTCTTACCTACAACGTGTGCGGATTTCTCTCTTTATTCCTACCGCACACATGAGAGACTAAAAAGCGATCTTTTTGAGTGCAATTATCATAAAACCCTAATGGTGAGGCGAAGTTGAGACTTATGATCACAATCGAATCCGAATTCTTTCATATGGTATGGTTACTTCTCGCTCAAAGACTTAAGGATGAGAATGCGTTCTTCGATAGTTCTAACTTCGTTACTAGCATGCGTAAACTCTATGTCCTCATAGCTTCTTGGAGGCTTGAGACTCTTTTTACACTACGAAGTTGGAGAAGGTTTTGTGGGTACACCTCTTGTAAACCCTCACGAGACTACAACTCGTCCACTAGGGACACCTAGGGGTTTAAAGGCTTAGTGCATACGCTAAATGCATTCGAGAGACCTGCGACATGGGGGGTATAGTTAGGATTTCTTCATTTCTGTTTCACTTGAGGACAAGTAAAATTCAGGTTTGGGGGTATTTGATGAGTGCCAAATAATGCATATTTATACACCTTTTTATTGGCATTTTACTCATCTTTTGCGCTTATAAATCAGATATTATCCCATATTCTGTATTTTCCTTGTTTTCAAGAATAAATATTTGTATTAATTAATTTTGTGTTTTTAGGTAATAAATAAAGCTCGGAGAATCTGAGGAGCAAAAGAGCAAAGAATTGGAGTCGAGCATCTATGGAGTAGATGGCCAAAGCTCGCGCGCGAATCGGCTTGCAACCCAACAAGGAAGACATGGGCTAAAGCTACCCGCGACCCGGATCCGAGCCCGTACACTCCAAGCCGTCGAGATTTCGATCTTCTACATCCAACGGTCGCTGCCCTCACTATACATCATCTCTTGATGCACTCGCGCAACACCATATCACAACAGAACCGGCTACCAACCTCGACCGTTCAGATCTCTCCCGCAAGATCCTACGCTCGGTGCAGCGTTCCCATCGATCTTCGATATACCTGCTCAACACCATAGCCCCTATATAAGCCCCTAAGCCTAACCCTAAACTCATTTTCTCTTCTCTTCTTCCACCCGTCGCCTCACCTCTCGCAACTCCACCCTCCCCCGACCATCTCCCCGCCACAGCCTGTTCCTTCTCTTCTTTCTTCACCCATACCGCCACCAACTCCATCATCTCCTGACACTCCACCTTACCTCATCACTTTCTAGTCCTTTTGTAGCTTCTCTCCTAGGAGCTAAGAGAGAACTAGACAGAGATAGGTTAGGGTTTTATTGATACATCAAGGAGAAGCTAGAGTAGTCGATGCAGAGCCGATTGACAGAAGAGGGAGCAGTTGGAGCGACATGGGTGAGAGAAGTTTCAATTAATTTCTATTTTTAATCGAATTAGGGTTTGGTTATTTTGGGATTTTCTGGGATGTATAAATAGCAGTGAGGGGATTGTGTAGAAACTACGCCTGGATTAGCCAGTCTTTGTCAATTAGAGTTAAATTTGTTCTTTGTTATTTTAATTTAGTGTTAGGTTTCAATGAAACCCCGATTCCAATTTGTGCTTAAACTCGTTAAATTTATCTTGAATGCTCAATGAATTAGATAGCTTCAATTTTAAATACCTCAACACTTTTTTCTCACAAAGGCATGCCAACGCCATGGATGCACCGTAGTTAGGTTTAAACTGAGTTGGGTGTATTTCAGCTCTGTTTCTATTAGTAAAACTAATACTCTTGACTCGGTTGTGCTTCATTAGACAACCAAGACTCTAGGTTAGCAATTTAGCTGATATTTGAGTTATCACAAGGTGAAACTCCTTAGTTAAGTGGCAGAATTGACACACTGCCCTTAGCTACTATAGGAACAAGACATTTAACTTAGTTGAAATCACAATAGGGGTCAGAGGTGGATTTGCAGACCTTAGCATACTTTTGTCACTGTTATACCTTAGTTCATTGTCACTTCATCACATCTCAGCCATTTCGGCACATAAAACCATCTGTTGTCACTGTCACTTTTAGAACTCAGTTGAAGAAGGCCTTAGATCACATAAGGGCACCACAAGTCTCTGTGGTTCGACCCGTACGTGCCCAGTGCTACATCACGACACCGTGCACTTGCGGTATTACCGTAGGCCGTAATTTAAACATCTTTTCGGGCCTACCAGTGGCGGCAGCGGCTCTGGTGATTGGCGATATAACGCCTGAGGGAACGTTTTCTACACCGCTGGTGTTGGTGGTAGAGTTTGCGGTGCCGCGGGTGTTGATCATGCTTGGTCTTGGTCATTCCCTTTCGCTCTCGTTGGATACATCCACATACTCTGTCTGCATCGTCGTTGGTAAGGCACAGACCTCATACAAGGATTCAACATTTTTGTGCCATCTCTGAGATTCTTGAAGTCTATGGTTGTGAAGGAGCCAAACGTGCGTCTAGAGCTATTTGATTGCAGCAAACGTCTCTACTCGTTGATCCTTTGAAAGGTATAGAAGTTCACATAAACTTTCTACTAAAGAGGCTGCTTCCTGGTCCACCGACCTTTGGTTGGTGGTGAAATTGTCGATCTAAGGACGATCATCCGGGACGTCAGTCCCTAGCGCTAGAATTTTTGGAAAAGGTGAGCCGCTCCAATCTGACGTTAATCTGACAAGAAACTGAGTATGTTGTTTATTTCTTTCTTTATCAGGTCCATGTTCCTTGTGTGGATCTCCTGGACTCATGCC
The DNA here is from genome assembly GCA_023531295.1 of Papaver armeniacum. Classification (NCBI taxonomy): domain Eukaryota; kingdom Viridiplantae; phylum Streptophyta; class Magnoliopsida; order Ranunculales; family Papaveraceae; genus Papaver; species Papaver armeniacum. The sequence goes on from JAJJWW010003262.1 coordinate 222,781, forward strand.
AACTCGACCAATCTTGGGATTTCTTCATTGGCTACACCATTAGGTATAGCGTTGGGAGGAGGGATGTCGCCATTCGCCAGGTTCTAAACGGAACTTGGATTTGTGGAATCAGTTCTAAGACCGACTATCTTTTTTAAAATTGGAATTGCAACTGAGAGATTAATCTCCCACTTTGGTCGCCAATTGTTTGTGGGTGAAAACTGTTTCTGCTGATTTTGGTAATTTTGGGTGTGTGGATGAGAAACGAATCTAAACCCTAAACAATGCAATGCATGGGAGTACTTTTGATTCGAGAGATCAATCTGTACAATCCTGTCATAAACCAAGAAATGGCCGTTCCAGGCTTGCTTTGGTCACAAAGTGAAGGAGAAGGGTTGGTCTTAGGGAGGGAAGTGAAGAAAGTGTTGAGACCAGAATAGTTGATTCTGAAGATGTGGCTTGTTTTATGACTTGTATCAAAAAGTGGAACTGGAATGAAAGGTATTAGTTCTTTGGTGATTTCTGGATACTATGATGTTGCCGACCAAAAACTTGTGTTTGGTCTCATAGGAAGTGGAAACGATTGAGTGGTGGAAGAATGGAGTAACGCATAACCGCCAAAAACCCATGCTTCCATGATGAAGGAAGTGGATCCGTTTACACCCGTTACTTCTTGCCGCCATTAATTGTCCTACTTCATGACACTTTCCTATAACGGGCATATTGCACGCCGCACGCTGTAAACCGCCAGACCAATACCCTGATGAGTATCCCCCAGTTTGTGACATATTTGATGTCTCGAGTGTTTTCGTGGAAAACATGTAGCATTTTGCTACGTGTGGCAAGTTAAAATCAAGAGGCTTGCCGTAGGAAAATAACATGTGATGTTGTTAGGCTCGTCTTGGCCGGTCACCTAAAACTTGCCACAAGTTTGTTAGTTTGGTGGCGAACTTCTATGGCTGAGATCGCATCTCATGAGGAAGGGTAGTCATTGATTATGGCTACCTTGTGTTGGCGCCTGATAATGGCGCAGTGGCGTTTTGGCGTACGCTAGTGGAAATGTGGCATGGCTGGCATGGCCCGTGCATGCCAATGGCACAGTGGTGTAAATGGCGCCTGGCATAGCCATGGCCACTAGATTTAGGCAGTTGGTTGCTTGAAGCTCGCCACAAGTCTATTAGTTCAGTGGCGAACTTGGATGGCTGAGATTGCATCTCATGAGGAAGGGTAGCCGTTGATTATGGCTACCTTCTGTTGGCGCCTGGTAATAGCATAATGGCATAGCCGCGGCGTAGTGGCATGCGCCTACGGCATGGTGGCATAGCCGCGTCTGTGGCGTTGTGGCATGGCCATGCCTGTGGCTTGGCGGCGTGGCCAAGGCTAGGATTTGGCACCGTGGCCAAAGTTAGGGCTTGGCGGCATGGCCAATGCTAGGATTTTGCGTCGTGGCCAAAGTTAGGGCTTGGCGGCATGGCCAAGTCTAGGATTTGGCACCGTGGCCAAAGTTAGGGCTTGGCGCCGTGTCCAAGTCTAGGATTTGGTGTCGTGGCCAAAGTTAGGGCTTGGCGGCATGGCTAAGGCTAAAGTGGCTCGTGGCATGTTGTGGACTATGACCAAAAATTAGGGTTTCGGCTAGAAAGTATTTGTTTCGATCACGAAATCCTAATTGGAGTCCGTTATGGCATTGTCCACGAATAGAAAGTGGATTAGCACGTAGTGGCGTCATTTGTGGCACATTGGCATGTTACTGCGGCAGAGTGGCATGTTGGCATGTTACTGCGGCAGAGTGGCATGTTGGCATGCCGATTAATATGTTGTTGCGGCAGGGCGCGTTTGGCTTGCCAGTTAGTATGGTGGCGCGGCAGGGTGCCTTTGCCTTTAATGTATGGTGACGAGTTTAGAGCAACTTGATTGGTCAAGAAAATGGGCCGGCCAAACATAAGGCGCGGCCACACCTCTAGTGCTCGTGGCGCATTTTAAAGTGACCTGATTGGTTGGTAGGAAGGAGAGGGGTCGGCCAAGCATGGGCGTGGCTACACTTCTGGTGTGAGTGTGGCGGCTTTAGAGCAACCTGATTGGTCAAGGGAGATGGGGCCGGTTTAGGATGAGGCGTGGCCAATGGTGCTGGTTGGCCTAAGGTATGGCCACGCCTCCCTTTGCTGCTGCTCCTATCCTGCGGCTCCTTGTTTTCTGATTCTGGGCAAGATTTTGCACCTGCTAATCCATGGCGGATTAATTACCTAGTTTGTCTAGGCTTAAATTCGACAAGCAAGGTCTGATATACTGCGCAAGGCGCAAAACCCTAATTTTTGCAAATTAGTCAGGGTAATTGATTTAATTCTTTGTGTTGACACAGAGTTCTTCAAGTTCATTGCCAGAGAGCAGCATGCTTTCTGATTGAATACCTTATGCAAAGACCTTATCCTTGATATTTGGAAATTCGTTCTACTCTGCTGCGAGTGAACACAAATTGTCATGCCATATCAACATTAAGGGTTCAGCCGGGGAACATAGCACAGAAAGCATTCAAAGAACTTTATATTAATTGAATACAGGCGAGGTGCCAAAATTTACAGAATATCTGGGATTGTTGCTACATGCACCAGTCTGGGTTAATTTCATGAGAAAATATTGAGTTGCTCAACAAATGTGCCAGTGAAGAGGTTGACACTCACGGCTCCGTTTCCTTACAGAGTGACGTCACATCATATGCAAGGTTTTACAATTTTAACCCTAAGCTAAAAGCCACCATCAACACAGGTATAATCATTTATGTTGCTGCTCATTTTTGTCAATAGTTATGTATAAACTTGATACGTGTGGTGTAATTATGCTTATAACTATTGTTGGTAACTTGGGAAAAATGAATAACATCCGTTAGTGAACAAAGTTTAATACTATTCCTTTTTTTTGTGATGTGCAGTCAATTTTTTTAGTCCAGCTGCACCCAGCTAAGACGCGAAGGGTAGTGTAACGGTGTCGATTCACTCGAATTAGTGGAACCACGAAATGTTTGTAAGGTGATTACTAGGTTTAGCCTAGATTTTATCCACGAAATACATAAGATGCACCTGAATGCATAACGTATATTCTGACAGAAAAATAATTTTTTTCCCAGATGCACTCGAGTGCATAATGCACATTCTTTTACATAAAATAGGTTTTGCTCAGGTACACTCGGGTGCATAATGTTTTTTTTTTTTTTTTGAATTTGTTTCTCTTCCTTTTCTTCATTAATACTTGTTTTTGTTTAATGTTCTGATGGTGAATTGTGATGATAGTAGTGGTGGATTTATTTTACGAGATCATGAACTATTGATTTTGGTCGTGTATAATATATTGCAGGTGTGATTAGTAGGATAAACTTAGATTTATCCCTGAAATACCCAAGATGCACCTGGGTGTATAATGCATATTCTTTATAGGAAATAGGTTTTGCACAGGTGCACCTAAGTGCATAATGCATATTCTTATAGAAATAGGTTTTGGCCAGGTTGCACCTGGGTGCATAATGCATATTTCTATAGGAAATAGGTTTTGGCAAGGTGCACCTAGGTGCATAATGTGTATTCTTATATGAAATAGGTATTGGCCGAGTTGCACCTGGGTGCATAATGTATCTTCGACTTGGTTTAATTTTTTTTTTTAATTTCATATCAACAATGGATCTTGTTTTGTAGAGATTTTCGAGCCCTTTCCAAAAATATAAATTTTATTAAAATCCGACTTATATTTGGGAAGTTAAGACATTTATCGCGATTAATTTTAAATTGGAGAGAGAAAAATAAATATGAGAGAGAAAATGATAAGAAAAAAAAAATAATATTTAAAACAAAGGGTATATATGGCTAATATTTTCTATGTCTTTTTCACCCGAACCTATATTTTACAAGTCCATTACTCACTTTATGGGTTTTGGTCATATGACTCATTTTCCGTTAAATTGACGGATTATAATTCAAAGTTAAATATGAAAATTAATGGATTCGAATGCAAAATTAAGTATAAAACATGACATAATTGTACCCTAACAATGCAACAGATACACATATGAGATAACCCACTTTCACTAAATGAGAATGACTTTCACTAACAATGCGTGATTAAACTACATCGATTCTCCACAGATTCCTCTAACTTTTAGTTTTGTCTTTGTTTATAGGTGCTTTTCCTTCGAGCTCCTAATTTGTCTTATTTAAAGGAGACAATGTATGAAGGAAGAAGAGAGATCTTACGTCAACTTTAACGTAGGAGTATGTGTTTATTATGCAAAATCATATTTCCACTACTACTTAATTCGATCTGATCTTATCGATTAATGTCAATCTTGCTATAATTATCTTCTTGGTTTGGTTTAGTTGTTATATGTTCTGGCTTGTTTATTATCATGCTTATTTTTTATTACATTCTTCGATTGAACTACATAACAATATTTTGTACTCATGAATGAAAAAATGGAGAGAGAAGCACCGAGAAATTCGGAAATTCTCTATCCCGATAGAAAATTTTTCTATCTGTCTCTGGAAACTTTAGGAAATGTTAAAGGGATCAGATTGGAAGAAAGGAAAAGGAAGGGATTCACATCATGGATACACTTTTCGGCAGAGCTGGCGTTTTGGTTAAGTGATGTTTTAGAAGAAGCAATGGTGATTGGTGAAACCAGAAAGAAGTGGCCAAGGAGAGCTGGAGAAGCTTCGTTTCTATGTGAAGATAAAGAGAATGAAGGAGGAAGATACTTGAGGGTTTCAAGGGTTAGAAGAGGTGACAGAGACAGGTCTTATGCGCTGTGTATCCCTTGTGGAGATAGTTGTTTCTACTGGGCGACTCTTTGTAAGGAGATCCGTAAGATTTTGAAATCCAATAACCTGAATAGGAAGACAAATTTGATTTTACCTACAGAATCTGATTTCTCTGTTTCTTTGCCAAAGAAATTGGCTGAAAAGAAAAAATTTATGGGGTTGGTATGTGTTGCTGGTCTTGTAAGATGACAGAGGATAGCAAAGGAGATTAGAAGTCAGATGCAGTGGGAGTTCTTTCATAGATATGGAGATTGTCGATGAGAAAACTGCAAAGATGGAGTTGATTCATGATTATTGGATTGAACTATGGAAGCCAAGGAGTATTTTAGTGGATGGGTCTGTTGTTCACTTATCGCAGATTCGTGGGGAACCTAAGGATTTTTATTCTTTCTGAGATGGAAACCGCTTCACGAAGGAGAAGATTAGCGTAAGAAATCATTAAGTCCGACTTAGCTAAAGGGGATATTATTCCATTACAGGCGATGTCAAAGTATAAAAAGTGGCTTAAAATTAGAGGCATTCCTCATAGTTATTGGAATTCTAGTCTTTTCAAATCCGTTGGTGATTCTTTGGGAGGCTTGGTGCAAGTTGCATCTAGTTCTCTGCAACTCATTAAGGCTTCTTTTTTTATAATATCAGTCAAATATGATTTCTCGATGATTCCGGCGGTGATGGTGTTGAAGATGGAGACCAAATGTGGGTGGCTACGGTTGAATGGGATTATAATTTCAATCCTACATTTAAGCCTACGTTGGAGGAGTATAACAGACTGATTACTGAGTTTCACAATAAACATAAAGTTTCAAATTCAAAATTATCTCCTCCCGTGTTTTCAGGAGCTAAATCAGTCCGGGTCTCTGGTTCAACATCGTACGAGTTAAATCATCAGAATCGGGAAGTGCTCAACAATAATGATTGGGTGTACAATCCTAAAACTTTTCCTGGAAGTAATACCTGAAATGATTCCTCGTCAGCAGGTGGAGGTGGTCACGAAGTTGGCTCATCTCACTCTGCTTCTCTTGGTCTGATTGTTAGAGAAGTTGGAGATCACATTAAAGTTACTGAGAAGGATGTTCATGATGATATTGCTGATTCATATGGATGTGTAGGTGCCGTTCCCAGTGCTCTCAATAAAGTTGGGACTCCTACTGTCAATAGATTTCAGCCTCTAGTTGTGGATGCTGGGGAAGTTGGAGATCCCACAACTACTAGACTGGATCTAATCGATAATTTACTTGCAGCTGAATCAGTTGGTTTACAGGATGTACCCGTACATTCTGTTAATCAACCGACGCAGTGCGAGACTAGAGCTCTTATTCAGTTATATGGTGGATGTGAAGGAGATGTTCCTACCGTTCTAATGAGTAAGGATTCAGATTGTTTGGTTAATGCAGAACGAAGGTTTTCATCCTCAGGTGGCAGTCCTGACGACCTTCAAACTGTAATGCATAAACCAGGGTTGTCTGAGAAGAATTTTTCTGAACATGCAATGAATTCATCTAGTGATGCTACTCAGAAAGATGCTCCGCGTGAATTGATAGCTTCTGACAATTTATTCTCGGTGGTGGAGGATCAAATAGTCATAAATCTTAAGGACATCCAGAAAACCAATATTGACAGTAATGAAGTTATTTTCTCAACTTCAAAACTTGTTTTTGAATTATGCAGTAAGCTAGGGGGCATTACCAAAAAAGATGAAAATGCAGCTAAAGAGGTCATTGAGGAAATTTTGTTCAAATATAGGGACAGATATAAGGCCATTGCAGCTGGTAAGCAGGTCCAGGACAGTTGTGACACTAGTACGTAATTCAGTCGAGGTGGAGGAGGAGATCGATGAGGTTACATCAAGGGAGAATCAAGTGACTGATGGGAACTAAGATGATTAATTGGAACATTAGGGGTTTGAACGCATATAATAAGCAGATTGCAGTTAAGGATTTGATAGCAGCACAAAGATGTTCTATTTGCACAATTCAAGAAACAAAGATAGGCAATATGACTTCCTGGTTTGTAAGTCAACTCTGGTATGATTCAAATTTCGGCTGGGATTTCGTTCCTTCTCAAGGGGTTAATGGCAACAGTGGTGGACTTCTTACAATTTGGGATAACTCATGTTTTGAGTTGATTGATATCAGGAAAGGTTATAATTCTATATTTTCACTGCTTAAATGCAAAACTTCTGGTTTTACTTTTATTCTTTCAAATGTTTATTCTCCTTGTGAATATAATTTACGCGAGGACTTTTGGAAGGATTTGGCAGAAATTAGAGGTTGGAATAATAAGCTGTGGTGTGTGGTTGAATCATCGACGATTTTAAGGAAGTATGGATTTTAAGGATTTCAGAAAGGTCATATGTGTGGTAGGCGATTTTAATTCAGTAAGATCAGATGCTGAAAGGAATAGACCAGGGGGAGATGCAAGAAACATGCAGTTTCTTAATGATTTTATTGCAGAACAGGAATTGATCGATTTGCCACTGAATGGGGGTGCATATGAGCCATTGTTGTGCAGAGTGGACAGGGTTTTGTTGTGTTCGCAATTTGATTCTCATTTCAAAGATGCATTACAGACGGCTCTGGTAAGGACCATATCGGATCACAATCCATTACTGTTGGATTTGACGCCGGATATCAGGCTTCGGTCTTATTTCAAAATACAACACCATTGGTTAAAACATCCAGATTTTTATAAAAATGTGGAGATTTGGTGGAGGACTATGCACTACACAGGTACTCCAAGTTATATTTTCTTTAGAAAGTTGCAGAATCTTAAGTTCTTTCTCAAAGCATAGAGTAAGATAACTTTTCGAGATGTGAGGAAAATGGAGGATGATCTAACTAACAACATTAAAAGACTCAATTTGTTAGAAGAGAATGCTTCTCTTTCAGAAAGTCTTTTGGAGGAAAGAGCAAAAGACTTACTAAGTCTTAATGAACTGAAGATTACAAGGGCTAGGATGAGTTTTCAGCGAGCCAAGGTGAAAGGGTTTCAGGATGGTGATAAGAACACAAAGTACTTCAATAGAATAGCTAACTCTAAAAGGAAAAGAAGCATTATCTCTAAGTTGGTGGTAGGGGGAGCAGATGTATTCAATCAAGACGTGATAAAACATGAAATTAAGCAGTTTTACACAAATCTCTTCACTGCTTCGGACAATATTTCTCCGAGCTTTGAGAATTTTAACTTTAAGAGAATTGACAACCAGCAAAGCACTTGGCTTGAAAGAGAGTTTGATAAGGAGGAGGTACGTAAAGCTATCAAAAATTGTGGAACCAATAAGGCGCCGGGACCAGATGGGTTCACGCTAGAATTTTATAAGTGTTGTTGGGATATTGTGAAGGGAGATCTAATGCTAGATATTAACTATTTTCATACTCATGGTAAAGCTGATTGGAGATTAAACATGGCTTTCACCAGGCTGATACCAAAAAAAGAAGATACGGCTACACCTAAATACTTCATGCCTTTGAGCTTAATAAGCAGCTTCTACAAGATAGTATCTAAACTCTAAACTGTTGGCAGAAAGGTTGAAGATTGTGATACCGGGACTTATATCTAATGCACAGGGGGCCTTTGTTAAAGGCAAACAGATTCTCGATGGGGTTTTAATAGCAAACGAGTGCATAGATAGCAGAAGTAAGCAGAAGAAACCGGGAGTTTTGTGCAAGTTGGACATGGAAAAAGTGTTCGATAACGTGAACTGGAATTCATTATTTACTATTCTAAATAAAAATGGTTTCGGGGAGAAATGGATAGGATGGATTAAATGGTGTGTAACAGAAGCACAATTCTCTGTGTTGGTGAATGGCGTTGCAACAGATAGAATAAAACCTTCTAAAGGGATTCGACAAGGCGATCCATTGTCACCATTCTTTTTCCTTCTCTAGGAATCTTATTATCATTTACGGTTGTTGTAATAGTTCTTCTGCTCAAATTCCTCTTGATCGTGGCTTCCCATGGCTACCCATCTTCGCTGTCCCTCATCGCCTTCTTGCTTGTTGTCCTTGCGAAGTGCTCTCGCCACCGTATTTTTATGAATTGAGGCAACAAGCTTTGCGTTCGCAACAAGCTTGTGTTTCGATAAGAATTCATTTACATTTTCTTCTAGGGCAATATAAATCTCGGGCAGCTCTGCCATCGTGATTGTATTTTTGATTCTAAAGATTTGGATGTATAACAAGTTAGTTGCGAAGAGAGCGTTCACAAATGAGAGAATAAGATATCTTTCCTCAACTCGTCCGCCATTTCGCTACACATGGTCCTCCATCTTATTGTCAATCGCCTCAAGCTCGCCAACCCTTTGTCTCAACCCGAATACATCTTCAATACCTGGTCAAGAGTTGTTACTATGTATGCTCCAAGTGAATGTGGCTTGTAAAGTTAAATGATGTGATTGGAGATTAAACATGGCTTTCATCTCATATAAGCCTTGATATGTTGTACCGCACAGGTTGATACGCAGTAGATTGCAAGAAAAAGAAGGGATCTCGCGATGGCTTCGTTTTAATTGTCTCCTTCCTCCTTCCTTCTACTACACCTAAATACTTCATGCCTTTGAGCTTTTAACTCGCTTCTCTCCTTCGCTCGTGCCTATCTTGACCTTCCGGCCGTTATTTTCTCCTCCTCTTCTTTCTCTCGCGACGCTCTTCTTCGTTTCTTTCTACAAGATAGTATCTCAAAATTGCCTCTAATTTGCTTATCCTTTCTCTCGCGAGCTGCTTGTTCAATGTAGTGTCTCTCAATGTCAAGGTTGAAGATTGATTTTCCCTATTGATTTTGAAGATTTTCGGGTTGAGGACTTATATCTAATTTTGTGCGTTTCTCGTTGGTAAAACTCTCCTTCTTTCTTCCCTATTCGGGGCCTTTGTTAAAGTTTGCTCGGCTAGCCGTCTCTCTTCGTGTAAATCTTTCTAATGCCGCAATTTCTTCGTTTCTGATTTATTTCTCCATTCATTCCTTGCTCTCCTTGTCCTCGATGGGGTTTTAATAGCAAATCCGAGTGCATAGATGGTGGTTGGTTGCCCTTGCATAGCCATTTTTTTCCAAGTATCTTCTCCAAATCTTTCTCTGTTGATCCAAATTCCTTCCAAAGAAACCGGGAGCTTAATTAATCCATTTAAGATCAAGAATATTTATTGATTGGACATGGAAAAAGTGTTCTTGCTTAACAATCCAAAACGTGAACTTTATATAGGGTAATACATAGTGGATGAATTCATTATTTACTATTCTAAATAAAAATGGTTTTGGCGATCTTTGTCGGAGAAATGGATAGGATGGATTAAAAATGGTGTACAAGATAGTAACCGTTGAAAGGTTGAAGATTGTGAAGCACACGTGGGGCCTTTGTTTCTCGATGGGGTTTTAATTGGTGAATGGCGTTGCAAGTTGGACGAAAAAGTGTTCGATACGTGAATAAAACCTAAATAAAATGGTTTCTGGGAGAAAAAGGGATTCGACGTGTTGGTGAAGGCGATCCATTGTCACCATTCTTTTTCCTTCTAGTGGTGGAGGTATTATCTATCTTACTAAATAAGGCTGTTGCTAATGGTAGGCTAAGCGGCTTTCAGATGACAGAAGGGGGAACTACTGTGTCGCATCTTCAGCTTGCTGATGACACAATCATTTTAATGAATGCTTCAAGGGAGGAAATTAGAAGATTACATGTGATATTAATGGTGTTTCAAATTCTCACGGGTTTATAACTAAATCTTGAGAAGAGTTCTCTTATCAGTGTGGGGGCAGATGGTTCAGTTTAAGAGTTGGCAGATGAATTGGGATGTAAAATTGAGTCACTCCCGGTAACTTATTTGGGTTTGCCTATTGGAGCCAACAATAAAAATCTAGCTGTTTGGGATACTGTTTTGGACAGAATGAGGAAACAATTAGCACCGTGGAAAAGGATTTTCTTAAACAAGTCAGGGAGGATTACTTTGATAAAAAGTAGTTTGGGGAGTTTACCTATCTATTTTATGTCTCTGATGGAACTCCCAGCTTCGGTAGAAAAGAAGATGAACACTATTATGAGAAAGTTCCTTTGGGGGGAAGATGAAGACACGAAGAAAATGAGTTGGGTGGGATGGAAGAAAGTGTGCAGGCTTAAGAAACAAGGAGGACTCGGAGTATGAAGTTTGAGACATGTGAACAGATCTTTGCTTTCCAAATGTCATTGGCGTTATGCTAACGAGAAGGAGGCTTGGTGGAGGAAATTAATGGCAGAAAAATCTGGAACTTTGAATAGTTGTTTAGTTCCTATTCAGAAGAATGAAGCAATTGGTAAAAGTTTATGGCAAAAAATTTCAAGAGCTAAACAGGACTTCATGGAAGTAATGCAGTTTCAGATAGGTGATGCCAGAAGTGTTAGGTTTTGGCAAGATTGGTGGTTAGAGAAGATGGCGTTAAAAGACAAATATCGAAGGCTTTTTAAATTGAGCACGCAAAAGAATGTGACGTTAGCGGATGTTCTTGGTGAAAACATGGTCTTACACTTCACAAGGGCTCTCGATCCCGCTGAAAGGATAGACTTTCTGGAGTTAAGACATGATTTGAGGAATACGACAATTGATAATGAAGCTGCAGATAGTTTGATTGGAAGATTCTCAACTAAGACCGTTTATGAGAAGATTATGGATGATACAGATGCTCCTGATTTCTCAAGACTTTTGAAGAACAATCTTATTCCACCAAAGGTGATGTTTATGACATGGGTTTCTCTTCACAGGTCTTTACCAACAAGGTGCATGTTAAGGAGTAGAGGAATGGATATATAGTCGACGACTTGTGTGCTTTGTAATGAGGTAGATGAGGATTTGGAACATCTTTTTATTCACTGCAGCTGGACAAAAGCAATTTGGGATTATTTCTTGTCTACATTGAAGGTGCAATGGATTATGCCAGAAACTTTATTGGCTCTTCTGAATAGCTGGAAGTTATTCAAGGTTAGTAAAAGAAAATCTAAAATTTTGCAACTAATCCCATGTGCTATTTTCTGGGAAATATGGAATGAGAGAAACAAAAGGGTTAATGGTGGAAGGGCAAAATCTAAGGAAGATATTCAGTTGATGGTAAAACAGAATATTTGTTTATGGAGTTCTCCAAAAGAAATCTTCAAGGATTACTCTGTAGGGCAAGTTTTCTTTCAATGGGAAACCATCGTTTCACTGTAATAGCTCTTTTCTTTTCTGTTTTGTTGGCTTTCTAGGATTACCTTAATCCTATGTACATACTGTAATTATTTTTCTTCCTTTCAATATATCCTTCCCTTTTCTAAAAAAATATATTTTGTACTCCGTAAAAGTTAATTTGGAATAAGAAGATATGGAGCAAATGGGATTTGTCTTTCTATTCAATTTTTCACCCCACACGCCGGATTGATTTTCTTTTTCTTTTCCTTAGGCATTATACACAAGCTCCAATATCTCTTTTTCTCTATTCATCATGCTCGCTTCCTTTTTTTCTTTTCTTTTTTCTTTTATGGTAAGGTAATGTACATTTCTTTCTAATAACAAAAAGATCGTCGACCAATTATTTTAAAGAATTTTTGGATATATATTTAATTTTGTAGATATATTATCAATTAGGAACTAATTGAACTGTATCATGTGCACTAGCGCAACAATTTTTTTATGCGAAAACAGTAAAAAGTTTTTTGGGTGAAAAGTAACAAAGAAAACCAAGGCACTACTCAAATGCGAGAAATTTATTTCCAAAAGTATCTTATGAACCTTACTTGTTACGGCGTTCTACCTTTGGAAATAAATCTCTCGCATTTTCTTTCCTTAAAATAACAAAGAGATTTGTTTTGTCAAGAAAGAATAAAAAAAATAAAATTGTATTGTCAAGTTGAAGCTGAAGTTTTTCTTTAACCGGATTGAAATGTATGTGTTAATAAATTACCAAATTTTAAGTTATTCTTATACTTACTTAAAAACACATAAAGATAAATTATATAGTACATTTTTTGTAAGAAGACTAAATTAATCAATTGTTCATCAAACAAGAATATAATCATTGAAGTTCGATTTTTGTTGTTTAGTATACTAGATTATCCATTAAAAACATATACTTGTATGATGCAAGCAAGAGAATTCTTATTCTCAAGAGATACGCATTATATTTATTTTATTTATGATCAACAAATTTTGTATAGATCAAAGAAAAGCCACCAGAAATGGCAAAAGAGAGATACGCATTATATCTTTCTAAGTTGTTCTGTTTTTCTTCTTTGTCAAAAACAAATCACCACTTATATAATAATAATACCAAAAGAAAGTGTTAGGAATTAAGAAGAAAAAAGAAAAGAGAAAAATTAAAAAACAAGAAAACATAAAAAAAACAAACGTCACGTAGGTTGGTTGGTAAACTAAAGAACGGGTTCGTTAATAAAGTGATTGTCCTTTTGTAGCCTCTTAAGGAAAAATTACTTTTGTTACCTTTACCTGGAACACCCCCTCGAACTTCTGAAATGGTATCCAATGATACATTAATATTATGGGTTTATGACGAAGCACACTAACGAGAAAACCCAATCCACTACAACATTCTCTTTCTTTTGAGTCTTGATTGGGGGTATCCACACCGGTGAAATATACGCCGAATAGTGCGTATTATTCGAAGTCCCTTCCGTTTCACGTATTACCGAAACTCCGTCCATCCTGGGAAAATTTTTGATCGCGCTGCGCAAGCAAAACTTGAATGCGCACCTCTACCACCGTCGGATGAGTTAGATATGACGTCATCAAACTCTTCACCAAACCGTAGTCAGCTATTCGAGTTTAATCGTAAATTGCATATTTTTCGGTTTTGTAATCGTAATCTGTAATTATTGCTTTCAATAAAATACCCATAATATCCTTATTACATTGCGCGCTAAAAGAAATCAAATATCAGCTGATGATCCAATCCGTGATTCTTGTTTGCTTTCATGATACCAGCAAAGAAAATTTATTACGATAAAGAATTGATAAATGATACATCCACCTTACATATCAATTTTTTCTTTTAGTTAGGTAAGGCTTGGACCAAACGAGTTTCAGTAAGTGAGATCACTGATTTGTCAAGAAGCACAAATTCAAGTAAAGTTGCATTACAAATTGAAGTTGTGGAAGATAGTAAGGTGTCCAAAAGGCATGGTTGAATTTTGTACGTACATGAGCTGGAGTTACTTCTTGTATCAAACTGAGATGTTTCTTATGAATCAAATTACTTAGATATGTTTCTTCTGAATCAAATTACTTAAGAATGTACTCTGTCGTCCTTAGTTGCCCTTGTTTTTTAAGCATGCGTCAATTGAAATATCTCTGATAAGCGACTTTCAATAAAAACCATGACCTAATTCATAAGCTAGTTTTCTTGATCGAGTAACATTTTAGGTTACCATAACATATACTATGGTTTATTTGGCGCCCAAAAATAAGGAGCGAATGAGAACGAGGATACGTTAGGTAATTGAAAATAGAAAATATTGAAAAATCATTAAAAATCCATATAATTTCGGAATAACTATGGTTAAGTCAAAAATTTGATGACGTCACATCTGGCCTCATCAGACGGTTGTGGAGGTGCGCATTCAAGTTTTGCTTGCGCAGCGCGCGATCAAAATTTTTCCCGTCCATCCTGCAGCTTTTGTGGAGCTCGCAAATAATTCGCAGATTACACGGAAACCCGAATTATTTGGCCAACTAATTTGGCCATCTAAACTAAGAGCATGTTTATTTTTTACTGACTCGGGGTCTGGATCTGACTCGGCCCGAATCAATGTCAGACCGTTTATTTTTTCTTTTGAGTCAGATCTGACTCGCGATCCGAGTCAGACCTAACTCCTGACTCGAATCCGTTTTAGTCAGGTAATAAAATACCCCTAACTTATGGTAACAATTTACTGATTCATATTTTTGAGTCAAATCTGACTCAAAAACAAACATATTGAGTCATATCCAGATAAATCATGTGATTTCAGTGAGATCCAGATGAATCAGATTCTGAAGAGTCGGGAGAAAACAAACATGCACCAACTTATATGGGCCTGGTTCGGTGGTTCCTACTAAAAATAATTTGCAAATGAAACGCAAATTACTCGCCCAACTAATTCGGTTAGCTAAACTAACTAATTATTTAGAGAGGGACTCAACCCCAAGACCATAGATACACTAACTGAGGAACTAGTCATTGACCACATGCTACTAGTGATTTTGTTGTGTATATTATTGATTATATAGTACCATTTTAAGCCATAAAACATAACGTTCCTCAACGCTCCGTGTTAAAAAATGTCTTTTGATGTATATAATGTATGTCCAATTTTGCGTACGGAATCCAAATCTCTAAAATGAATTACATACGTACGTATGCCGTTCCGAATTATCTCTGAATCACAAATCATTGACAAGATTTTTGACCGAAATTAGATATTACGGATCCGAAAAATACTTGTACGTTTGCCATTTCATACCTTTGTTGAATTTCGAATTGTTATCCTCGCTGGATTTTATTCATATCTGACATTTATTTTTGAAAACCATCTTGGCTCTGGCGATTTCCCTGGTGAATAAAAACCAGGTTTATTCACCAGTTTTACCATTATTTTTTTTTACCTTTATCTCTTACTTTTGTTTTTCATTCGATTGTGTCCCTCTTTTGGAACCAATCTTCGTTGTTTTTACGTAACTTTTTTTTTTTTTTTTTTGTTCTCGCTTTAGGGTTTAAGGTTTATTTTAGGGCTTCAGTAAAATTACAATGCCTAGAACAACCAGGACTTCCTTGTCTCGTAACCTGCAGCTACCCTCCCCTTCTTCTCAGATTGAAGTTCCTATAAGTTCTTTGACTGGTTCACTTCCATCTTCTTCCTCCACATAAGATGTCGCGCATAATATTGGCTATTTCTAATGTCTATTCAAAAACTTTGATGGCTGTCACAATGGGGTGAATGGCAGAGGTTATGCCAAGGGTTCCTTTTTCTGTCATCTTCGCAACAAGCATCTCTTCTCCGACGACAACAGGAACATTTGTAGAGATTTGATTTCGAGTGATTTACAGGTATACCTTGCTTGGGAGAAGGTTCTCCTTCACTTACGTATGTGGTATGTTGTAAGTGTATGCGCATACACGCCTAGAAAATGCCTTGCGAAGGCCAAGATGGGGTTGTGCACGGTGATGTCATTGCAGGTCCTTCCAATGGTTCAACTGCAGATTTCCTCATTCACGGTTTGGCAAAACCTGTTGAACTCTGAGATGTTTGTGGAGGTATTACAGGGAAGGATGTGGTGAAAACGGTTTGGCAAAACCTGTTGGCAAAACCTGTTCCTGACCTTCTACGAAACTTCTCATTGCAGCTTTCCAGAAGAAGTTCATTACTGTCTCGTGCATACCCCACTAGTGGATGCTCAATTTCTCGAGAGTCCTTAAGTCCTTCCTTGACAAGGTATTAGTTAATCCAGCTAAATTGTCTTCAAGGATACAACTTATTCTTCTTCCTATCTATACCTTAACCTTATACAGATCAAAATGTCCGACTGAGGAAAGATCCAGCAATAGGAAACGTCTTCAAGTCGCGGAGATTAACCAGGCTCTTTCGGTTTGGAAGGAGACTAATGGTTGCTTCAGTTCGATAAATAAATTGCTGCAACTTCCTAGTCACAAGGGGAGTAAACAAACTGTAGCGCCCCCTAAGCTAGCAGCTGACTAATCCAAGAGATTAACTAAATAAAGAGGCACTAAAAATCTAAAGCATTTACTTTAACATTCAAATAAGAAATCTGCTACAAAACTTAACCCAAAAACTAGCCCCGCTCTGAAATATATATATATATACAAGAACTTGTCTCGAATGATACATATACAATAGTCATTTAGGTAACAATTAGTATATACAACAAAATAAACATAGCAGAAGTTAACCAACTACGGACTCGACTCCTCGAAGCTTTCGCTGCGCAACTCTGATCTGTCTCTGAAACTGAAAGTGGGAATGGGTGAGCACATCATCCCTAAAAGGGGTGCCCAGTAGGAATAACATTTAACTTTCATGTAATCATTGAAAATGATTTGAAAACAAACCATGTTTTCCCTAACACTAAACACAACCAATTCACAGAGTAAACATTCATGTATATGGAACTAACTCCTTCCAAACAATGTACTAATATGGTTATACAGCCTCAACCTATATAGCTAATATGGTGATTCAGCCTCCACCTAATTATTGCATAAAAGCTCGAATTCATGTAGATATAAATGAAGGAGCAGTGTCTTATATATATACCACAGATGGAAATTCTCGTTTCCAAACAATCAATGGAAATTCTTATTTCCCAAACAATTCATAAAGACGAACAAAGCATTACGATTCCTTTCCAAGCAATGGAAAGATTAAAAGAAACAACAGAACTTTCGTAACTCAAAATTAAACAATGCATGGAATACACAACCAGACAATGCATGAATTTGTTAAACATAAACTTTTGTAACAGAAAACAACAATAATCACACAAGAGTTAAATACAAATTCCCACCTCTTTTGATGACAAGCCACGCCTACCTCGAGATCCACGATCCATTGGTTCGTCCTTTGAGTCGATCGTTGTTAATATAGACTAACTGTTAATCACACAAGAAGTCTAAGAAGCTAGCCAAAATGGCTCATACAAGAATCATACAAGTCTATCTAATTGTTTTAAGCCCATTTATGGTTCTACACTTCTTCATTATCCATCTCTTGTATCTCTAAAGGTTTAACTAATCCAATTAGATTGATTCTATAGTCCATAGTTAGGCCTCATGAATATCTACAACTTTGTAGAATAAGTCGAAGGCTAATTCGGACCATAAGGGTCCAAACATCAATCTAGGGAAACTAGTCATAGGCCCAAGTCTATGAAACAAACCCAATACACAAGGCTAGTCCATTTAACGGTCACTAATGGTCAAAGGGTTCAATCTAACAGTCCACGTCCGTCCAAGGTCAATTCCAGGGTCAAATGGTCAACTCAGTCAAAGTCAAACATGAATCGGTCAACTGAGTCAATACATGTCAAGACAGGGAACTCGGTGAGTTTACACCGATTCAACTCAGTCAGACTACCAGAGTCAGCTAAACACATAAATTCAGCTAAAATGACTAGGATGACTAATCTGCCTAATCCTATTGCAGTTACAAGAACACAATTAACCTGATTTTATTCATTACAACATTACACAAATACTTCACTTAAACATAATTCTATAATTCAATACATATGTAATTTAAGATTACCTTTATCTTCATTTGCAGCCTTTCACTAAGGTCACTGCCATGACAGCATTACAATCTACTTCAGCTCGCACATCCTATCAGCACATACAAAATCTAAGAGTTATAACTAATTCCTATGTTGCTTCAGTTGCAACTCAAACTGAGCTCTCACTGCCATTAATCAAAACCTTCACTTCATTAACATTTCAATCGTACATTCACTTCATGTAAAAATATCATAACTTATTTACAATTGTAACTTCAGCTTACCTGAAACAGTAGTTGCGAGCTTTTACCGAACTATCAACTACAGCCTCACAACTACTAGTAAATCCACTTCAAAGTAACATCACCAGCCCAACACTACCTCTCCAACTTATATCAACAACAACCCAGTCCAACCACATCTTTATCAAATCTGTAACTTCTTCCATATCATGCAATTTACACAACCACTACCAACATTACAGCCTCCTACTCAATATCAATCGGCAACTTACTTTAACTGCCACCAACAAAACATCACCATTCCCATCTCAATCTAATTCAACCACTAAAACAATCTGTATTCTCACCTATAACTTATACAGTTCACCAACACAATTCTCTTGTTCAGTTAACCACAAATCAAAACAACTCCCTGTATATCAACAATTCCAAATTCAACATCTCATAATCCATGAACTCAAAATGAAAACATACAAGTATTATTAACTGAACTAAGGATAACAATTACCTTGAAATGGTTTCTCCCCCAATCAGTTTAGGATGAAATTCTTCTCCACCTTAATCTGAATCAGGGCTCTGCCACTTTTAATTCCTCTTCACAAATTCCAACTCCTTAAGCTAATATTCAGTCCATGAACCTTAATTCTTTATTTGAAACATAACATAAAACCCTGATTTCGTAACAAGAACCTCAACTTCAAATTCAAAACCCTGACTTCCAAATTCAAGTTATACTTCAACCTTAACTCTTAGTTCAGTTCAAACCCACTTTCAATCATTCATCTAACTCTTCAATTTCATCTTCTAATTTCCTTCTGTAATTCTCATGAAACCCTAATTCTAGTCTCTCTAATGATTCGTCACTGAATCAAGTTCACGGCATCAATTAAACAACCACCCATGACTCTTCATCAACAATATCTCCATAATTCGTCCTCTAAATCTTCATAACAATAATCAAATCCTCAAACCCTAATTCTTTATTCTCCACTGCAGCTTGAGAATCACTTGGTAAATCATCTTCTTTGATACAATAATGAATACCCATCCTTAATCTTCCTCCTCTTGTTTCGATCTCATCTTTAATTTCACAAAAGACCAACTCCAGAAACCCTAACTTAATCTTATCTAAAATCGTCATCTCTTTTAACTCAGAACCTACCACACCATAATCATCACCACCAGCAACCCTCCCGTGATCTTTCTACTCTTGATTCGATCTCAAAATCCCCATTTAATTCTCTCAAACCTCAGCAGACGAAGAACAAGGGAGGAGCAGAAGAAGAAATAGGAAAGAAGAAGAATAAAAGAATAATGAATTCACTTCTTGATTTGGCTAGAGATAAAGCCGACCAGAAATTCTAAAGGCACCCGACCAAAAGATAAGGGCAGCCAAGGCGACTAAACTACAAAGTGACTATTTTTCCCTTCAAACAATTCATATGATATCTTCTTCGTCCGGTATCCGATTGACATTATCGAGTAGTCCATTTCGCATAACTTTTCGAGATGTATCTAACGATACTAGTTTCATATCTAAATCGTTGTTAGATTAATTTCTATTAATAAAAATCTATATTAACTAATCGAGTCATTATCGGCTAAGACGTCTCTTGACTAGTATAATAGCGTTGACGTGCTTGAGGGTCTTTACACAAACATGTAAGAAGAAACAAGATTTGGCTAATTTGAATTCCTATCGGAAGAAAATGAGTTGCGGACATATTACAGCTGCGATCCGGGTACTATCTTCAAATGGTATTTCCCTTGTAATGAGAATACTTATTCTGAACTACAACTGAAGCACCCGGCGGCACCTTCACATGTTGTTCCATGTGATGCTGTTGTTGTTGACCCCATTATTGTGGATTCCTGAGCAGTTCTTAGCGCTATCAAAAGCTTCCCAAAAGGCTCATCGTGTGGCCGAGATGGTTTACGCGCACACCATTTAATCAATGTGTTGGGTGGGTAAACGACAGCAGTTGCGGACGACTTACTTTCCTCAATTAAGGGGGTTGTCAATCTTTGGTTTGCAGGCAAATGCCCCAACGGTATAGGCTATTTCATAGCTAGTGCGCCTCTAGCACCGTTACTTAAACCTGGTGGCGGACTAAGGCCTATTGCAGTCAGTACTATTTGGCGTAGATTAGTCTCTAAGGTGGTTGTTTTCTCCGTCGGCAAGGACATGTCATTCTATTTGGGGGATCACCAATTTGGTGTTGGAGTTCCAGCAGGGGGGGAGAGTATTTTACATGTTGTAAATGGCCTACTGGAGTTGAAAGGTCATTCGGAAAAAATGTCAATGTTGCTTATTGACTTCTCTAATGCGTTCAACATGGTGTGCAGATCTCATCTCATCAAAGAGGTTCGGCTTCATTGTCCAGGTGTTTCTCGTTGGGTAGAAATTTACCATATAAAGCCTGCTAAACTCTATTACGACCAATATATTTTTTCTTCTTCACTCAGTGTCCAACAAGGTGATCCTTTTGGTCCTTTGTTGTTTGGCTTTGACGCTTCAACCCTTTGTGAAGTCTATTGTGTCCCGTTGCAAGCTTGATTTGCACGCTTGGTATCTTGACGATGGTACAATTATTGGTGATATGCTTGAGGTGGCCAAGGCTTTGAGCATAATAGAAACTGAAGGACCGTGCAGGGGTTTACATCTCAATATAAAGAAAACGGAGGTCTTCTGGACTTCTATTGATCCTAAAAGCATTTTTGAAGGTGTATTCCCTCTTGATATTGGTAGACCTACTAATGGCGTTAAACTTTTGGGGGGGACCGGGAGTTTGGATCTGAATTTTATTAGTGATATGATGTTGAACAGGGTGAACAAAACTATTCAACTAATGTATGCCATCAGGAAACTCAAGGACCCTCAGCGTGAGATGGTGTTATTTCGTAATTGCACCGGTGTATCCAAACTATATTTTGCAATGTGTACTACCAATCCTGCAGCTCTTCAACAAGCTACTGATCTTTTAAATGCCCATTTGTTCGAGTATTTGAGACTCTTAGTTATTGGAGATGGTGCGGGCATTGGGCCATTGCAACAGAGATTAGATACCTTACCTATCAAGGATGGTGGTATTGGTATTTATATTATGGACACTCGTACCTACTTTTATCTTGCCTCTCAGAGCCAGACTGCTTCAGTACAAAAGGTGATACTTGGTAACTTATTCCCTACAGACAAAGATTTTGCCTATCAGTTGGCTCTTCAGAACTTTATCCAGGTATGTGGATTACCTTCTAGTTATTGCGTCGATGATACTTCCCCCCCACCCCCACCCCCTCCTCCATGCATTCCCTGACAGTTACTTATTTTGATACAGTTAAGAAGCAGATCCCCAACCAATTTTCCATGTCTGCTAGAGATTCCATTCCGTGGCAATATAATCGTGTTAAGCATGCACAAGATTTTCAGAGATGTACTTTGTTATCGTCTTGGCATCCCTTTGTTTGTCGAGAATGTTTTTTGCTCAAGCTGCAATAGATGTATGGATACCTTTGGTGATCACGCGCTCCATTGTGCTAAGGATGTTGGACTCAAGTTTCGACATGATCTTGTACGTGATGTAATTGCTGACATTTTCTACAAAGTCGGTCTGCCTGCGTGTAAGGAAGTTGCTCTTGGGTTTTTGTCTAATGATGACAGAAATTTACGTCATGCTGACATCCTTGTTTATAACTGGGAGAATGGCCAAGATGTTTGTATGGATGTCACGGGCGTCTCTGATAGGTGCCTAAATTACATCTTTTGAAATATTGATTTCCTATGCTTTCCTTAACTATTTCTCTTGTATTTTTTGTATATTATGCTTTGTTTTCATTTTGTAGGTGTTTTGGAGTCATGTGACGTGAAAGAAGGCGAATAAGAGCTTAATTCATTATTTGGCGAATTTGGAATTGACGGAGTCGAAGCGTGCGTGGACAGAAGGCTCTAATATGCCAAGAAAGCAATTTGCTGGAGCACCAGACTCTGATTACTCAGGGCCACCTGCCCGTCCTTTACTAAGGCTGGGTTTGGTAATGCTTTTATTTTTCCAAAAGCACTTTCAAAACCTATATATGTCAATAATTTTTGAAATTGGTGTTTGGTAAAAAAAAATCAAAGTGCTTATTATCCAAAGCACTTTAGGATTCCTCAATTTTGAAAAGCTGGGGAGGAGGAGCTTTTAAAAGCTACAAAAGCATAAGTTGTGGTCCCACCAAAATTTAATGCTTGATTTATCTTTTTTGTCCCTATTTTATTTTGTAAATGACAAAAATTACCCTTAAATATATATACAATCAATTTTTATTTCTTATATTTTATTCTTTAAATATTATTATATTTTATTTTCAAACTATTGTATGATACCATTTCATTTAATTTGTCAAAAATAAAAATAAAAACAAATTTAAATAATTACTTAATTTTAGTTCTTTATTTTTTGTTTGAAAATTATATATATTTAAAATTGATTAAGTAAAAATATTTTTTCTTAACAATCATAATAATAGTAGTAATTAGTAAAATTTAATATTTAATCTATTTATATTTAATAGTAAAAAAAATTAATTATTTTTAACACCAATAAAATTGAATAAAACTATTTTTAGAGATACGTCTGTTTTTGTCATTTGCCACAACAGCAATGGTTGAATCTAGTATTTTACCAAACACATTTTGATTGTTTTTTTAATCAGCTTTAACTTTAATTAATATTTTACCAAACGTCTAACTGCTTTTTTCTTACAAAGACAAAGACAAAGAACGCATGAAAAAGTCTTTTCAAAAGCTGCATCAAAGAATACCAAACTAAGCCTAAATCTGAAGAGTTATTAGATCGGGTTCAGTTTGTATTCATAGTAGAACTGAGCTCGACTTGCTTCCAAGTTTCTCTGCCGTTGCACCAAGTCATGCCACCGGCTAGCAATGGTTTGTGTGGTTATTGTCGGAAGATTATGAGCTTCTCAAGATGAGTCAGATACGGAACTAAACTAAGGAACTAGTGGAGGAAAGATAGTTTGATGTCGTTGATACAATTGAGAAAGAGTAGTTTTGCCATTGAATGGTGATGAACAGAATGATTGGGACGAGGTTTACAGGCTTTTGAACTTGAGAAGAATCAGGACAAGATACACGAATTAATAAAGGATCTATACATGGTTTGCTTTGCCGAGAGAAGTCAGGATAGAAGAGAACTTGTCTCTGCTGTGTTACCAAGTAATGACGCTGGAAATGAATCAAATAAAAGGATTGAATGTTTTATAAACTTGGGTTGTGTATGAAATTTGAATTATGTGCAGGGAAGGAGTTGTGCAATCTCCAATACTCAGAAGGCATATAACCATCACCAGTTTGCAGGTCTATACAAACTGTTCGTAGAAATGCCTGAACTACACAGCTCTTGCCAACTTCAACTGAGCCAGGGTTCAGATGATTGATTGCTAATGTCCTGAGAGGAGGAATTATAGGGTTGTGTTGGAAGTTTTCGAAGCTAGGAACAACCCAGTGTTTACAGTTAAGTGATAAGGTCGTGGGTCTGTTTTTGTAACGAGAAACCAGAAAAGAAAAGGCTTGAGTGACTTGTTTTGCCACCAGGATTCAACAACGGCTCACTTGAGTCTCAATGGTTCAGAATGGAATTATGGAAAGAAGTTAAGAAGAGCATGGCAGAACGAGTATCAATTGTCTTAGTTTGGGCAGTATTTCTTTGCCGAGAAACCAGCCAAGTGTGCCAGCTGTTGCCGTCAGTTTTATGTGAATGAATGGTTATAGATAGGCGGTGATTTAGAGTTTGGGACGAATTAGGAAACTTGGCAGGATTGAGTTGAACACAAGGCAGAACTGAGCTATAAAAGAAGAACCCTACTGCCAGGGAAAAAAATGATCTCATACCCCCTCCTTCACGACTGCATCCACCTCCAACAGAGAGGAGCTTTGCTCCTCTTCAACTGCATCCATCATCATCCATCCACCTGCATATTACATACACAGCCAGCCTTCAACTTTCATCCATCTACATCTGCATAACCACCAGTTCTCAGCCATCACCTTCATCAGCATACCACCTGCATCTCCACCTGCATACCATCCACACCATCAGCACCAGGTCTTGTCCGTTCACTGCCATCTGCACCACCACTAGTTCGCTTCCATCAATCACCTTCCCCTGTTAGCAGCAGTACAAGTACTATGACCTGGCGAGCACAACAATAGCAGCAGAATATCACCATTACAGCTTCAATCCAGTGCCAGTTCCATCGCAAGCTACAGCAGCAAGCCAGCAGCGTCGCCGCCATCATTACACTACCACCAGGCCGCAGTTTACATCATCGACGCTGCTATTCCATCGACTACAGTCCACTACTCCATACACCATACGCTCCACCTGTTGCTGTTTGGTTTGCTTATTTGGTTTCGAAGTTATATTTTCTGTTTGCTGTGTATACCATGAACTCCAGTAGCTAATTGCATCCTGATTAGGGACGATTTTGATGGCCGAAACATGAACTCCAATTGATATTTAAACTGCTTTGATGTCTTGCAATTTATTCGTTATTGCTCATTCACTACTATGCTAAAAGTGTTTATGAATTTATTTTTCAGTCGTTTAAGTTGCAAATTGAATGGTTAATTGATAATTCGATTGCTAGTTAAGACCTCTTCGACCCGTAATTGTTTAGAGATTCTTAATACAAGTAGCGCTATATGAATATTGACGATGGGATTTTGTTAAATATTCGTATGTATTGAATGACACTAGTAGATGAGTCGAGCCTATGTATTTGTCACTAGGAATAGCCTATCTCACAGAACTTAATGCACTTGTTTAAGTCACACCTAGAGAGCGTACTTCTAGGAAACTTGATGAGCGGAATCCGGTAGTCGAGCGCTTCCGTGTCCGGTGAATTAATGAGATTGCGGGATATTTGAGTGTACTAAATATTCTAGGGTTATTAGTAATGGGTGATTGCAGAAACATAGCTATGTCAGTTTTGATTCACGTTTCGTGACTGAGAAATAGTCCTTGATCATTCTCATCCTCATATTTGCATTAATATTCAGAAATTGAATCGACAACTTTAGCTCAACTCTCCCTTAGGAACGAACCTGCTTGTCATTATACTACTAGTTAGTGTAAGAGAAGTAAGGAATTTATTTTTGCAAGTTCGACACCTCGTCGGTCTCGCCCTTCACTGACGAAGGTACTCGTGCTTTCATCCCAGGTAAATCTATTTCGAGTGTTGTTTTGCGTAAACGCACTAAATACCTGAACAAATGTGTCTCGCATGGCTATGGTTTGGGTGTTCTAGCTTTCTCTACTTTGGGAGAACTTGGTGAAGAAACTTTGTGTTTTTTTAAGCGTCTGAAAAAATGTCTTGTTCGTGATGGTAATAATGCAAGTAGTGTTTTGGAAGTTTTATTTTTTTATAGATTAGGTATTGTTATTCAAAAAAGTGTTGGAGCTCAGCTTGTTGCTAGGCTACCAACCAAAGTTCAGTACGAGTCATGATGTATTTGAATAGTAAATTAATTATCTATAGTAAGGAAAAATATATTTAAAATATAACATTTATCAAAACAATGAGTAATAAAGCATCACAAAAATAAAGAAAAAGCTTAGTTGTGACGAGTTACAACTTCCCAATCACATATTGAAAACGCGGGGGTATAACAATCACACCCAATATTTCGTTCGGCAATCTGTATGCACTAAACTCCAATATAATTCCGAGAGCACCAATTTAAAAGTGAGACTCAATCAAGAAAGATATCAAAGAGCTTTATCTCTTTCTCAATATAATCATTAAATCAACTAGATAGAAACCCGTGAGACTGATTGTTATGAGAATAACTCGGATGGTACCAAAGACCAATGTCCGAGTGTCAATCAAGTTCTAACCAACAAACAAGGTCGGATTTATCAACTATGATTGAACTACGCACAACCTGTGATATTTCAATTATATAACACAGACTCCAGAAATTTTGTTAACGATAAAACCACAAATGCAGAAAAACTCCGGGACCTAGTCTCGATTTGAACACCACACTGTATTAAGCCTCTACAGACTATAGACCACTACAAGTTAACTTCAAACTGGAATGTACTTGAGCCCTAACCAAGTCTCACACCGATTAAGGTACATTCGCGTTCCTTACGCCTCTTGAATCCCAGCAGGACTTTGCGCACTTAATTCCCTTAGCTGATCTCACCCACAACTAAGAGTTGCTACGACCCAAAGTTGTAGACTTATAAACAAATTTGTCTCCCACGGATAAGTCTATTCTGGTTGTTTTTTCCATATTTAGATAAATCAAGGTGAATAGGAAACTCAACTAATAATCCGGTCTTATACTCCCGAAGAGCAGCCTAGAAATATTAGTCACCTCACAATAACCTAACTGATTGACAGAAAAAGTTATTGCGGAATCACAAGAGTCTGAGACGAAGAACTGTTGTGATTACTTTTTATATCTTACCTATCAGAGATGAATCTCGAGAAAATCTGAGAGAAGATTAAACTCAACACGATAGAAAAAGTAAGATCAGAATACGCAACTACAGAGAAAATAATTGGATCTGGCTTCACAAATCCCAAATGAAGTCTTCAAGTTGGTTAACCTAATAATGGTTTTGGAAAACCCTAGGTTAATGGAGAATCGACTCTAGTTTGCAACTAGGACACACGAGAGTGTCGGGATTAGGTTTCCTAGATGCTAGAGTTCTACCTTATATAGTCTTTCAAATCAGGGTTGCTTACAATCAAAGCTAAGATAACTTAGTAACAAAGCAATTGATATTCACCGTTAGATGAACTCCTGATTTAAGATTCAAGCTAAGTCTGCTTAGAAACTAAGCAATCAATCTCCATTGTTAGATGGTATTAGATTGATACACACAAATGAAGTATACCTATATTTAGACATGGATGAACCGTTCCTAAACGTGTATAATTGTTGGCTCAATAATAGTTAACCGAAGTTAACCACATGAACACTTATAGTTTAGCCATATTCATCTAACACTTCTAGATCAAATATGATGATCAATCAATCATGATGGATAATCAAATGAATTTAAATGTACTTTAAAAGAGTTACTCTATTAGAGCACTGCTCGGTCAAAT
Source organism: Papaver armeniacum (assembly GCA_023531295.1). NCBI lineage: Eukaryota > Viridiplantae > Streptophyta > Magnoliopsida > Ranunculales > Papaveraceae > Papaver > Papaver armeniacum. The sequence goes on from JAJJWW010003262.1 coordinate 250,138, forward strand.
TCGCATGCGTTGCTATCTCAAGCATGTTTGTCAATGTTAGTGATCAAAACTATAAGTCTTGATTTCTAGCCTATTTATAGATATCTCGGACTAGGACATAAATAGTGTAGTTAAGCTTAGATTTCACAGAGTTCATCATTTGAAGACGAAGAACTACTAAGGGGAGCTTGTGGAACTTCTTCGACAAAAGGTATGTGGATACTTGAACTCATCTATCACTTGGAAAGTCTATTTCTATGATCTCCTATATTGAGACATAAGTCGTGTTAAGATATAGTTTTCTCTATGCACATTTGAGATTTCGAGCTGAGTATATCTCGCTTACATATTTCTCGAAATATGTATTGGTAAGCTTTCGCTTCGACCAAGTTCATCTTATATCATGAGAAAATTTCCGAGTAACATCTTACATGGTTTGTGTGATACAATCATTTGATGTAGGCTTGGAATGTTTCGATAATGATTTTTTCAATATCTTGAAAATTGCTTTGATGCTAATAGTGTGTGAAAACGGCTATTATCATTATAGGAGAATGTTTCAATGATTGAAATAAAGAGTTGAGAATGTAACCATCTTTGGATATAATCATATATAGTGTGTTCGCGCATTAGTGTATAAATCCATAAACCGGGAGCCAAGAGTATGCACATGTGTGTATACGAAATTGGTGAAGGAGACAGGTTAAGCATGCGTACACGTACGCATACTGGCGGAAGTTTTCGAACCGAAAATTTCTACTGAGTTTGGTTTTGACGAACTCTTAAACTAGTCACCTTAAGTATGCGTACTCATACGCATACTGGCGGAGGTTTTCGAACCGAAAATTTCTGCTGAGTTTGGAAACTAAACAAACTCAAATCCGGTTGCTTAAGTACACATACTTAATCTGGTTACTTTGTCAAATCGTTCAGTTCATGGACTTAATCATTTAAATCATAAGTAATGCAATCTTTGCAAATTGTGGCTATAGTGTTCATGATTGATTCAAGTGAATCAAACCGATTTGGTTTCAATTGTGTTCTCTATGCAATTGAAAAACTCTTTAACTAGTTTCATTTGAGTCATTTGAACTACTTATGGTTAAGATGAATAAGGTTAATATGAGAGTAATCATATGGCTAACCTCGGTTAACTATTTGTGAACCAACATGGTGTACACGTTTAGGTACGGTTACATAAACCTAAATGAGGGTACATTTCATTTTTGTTTAACAAGCTAAGTTTGATCTAACGATTGAAAGATATTAGCTTGGGAGAATCAGGCTTTTCATCTAACGGTGAATATTGAATGCTTTGTTACCAAGGTAACTTAGATTGCAAACCCTGATTTGAAAACTATATAAAGGAGAACTCTAGCAACTAGGAAACCTAATCCCCACACCTCCTGTGTGTTACTAGTTGCATAAATAGAGTCGATTCTCCTTCAACCTTAGGTTTCTTCTCGAGACCCTATAATTTAACGACTTGAAGACTTCATTGGGATTGTGCAGCTAGACCCAACTATTATCTTTGTAGTTGCGTGATCTGATCTTGCTGTTTCTATCGTGGTGAGTACAATTGGAATAATTGGCTCGAGATTTTATATCTCTGATAGGCAAGATAGAAAAGTAATCACAAACACTTAGTCTCATCGTTTGTGATTCCAAAATATCTTCTTTCGCTAGTCGATTAAGATTATTGTAAGGTGATTGATAATTCTAGGATGTTCTTCGGGAATATAAGTCTGGGTTATCGATTGGTTCCTGTTCACCTTGATTTATCAAAAGACGGAACAAAAACTCTTGGGTATTTCTGTGGGAGACAGATTTATTCAATCCTATAGACTTTTCTGTGTGAGATAGATTTGTCTATCAAGTCTTCGACTTTGGGTCGTAGCAACTCTTAGTTGTGGGTGAGATCAACTAAGGGAATCAAGTGCGTAGTATCCTGCTGGGATCAGAGACGTAAAGAGCGCAACTGTACCTTGAATCATTGTGAGATTGATTAGGGTTGAACTACAGTCCAGTCCGAAGTTAATTGGTAGTAGGCTAGTGTCTGTAGCGGCTTAATACAGTGTGGTGTTTAATTTTGACTAGGTCCCGGGGTTTTTCTGCATTTGCGGTTTCCTCGTTAAAAAAATTCTAGGGTCTGTGTTATTTTTATTCCGCATTATATTTTGTTATATAATTGAAATATCACAGGTTGTGCGTTATGATCAATCAATTAGAATATCCAACCTTTGGTTGTTGATTTACATTGATTGACACTTGAACATTGGTCTTTGGTACCGTTCAAGTTACTCCTCTTATATTCAATCAGGCTCGCAGATTTCTATTTGCTGATTGCGGATTGAATTAAGAGTTAGAGATATTAAAACTCTTTGAAACACTTTATTCTAGATTGAGTCTGACTGTCTAGTTGATTCTCTAGAAAGTGTATTGTAGTAAGTCCTCTCAGATTGCCAAACGAATTGTTGGGTGTGGTTGTTATACCCCCGCATTTTCAATTAGTATTAGAGCAGGCAAACACATTAAAGACCCCATAAGTCTGTGTTTGTAGCGATCTGATATGGACAAAGGTGCTATCTCTATAAATGTACCACCAGTCTTCGATGGCTCAAATTACTTGTGGTGGAAAATTGCTATGCGTTCCTTTATTCAAGCGTGTGATTTTCAATCATGGGTTTATATGGTTAATGGCTATGATGCTCCCATTATGGTAGTAGGGAATGCAACTGTTCCAAAGAACATTGGTGAACACAATGATGCCGAGATACTTGCTGCAAAGCAAAACTCCGATGGTTTGAATGCCATCATACATGCCATTACCCCAGATCTTCAGCACCATGTGACTATGTGCACTAGGTCTAAAGATGCTTGGGATATCTTAGAAATCGTATTCGAAGGAAATACCAGTGAAAAGGAAGCTAGGCTTCAAAACCTTAATTCCGATTGGGAAAACCTTCGTATGGCAGAGGAAGATTCGTTTGATGAGTTTAATCACAAAGTGTCTGAAATTGTTAATGCATCTTTTGCATTGGGTAAGACTCTTCCTGAAAAGGACATTGTGATGAAAATTCTCAGATCGCTGCCATCTAGATACGATTCTAAGAAGCATGCCATCGTTGAAGGAAATAACCTTGATACTCTTTCCAGAAATACTCTTGGAAAGCTTAAAATTTTCGATCTTGAACTTAAACAAAGAGATAAACATCATTTGTTAAGCAACCATGTTGCTTCAACTGATAGAAAGTCTCGACGTCCTAAATTGATTGATAAAAGAAATGAGAATTGCTTTAATTCTACTCTGTCACTGTTTTTACAACAACTCAAGAAAGCTCTTAGACGGAGTAAAAGAAAGTCTCAAAAGAAATTCCAGTCAATCAATAAGAAGGATAAGAAAGTTCAGGAAAACTATGTTTGCGAAACTAGCTCAACGTGCTATAAAAGTATTCATGATACTTCTATAGATCCTGATACGGAGTCGAGTGCGTTAACTAAAGCATGGATGACTACTCTTGACTATTGTCCTGAGGATGAAATCTATGAATGTTCACTTAAATCTCTTTGTTGATAATCAAACTTGTCCTCCTAATAGTCCTGATTATTCCATGATGAACAATCTTACCTCTCCAGAAGTGTTTCAACTGGAAAAGGAAGCTTTGATTAAAAAGATTGAAGATCTGGAATGTCAACTACTTAATTTAAGACTGGAGGTTGTCAATTATAATTGTGATAAAATATGTCGAACCTCGTCTAATGAGTTCCTAAACATTATCAGCAAACTCCTCTTGACTCTATATCATTCTCATGTCAACCTGACAAAAAGGATGATATGGATAATCCAAAGATCTTACCAAATATTTTGGTCACCCTATGTGAACATCAGGATCATCTTAAAGCTATTATCACTAAAGATCAAGAGAAGTTCTCCCCTGCTAAGCGTTGTGTGTAGAAGTAGAAAAAGAAATCTCCTATGAAACCCCCCTTCTTTTCAAAAGATATTTCCAAAACGCTCCATAGTTTGCGAAAATCAACATTCAAGGTATTCAAAATTGTGTGTAAAGAAGAAAAGAATGATGTGCGTAACTCTTCTTTCTTAAAGAAAACTTTGAATTTGCCGGGCTAATTTGGTTGTTTTTTAAAATACTAGAAACAATTTAAATTATTTTTATTGAAATAACAAATACTTCATCCCTCGTAAGATACCTCCGAAAATGGGAAAAAGATTGATAGAATGCAAAGTGACGACATATCTCTCAATAAGTGTTTTCTAAATTACTAGATGTACAACCCCCTTCCATTATGCTTTTAGGTAAGAAAGCATATCACTCATTTTACAAAGTCTTGTGCATGGTTGAGATGATGGATCTGGTGAATGTTTCGACATTTTCCTATAATGGATTGGAACAATTATATTCTGTAATTTTGTGTTTAATGATATTTTTTCTATCCCTTTTAGACAAGAATCATAATCTTCAAGAGGGTTGTGATGAATTAATTATGTTACTTTTCTAAGGTTGTTCTGTTTCTGTCTGTTTTAGCCTAGAACCGCTTGTTCACGAACGGTTTCTTTCTTTAAGACCTTTTCTGGGGATAACTTTGTTTTCTGATAGGTTTTAGTCAAAGGTATTTTTGGAATTTTATCCCATATCTTCATTCCTTTTTTAAGATGAAGATTTTCTCCTTATTATGAATATTTCATTTATCTTTTCTATCATGTCCTCTTCAAGTCTTTCAAGCAAAGAAAGTGATGTTTGGACTGTTCTCTTTCCCTCTAAGAAGATTCGTTTTGATTCTTCTGATAATGAGATGAACTCTGACAAACATGGTTTCTCTCCGAATGGGAACTCTTCTGTTTCTCATTTTGATAGCTCTCTTTAACCATGAATCTCGTCTTGGAACAAGTTCGTGCCCTGAAAAGTGAACTTGAAGCTTCTTCCAAGAGATTGAAGAAAAGATGGATAATCTTGAATCTAGGATTGATCTGATCGAAGATGAGCTAGATGAATATAGGGAATATGAGAAGAGTGTTCAAAGTAAGTGAAATGCTTCATAAGGAGTTGTTTTTGATGTTATCTAGTAAATATTCTTTTAGAGAATTTATTTCTTGTTTTTAGAAGAATAACTAGGGTTTGGAATAGCCATTATTGTGAGTACACATAGTTATGTCCAACGATTTTCATCTTCAATGTTTTTAGATTTATTTATTTAAACTCTAAGTTTTTTGGAAGATGATTTTTTTGCAAGTTTAATCTTTATGATTTTACATATTGCAAAGTGTTATGGGATATGTTGTTTACGTCTGTGAACCTGTGACTATCCCATACTTGTTCAAAAGTTATCTCTATTATGTCGGTATGAAAGTATTGATAGAAGATAGAATGAACTTTTGACATTACAAAAGTTAAAGCCTTTTATGTCATTGTTTTGATAGAATAAAGGATAAAGCTTTTGATTACAGGGATTAAGTCTATTATATGTCATTGTGCAAATGGTGATGGAAAATAGAATGAATCCTTGTTTATTCCGCAGTATTGGTCGATCTCCGATCCACATTTTTGTGCACATACTGTGTTGCTCCATAAGATTTCTTATGTTTGAGCATGACCAACTAAATTGATCATTCTCTTGTGGTTATTTTAGTTGTTGCTCCGTAAGTTCACTTATGTCGAGCATGACCAATTGAATTGATCACGTCGTGGTTAATTTGGTTGTGTATATCAATTAAATTAATCGTGGGTTTTCTTGTGATTAATTTGGTTGTATTTTTCGATTGTGTTAATCACGAGTTCTCTTGTGGTTAATTCAATTGAATATGTTGGATACAAATTCATGTTTTCATGTGATTTGAGCTTATCCAAATGAAATCCTTCTTTTCTTGTAAAAGCAAGGTCGCCTTTGTTGTTCTTTCGGGAATAACATTTTGTGGGGGAGAGTTCATTTCGAACTTGTGATTAAGTGCCAAATCTTTGTGGGGAGTGCGGCATTGGAATATTAGGGGTTATCTTGTATCTTTATAAACTCCTTGATGAATGCATTTAGCTTCGGCTTTATGATGGCATGTAAATAAGTTGATATGGTATTATTTTTTGGTCATGAAGTATCTATGTGAAAATTCATGAGGATCCCACTAGTTTTTGTACCTTTGCCAATTTATATTGACAAAAAGGGGGAGAATTAATGTGTAGTGTGATACTACAAATACATATGGTTTACGGATCATTATGTAAGGGGGAGTGGTTTTCATGTTGAGATGTAGTATTGACTAAGGGGGAGTGATACACATCACCATAGTATTGTTGTCAAAGTTGTGATACAATTGAACTTTGATGTTGTGTAATAATACTATGTCACCGTATAACAATGATTGAGAGCATTTTGTTTTCTCATTGTTATCGTTACGGATCTTCAACAACTATGATGTTGAACTTACGATCTTTAGGTTCATGGAGTACTTGGAAGTGACGAAGATTTCGAGTCGCGTTGAAGATGCCAAGGAGATCAAGCATTTGGATGAGAAGCTACAAATTCTATCAAATTTTTAATCCATATGTATTGATAGTTTTTTCACTAAAATTGACAAAGGGAGAGATTGTTAGAGCACTGCTCGGTCAAACTCGCATGCGTTGCTATCTCAAGCATGTTTGTCAATATTAGTGATCAAAACTATAAGTCTTGATTTATAGCCTATTTATAGATGTCTCGGACTAGGACATAGTGTAGTTGAGCTTAGATTTCACAGAGTTCATCATTTGAAGACGAAGAACTACTAAGGGGAAATTGTGGAACTTCTTCGACAAAAGGTATGTGGAGACTTGAACTCATCTATCACTTGGAAAGTCAATTTCTACTATCTACTATATTGAGACATAAGTCGTGTTAAGATATAGTTTTCTCTATACATATTTGAGATTTCGAGCTGAGTATATCTCGCTTACACATTTCTCGAAATATGTGTTGGTAAGCTTTCGCTTCGACCAAGTTCATCTTATATCATGAGAAAATTTCCGAGTAACATCTTACATGGTTTGTGTGATACAATAGTTTGATGTAGGATTGGAATGTTTCGATAATGATTATTTCAATATCTTGAAAATTGCTTTGATGCTAATAGTGTGTGAAAACGGCTATTATCATTATAGAAGAATGTTTCAATGATTGAAATAAAGAGTTGAAAATGTAACCATCTTTGGATATAAGCATATATAGTGTGTTCGTGCATTAGTGTATAAATCCATAAACCGGGAGCCAAGAGTATGAACATGTGTGTATAAGAAATTGGTGAAGGACACAGGTTAAGTATGCGTACAAGTACGCATACTGGCGAAAGTTTTCGAACCGAAAATTTCTGCTGAGTTTGGTTTTGACAAACTCTTAAACTAGTCACCTTAAGTATGCGTACACATACGCATACTGGCGGAGGTTTTCGAACCGAAAATTTCTGTTGAGTTTGGAAACTAAACAAACTCAAATCCGGTTGCTTAAGTACACATACTTAAGCTGGTTACTTTGTCAAATCGACCAGTTCATGGACTTAATCATTTAAATCATAAGGAATGCAATCTTTGCAAACTGTGGCTATAGTGTTCATGATTGATTCAAGTGAATCAAACCGATTTGGTTTCAATTGTGTTCTCTATGCAATTGAACAACTCTTTAACTAGTTTCATTTGAGTCATTTGAACTAGTTATGGTTAAGATGAATAAGGTTGATATGAGAGTAATCATATGGCTAACCTCGATTAACTATTTGTGAACCAACATGGTGTACACGTTTAGGTACGGTTACATAAACCTAAATGAGGGTACATTTCATTTGTGTTTAACAAGCTAAGTTTGATCTAACGGTTGAAAGATATTAGCTTGGGAGAATCAGGTTTTTCATCTAACGGTGAATATTGAATGATTTTTTACCAAGGTAACTTAGATTTCAAACCCTGATTTGAAAACTATATAAAGGAGAACTCTAGTAACTGGGAAACCTAATCCCCACACCTCCTGTGTGTTACTAGTTGCATGACTAGAGTCGATTCTCCTTCAACCTTAGGTTTCTTCTCGAGACCCTGTAGGTTAACGACTTAAAGACTTCATTGGGATTGTGAAGCCAGACCCAACTATTATCTTTGTAGTTGTGTAATCTGATCTTTTTGTTTCTATCGTGTTGAATACAATTGAAATAATTGGATCGAGACTTTATATCTCCGATAGGCAAGATAGAAAAGTAATCACAAACACTTAGTCTCATCATTTGTGATTCCATGATATCTTCTTTCGCTAGTCGGTTAAGATTATTGTGAGGTGATTGATAATTCTAGGATGTTATAAGTACGGGTTATCGATTGGTTCCTGTCCACCTTGATTTATCAAAAGACGGAACAAAAACTCTTGGGTCTTTCTATGGGAGACAGATTTATTCAATCATATATACTTTTCTGTGTGAGACAGATTTGTATATCAAGTCTTCGACTTTGGGTCGTAGCAACTCTTGGTTGTGGGTGAGATCAACTAAGGGAATCAAGTGCGTAGTATCCTGCTGGGATCAGAGACGTAAGGAGCGCAACTGTACCTTGAATCAGTGTGAGATTGATTAGGGTTCAACTACAGTCCAGTTTGAAGTTAATTGGTAGGCTACTGTCTGTAGCGGCTTAATACAATGTGGTGTTCAATCTGGACTAGGTCCCGGGGTTTTTCTGCATTTGCGGTTTCCTCGTTAACAAAATTCTGGCGTCTGTGTTATTTTTATTCCGCATTATATTTTTTTATATAATTGAAATATCACAGGTTGTGCGTTATGATCAATCAATTAGAATATCCAACCTTTGGTTGTTGATTTACATTGATTGACACTTGAACATTGGTCTTTGGTACCGTTCAAGTTACTCCTCTTATATTCAATCTGGCTCGCAAATTTCTATTTGCTGATTAAATTAAGAGTTAGAGATATTAAAACTCTTTGAAACACTTTATTCTAGATTGAGTCTGACTGTCTAGTTGATTCTCTAGAAAGTGTATTGGAGTAAGTCCTCTCAGATTGCCAAACTAATTGTTGGGTGTGGTTGTTAGACCTTCGCATTTTCATATTCAAATGTTCACTATTTCATAAAAATATTCATGAACAATTTGAATCATATTCGGTTTGGTTTTTAGTTGTACAAAGTACTTATACAAGAACCAATTCATGAACATAATGGCACGGTTTGCAAAACAAGTTCGTATACCTTATTTCATTAAAGTTCCAGGAACTTTAGTTCGCAAACGAACCTGAGCTCATGAGTATGAATTGTCATACTTACCGATTTTAGAACCTAACCACTGTGTTCGCTAAAAGAGTACGCGAACCACAGTTCTGGACTTACCTAGTTTAGCCGTTCGTAAACACTGTTCGCACAAATAGTTCCGGACTAAAAACGCGGGGTATATTAACCACATCCAATATTTCGTTCGTCAATCTGTATGGACTAAACTCTAACATATCTAGTATACAAAACAAAGCTTGGCTAAGTTAGGCTAGATAAAGAGCGGCCGAGATTTGTCTAGGAGGGATAAATCTACGGTCGTGGTTTTTTCAACTAACTATTATAAATACTTTATTAATTAGTGTCCTACTAATTACTCATGATGAATGATTAATTAATTTTTCATGATAAATATTCATTTAATGAATCTAATAAATAAATATTTTTATTAATAAATAAGTTTATTAAAAACTATATATATATATATTGACCGGTAAAGAATTTGGTGCTGGCGAGTTTCGAACTCAGTTAACTGGTATCATCGCCCAATGACTTTACCACTGTACTACAGTGACCCCGGTTAAAAATTATATTAATAATTTTTAATGGTGGTAGTGAAAGAAGCAGTGGGTGGTGTAAACAGTGGCGGGTATTTGTGAGTGGTGGAGGTGGTAACATTACTGGTGGTGGAAAAAATAGTGGGCGTGGCTGGTTTTTACGTACGGTGGTGGATGTTAGTGAATAGTAGTGGACAATAATAGTTTGTGTCTTTACAAAATGGGCAACATTTTATTGTGATAGATGTAGTTGTTGTCTTTAGCACAACTGGTAAGGACAAAACACAAATATTTTGAGGAGGATACTAAATCATATAAGATAATATGATCATGACCGCTGGATCACCCAAATGGGATCCCAGCTATTTATAGTCCCCGATCGAATAAATCGCGGTTGTTAGTATCAAAATAAAATTGATTACATTTCCAGAATACATAACAAAGTTTGGACAAATTAAGCTAGATAAAGAACGATCAAATTTATATTTGCAGAACATATATCTACCGCTACAAATGATCACGTTTAATTAAAATTTAATAATAAATGTTCAATTGATATTTCATAATAAATTTTTCTTTAATTAATCAAATGAATATATTTTTGTTGATACATAATAAATTTATTTTGTATTAACCATATCAGTAAGCATTAATGGTGGTTGTGATGGTGTGCAGTGGTGGGCATTGGTAAGACTGGTGGAGTGGTGACGATAATGTGGTGGTGGAAGAAGCAGTGGTAGTAGGGTGAGAAAATGGGTCCTAATATGGGTAAATTAAGCACTAATGGTGGTTGTGATGGTGGGTGGTGATGGTGGATCGGCGGTGGGGATAACGGTGGTGGGTATTGGTGAGACTGGTGGAGTGGTGACGATAATGTGGAGGTGGAAGAAGTAGTGGTAGTAGGGTGAGAAAAGGTGTCCTAAGATAGGTAAATTATTTAGTCACTCTTGATTAATTTTTCTTTGTTTTTTTTAATTTGATTTTAGTTTTCTAATTATTATTTTTTTTTATTTTTTAAAATTAAAAGAATTTTTAAGGCCAGATTTTTCCAAAAAAGAAGATGTTGTGATTTTAAGATTTGCCATGTAGGGAGCAGGAAGAAAAATGAAAACTATAAAAAATTCACTAAACACAAGGCTACACGCGAATTAATTGTAATCGGTTCAGTTTCTCACATATCTCTTTATTCCCCCTTTTTTGTCATGGTTTCTGTTTCTGTCATTATTTCTCCCCTACTTCATGGGATTATGCAAGGCTACGCATGAATTAATTGTAATCGATCAAGTTTCTCACATCTCTCTTTATTCCCCTTTTTTGTCATGATTTCTGTTTTTGTCATTACTCCCCAACTTAGTGTAATCATGCATGCTTGAGAAATAGTTCATGATAATAGGTAAAGAGACAAGAAAAGAAATGGATCAAGAATTAAATATTATTATAAATTTTAGAAAAATGAATAAACACAAATCTATGTAAATTGGGAACCCAACAATTTATATCAAAGAGAAAAATTAAATTCTAATGCTAACAGATTTTGCAAGATTAATCTAATTGATTTTAAAGTAATTTTAGGTGTTTTTAGTTTTGTTACAAGTTTGGTGAATGACCTTTGATGATATTTTTTTGAAGTTGTGAACGAAGTAATATTCTACTGCCCATCGGATTTGCTCTAACGATTAACTATGTTTGTCCCAAAGGGTTGTATGACTTACTTACACAATATTAAAAGATTCGAGGATAAGGACATGTTTATTAACCAACTCCTCAAAACATTTAGACCTGGATCGATCGGTTCTATTCTTCTCAGACAATTACGACATGTATGAATCGGTGGGTACATTTGAAACACATATCCTTGCATGTGCCGTTACGACACGGGTTGAGACCTAGTAATCAAATATAATACGGAAAAGAAATAACACAGACACCAGAAATTTTGTTAACGAGGAAATCGTAAATGCAGAAAAACCTCGCGACTTAGTCTAGATTTGAACACCACACTGTATTAAGCCACTACAGACTCTAGATTACTACAAGTTAACTTCGGACTGGAATGTAGTTGAGCCCTAACCAAGTCTCAGACCGATTAAGGTACAGTCGCGTTCCTTACGCCTCTTGAATCCCAACAAGACTCTACGCACGTGATTCCATTAGCCGATCTCACCAACAACTAAGAGTTTCTACGACCCAAAATCGAAGACTTATAAACAAACCTGTCTCCCACAGATATGTTTATTCTGATTTTGTTTCCCTCTCTAGATAAATCAAGGTGAATAGGAAACTCAACTAATAATTCGGTCTTATACTCCCGAAGAGAAGCCTAGAAATATTAGTCACCTCACAATAACATAACTGATTAACAGAAGAAGTTATTGCGGAATCACAAGAGTCTGAGACGAATAACTGTTGTGATTACTTTTTATATCTTACATATCGGAGATAAATCTCGAGTAAATCTTAGAGAAGATAAAACTCAATACCATAGAAAAAGTAAGTTCAGAATATGCATATACAAAGAAAATAGTTGGATCTGGCTTCACGAATTCCAAATGAAGTCTTCAAGTCGTTAACCTAATAATGGTTTTGGAAAACCTAGGTTAAAGGAGAATCGACTCTAGTTTGCAACTAGGACACACGGAAGTGTCGGGATTAGGTTTTCCAGATGCTAGAGTCCTCCCTTATATAGTCTTTTAAATCAGGGTTGCTTACAATCAAAGCTAAGATAGCTTAGTAACAAAGCAATTGAAATTCACCGTTAAGATTCAACCTAAGTCTGCTTAGAAATTAAGCAATCAATCTCCACCGTTAGATGGTATTAGCTTGATACACACAAATGAGATATACATATATTTAGATATGGATGAACCGTACCCAAACGTGTATACCTTTTTGTCTTAATAATAGTTAACCGAAGTTAGCCACATGAATACTTGTAACATAGTAACACTTTTAGATCAAATATGATGATCAATCAATCATGATAGATAATCAAATGAATCTAAATGTGCTTCCAATAGAGTTGTTAAAATGTTCCCTATCTCATAAAAATATATATGAACCATTGGTAGGCCTGAAAAGATGTTTATATTATGACCTACAATGATAACCGCAAGTGCACGGCGTCTATCGGAGACGTGGCAAATACGGGTCGAACCACAGAGACTTGTGGTGCTCTGATTGATCTAAGGCTATGCTAAACTGAATTCCTAGGAAGTATGTAACATAAATTGAGGTTTTGGTTGCCGATACGGCTAAGATGAAATGTAGTGACTCTAAACTAAGGTAAACAGTGAGGGTAAGGGATTGCTAGGTCTTCAAATTCACCTCTAACTCCTATTGTGAGTTCAACTGAGTTGAATGTCTTGTTCCTATGGCAGACAAGGGCAATGTGTCAATTCCGCCGCTTGTCTACGGAGTTTCACCTAATGATACTTCAAATATCAGCTAAGGTACTAACCCTAAGTACTAGTTGTCTAATTAAGCACAACTAGTCAGGGGAATTAGTATTAAAAATAGAAGCAAGAGCTGAAACACTCTCAACTCAAGATTAACCTAACTACAATGCATACTTGGCATGCATTTGTGAGAGAAAAGGATTGAGGTGTTAAAATTGAAGCTATCTTGTCAATTAAGCACTCAAGAACAATTTAACACAGTTTAAACACAATTTGGAATTAGGGTTTCATTGAAACCCCAACAAACTAAATTAAAACATCAAATGAAATTAAACTACAAATTAAACCTAAATTGAAGCACTGGCTAGCCCAGGCATGAGTTTTTTCACAAACCTCTCCTTCTATTTATACATGCAACAAATTTCTCCCCAAAACTACAAACCCTAATTCTCTTTTAAAATAGCAATTAAATGAAGAAATTCTCTCACCCACGTCGCTCAAACCGCTCTCTTTTGTCAATCGCTCCATACTTCCATAGTTGGTGAAACCCTAGCTTTAGTTATCTCTAAATTAGCCTCTAGGGTTATGAGAGAAGCTAAGAGAGAGGTAACTAAAGCTAGAGAGGAGGTGAAGGTAGCTGCAGGCGTGTTTGGTGGCTGACAAGAGATGAAGGTGGTGGTGATGATGCGGCTCTGCAACTGGGTTGTCGGGGAAAGGGAGAAGGTAAGGTTGCAGAGGTATGGGGGAGAAGAAAGAGAAAGATGGAAATGAAATGATAGAGTTGGTCGAGAGGGTATAGGGTTAGGTAGTTTGGGTGTTGAGCGGGCACAACGAAGTGTCGATGGGAAGGCATCAGCGAGCGTAGGATCTAGCTGGAGAAGATCTGAACGGTCGAGGGAGAACTGAGGCGATTTGCTGTGGAGCGGGAGTATCAAGACATGATGTGAACGATGGAGCGACCGTAGGATGTAGCTAGACGCGATCTGAACGGTTCGGTATGAACGGGTTCGGATCCGGGTCGTGGGTAGCTCTAGCCCATGTCTTCCTTGTTGGGTTGCAACTGATTCGCGCGCGGGCTTTGGCTATCTGCTCCATAAATGCTCGTCTCCAATTCTTTGCTCTTTTGGCTCCTCAATTTCTCCGGACTTATTTAGTACCTAAAAACACAAAATTAATTAATACAAATATTTATTCTTGAAAACAAAGAAAACACGGGAATCTGGGATAATATCTGATTTCTAAGCGCAAAAGATGAGTAAAATGCCAATAACAAGGTGTATAAATATGCACTATTTGGCACTCATCAAATACCCCCAAACCTGAATTTTACTTGTCCTCAAGTGAAACAGAAATGAAAAAATCCTAACTATACCCCTGTCGCAGGTCTCTCGAATGCATTTAGCGTATGCACTAAGCCTTTAAACCCCTAGGTGTCCCTAGTGGACGAGTTGTAGTCTCGTGAGGGTTTACCAGAGGTGTACCCACAAAACCTTCTCCAACTTCAGAGTGTAAAAGAGTCTCAAGCCTCCAAGAAGTTATGAGGACATAGAGTTTCGCATGCTAGTAAATGAAGTTAGAACTACCAAAGAACGCATTCTCATCCTTAAGTCTTTGAGCGAGAAGTAACCATACCATATGAAAGAATTCGGATTCGATTGTGATCATAAGCCTCGACTTCTGCCTCACTATTAGGGTTTTATGATAATTGCACTCAAAAAGATCGCTTTTTTAGTCTCTCATGTGTGCAGGCAGGAATAAAGAGAGAAATCCTACACACGTTGTAGGTAAGAAGGATAACCTTCCAAAATAATTTCTGGAGACTCCACAGAAGTGTGGACAAAAAGAATCTTTTTCGATGATCTCTAAGAAAGGAAATCAACCATTAGCAAGGGGTGGGAGTACTCACTCACTTCTCACCCGATCGGCAATTAATATCACTCTCTCATAAGAACCATAGAAACGTCTTCAATCTTCGGTCTTCAAATGTTGATGACGAACTTCTAAACTTCACAAAACTTGACAATTTTTAACTTTTCTACTCAAATTCCTTGTTGTTTGGATTTTTCTTTTTGAACTCTTCTTTACCATGGTGGTAGCAAAAATAAACTACAATATTTTTATTTTTTTTTGATTTTTGATTTTTTTTTTTTTATTTGCAAAAAGTGAAAATAAAAATACAAATAATGAAACAACTAACTCCATGGACAAAGGACTTTATCACTCAATTTTTCCACAACTTGTATTGTCTTTATTTTATTATTAATTCTCATCCTATTTTCTTTTCTTTTTCTTTGTTGCACGTAAACCTTGGACTATATCAATTTTTCTTTCAATATTCTGATGATGCTCCGTTTGCTGACGATGATGTGTTTCTATGGGTCTTGCTGATTGAGAGAGAGAGTGATGCTAACTGCAAATCGATATTTAGAAGGAGTTTTCATCTTTAGACGTCACCCTCATGATTGACAAAAACTAGCACTCAAGAGATCAAAAGTAGTGCTGAAATTGGTGCGAAGTTGGGTAGCTCACCATTCCTACCCGGAATTGATGTACGGTGACACACACTCTAACAGCTTTTCTAGAAAGTTGCAAAAATTGAAGGTTGGTGCCTCACTTGATGTAAAATGGGTAGTCTCCACTATGGGTGATCACAATTCTACTACCGAATATCTAAACAGCACCTAATTCGCTCTCCGGTATGGTTAAATCCAACTTTAACGCTCTAATCAACTAAGAAACCCGATTGTGTTCTCCGGTACTTCTAACTTCTGTTATTTCGGTCAGATTCTCTATGTAAACATAGCTAGAAGCATGCTAGTGACTCTAAAATCTCTAAAAGTTGGAGGTTTTTATTTGCAAAAAGTTTTGAATTTTTAGAATTTTTAGAATTTTTTTTTTTTTTTTTTTGAAAATAAACAATTAAAAAGACTAAAAACTCTATATGCAAATGCACCCCCAAACCTAAATCAAACATTGTCCTCAATGTGTCAACAGATAGGAAAAAATTAAACAGTCACATACCATGAGAACTATGCTGAAAAGAGAAAAGGGAATAGATTACCGGATGTCGGCGGGAGCACGGTTAGAGCTTCACTAGTCAAGGCTAGAATCCAACATTCTCAGTGGAGATCATATCGGATTAGCACAATATATGTACAAGAAGACTCAACCGATTCAAGAAAATAAAATTTTAACAAGTCCTACTGGATTATATACAATGAAAAGTCACCATATACCAACAGTCTAAAGAGTTGAGGATCAACCCAAAAGACGGTATGTAGAAACATCAACAGTCTTACACAAATATAATATGAGAGTGCAAGTAAGACTGCAAATGGGAATGATTTTCCCCCAAACCTAAACTTGTGAACGGATGCGGTTTTGAGCACAAAATCTTGCAATTTTAAAGGTACATCATGCAAAAGGTCTAACTCAAAATGAGTTTTGCTAAGAACAGGCAGACATACATGTTCCAACTGTGGCTCTTTAAAAGTGTTATACTTTGATGCAAAATAGTCCAAGAGGACTTGGGAAGCACAAAGTTCTAGGCCTAAATTAGGCATTCTCAGAAAAGTTGGTTTTGCAATTTTGTGACAAACTACACCTAGGTTTGGTGGAGGAGTTTCAATTTGTGACTCAGGAGAGAAAGTTGGTACATCTAAGTTGTTTTCATTTATAAGATCATTTGCACCATCATATACTTTCCTAAAGTCAGACACAGGTAAATCATGCTCACCAGCATAGAACAATTCATCAATCACCATGTCATGATCATCAGAGCAGGCAACATATTGTGATATGGGCAGGGAATCAGACACAACAATAAAATCATGATCCAAAAGAACATTAGTGTCAACAGAAGATTCATCCTTTCCTAAGTCACAAACAAGTTGTGAAGCATGCTCACATTCACTGAAGAATTTCACAAAACCAAGCTCAGAGTTAATATCACATGTATGAATATTAGAAGAGGCATCATTCATAGGGTTCACAGAAGAGACGCCTAACGTCTCTGAACCAAAAGATTCCATCATATTTTCTGCATGCATATGCTCTTCTAACATATCATAATCATCCTCATCATCATAACAAAAATGTATTTCCCTATTCAAAATTGTAGCATTTCTAGTGTACTCATTTTCCTCTAGACTAGGTTCATATTCAGTGTCAGTTGCATGAGTAGGAAGAGAAACACTATTTTCAAGATTTTCTTTATTAGGGACAATAATCATTCTATCATGAACCGCCTTCCATTCTTCTTTTTCTAAATGAATCAGGTTCATCTTTAAGAATATGTGACATTGTTCAATGGAGGGAGAGTCTTCAATAGTGGGTATGCATGTTTCATATGAATCATCATTACATGGTTGTGCACATGGTTCACTAGAGAAGGGAAATTCAGACATGTTGCTATATGGATGATCATGCATTGCATTCAATTCAAGCCTAGCATTTTGCTCCATGAGCGTTTCCATTAGTGATTGTAAACAAGGAGTCGGGGGAGTATAAAATTGTTCATCTCCCCATTTGTGGTGACTGATACATGTGCTCATGATGGTTAGGGTATGAGTACTCAAGGTCAGGGCCCTGAGAAGGCTCATAATACTCCCTAAAATCATTATGGTCTGTGGGGGTTTCATATGGTGAAGCATGCCCGTAAGCAAGCTCTCTAATGGATTTGTTTCCATCCCCAGATGCAGACCAAAATCCTGACATGATTTAACAACTCAAATTGAACTCAAAGCCCAGTTGTAGTGGACTCAGTTTGGTTTATTGGGTTTCATTTGGTTTAAATGGGATTTGGTTTATTGGGAAAGTACAGCCCATTTGATGTTAAACAGCCCAACAGAATAGGTTCTAGCCTAGATGGTCTGGCCCATGTTATAATGCAAGCCTAGTGGAACTGTGGGTTTCAATTATGCTCAGCCCAGCTTGATTGCAAAGGAGCAGAGCCCAGAGATTTTGGTGGGTTTAACAGCCCAGGTTTATGTGCACAGCCAAGAGGCTGGTTGGGTTTAGTTCACTGCACAGCTTGTGCTCAGGTTGTTTTTGTGCAGGGATTGGCAAGTTATGTGCAGCCCTAGTCAGGCCAAGCACAAGAAAAACAACAATTTGTTGTGTGCACAGAACAAAGAAATCACTAGGAAACCTGAGCAGCTTATGCACAGGTTGTGTGAGTGCACAAGAAAACAGGCAGAGTGTAGAGTGCACAGGTCAGATGAACACAAACTCTCAAAATGACACAGCACACAGGTAATCACAATATTGCAGCATACAGGGGTGCTTGTTGTTGCTTTTGCAGAGTACACAGCACAGACAATGCAATGTGTGCAGGGCAGGTTTTAAGCTCAGCATAGTTTATGTGCTCAGAACAGCACAGAGCAACACATCTCACACACAAATTACCAAAGAATCACAGATGCACTAGTTCTCACAGATGTATGCTCAGATATGATTCAGCAGGGTTAAACAAGGCACAGGGTAGCTGAAGTGGCCTGGCCACAACCTAGCTCTATAGGGTCTGCATCTTAAGCTCAGGGTTATGCTCAGTAGACTAAGTTGCAGCTTAGGCTCTATAGCTGCAGATAGCTCAAAAACTCGTACAAAAATCAACACACCAATTCACAAAGCTTAGCACAAAAATTTCAGGGCAAATTGGGTCAGGTTCAGAGTTGTTGGAGTCAACTGGGATAGTTGATATCAACCAGCCCAGTTGATTCAAAATTGACTGGTATCTATAGTTCAAACTCACAGCTTCAGAGGCTGGAGTTGAGCTCAGGCCTTGTCAAAGTTCAGGCCTCTCAGTGAAAAGATGGCTAGTTCAGCCAAAACCAATGCACAGAACCCACAAACACCAGCTTTCAACTAACACACAATTTTCTCAAGTGTCACTGAATTATGCATACATTTCAGATATTGCAGGGTCGATCAATGCTCAGCAAAATGACTGGCTTATCATGCAAAGGTACCAGGGTTGATGGTTACAGCCAAGCTCAGGGTTTGCTCAAACTTGTAGCTTCAGGGGGCTAGCAAGTTAGCAGGGGGCTAATGCACACCCAAGGTTGAGTCTGACAGCAAGGTTGGAAACTACTCCTTCATGTGAGCATGGCATTCAACACCCAAGGTTCACAGGGTCAGCAGATGCAACAGCGAACCAAGTACAGCATATTTGAAAACACCCAGGTTTGCACAGAGGCACAGTTAATGGCAACAAGTTCAGCTTGGTTTCCACAGGCTATGCTCTTACAATTCAGGTATAGATGGTTCACAGGTCATGCTCATACAACTCAGCACAAAGTCACAAGCAAGCATACATGCTATCAATTATTCATTCATTCAAGGTCTTAGCATGGCGGCTACTCTGTCATGCAAAGCAATACAGATTCAGCAGATATCATGGTTCAGTTACAAGATGCTTGTTGTGGCTCACAAGTGAACAGGCAGAGATGCTCAGCAAATTGTTAGTAAAACACAGCTTAGCAGAATAGCAGAGAGGTGAAGCCCAAAGAACAGGTGATAGATTCATGCAAACTTCCATACAATGCTAAACACAGTCATGTCATACTAGCTAACAGGCGTTTAATTACCAAGGAATCACTCACATGAACCTTATAGATAGCAGGGGATGCTCAGGGTTTACAAAGCACAGGGCACTATGCTATGTTTGTTCTGCTTACCTCAAGTTATGGGCTTTCCTTGGTTTCCTTGGGTTGGCTCAGCTGCTCACAGGCACAACAGCACAGCATGTACCTGTTGCTCAACACAGAAGTTTAGTGCCCAGAAAAGTGCAGGTTAAAGCAAAGAAGATGAAAATCAGCACTGGCTATCACCAGCTGAAAAGATCTTGGACTGACACAAGGGAAAAAAAATGATAGTGGTTATACTTGTTTGGACTGAATGGAGTTAAGAGTTACAAGGCAATGATGCTTAAAGCTCAGATTAAAAAGCTAAGATGCAAATGAGCTGCTAGAAATTACATTAACCAATATGCAGCTAGGAATTAAAAGTGAAATTTACTAAGCTCTAGCTACAGATGAGGATGCAAGCTAAGCAAAATCAGCTAAGTTACACTATAATGCAAAGCATGTAATGACACAGAAAAATAAAGATGCACAGTTGCAGAATTATAACAAGTTACAACTACAATTTACACTAAAATAAACAAGAACAAAAGGACAACTACAGATGTAGTGATGTAATAACAAATAGAATAACAAGTGCAGAAATGCAAAATAAAGACAGTGGTTAATCTAAGTTATACTAAGAAGAGACCAAAAGCAATAGTGCAAAGTGAGCATGTACATGGGAGGACTGGAACTCAGTAAAGGCAGCAATTGATCACAGGGCACACGCGAAGTCCCCGGCAACGGCGCCAAAAACTTGGTAGGCCTGAAAAGATGTTTATATTATGACCTACAATGATAACCGCAAGTGCACGGCGTCTATCGGAGACGTGGCAAATACGGGTCGAACCACAGAGACTTGTGGTGCTCTGATTGATCTAAGGCTATGCTAAACTGAATTCCTAGGAAGTATGTAACATAAATTGAGGTTTTGGTTGCCAATACGGCTAAGATGAAATGTAGTGACTCTAAACTAAGGTAAACAGTGAGGGTAAGGGATTGCTAGGTCTTCTAATTCACCTCTAACTCCTATTGTGAGTTCAACTGAGTTGAATGTCTTGTTCCTATGGCAGACAAGGGCAATGTGTCAATTCTGCCGCTTGTCTACGGAGTTTCACCTAATGATACTTCAAATATCAGCTAAGGTACTAACCCTAAGTACTAGTTGTCTAATTAAGCACAACTAGTCAGGGGAATTAGTATTAAAAATAGAAGCAAGAGCTGAAACACTCTCAACTCAGTATTAACCTAACTACAATGCATACTTGGCATGCACTGTGAGAGAAAAGGATTGAGGTGTTAAAATTGAAGCTATCTTGTCAATTAAGCACTCAAGAACAATTTAACACAGTTTAAACACAATTTGGAATTAGGGTTTCATTGAAACCCCAACAAACTAAATTAAAACATCAAATGAAATTAAACTACAAATTAAACCTAAATTGAAGCACTGGCTAGCCCAGGCATGAGTTTTTTCACAAACCTATCCTTCTATTTATACATGCAACAAATTTCTCCCCAAAACTACAAACCCTAATTCTCTTTTAAAATAGCAATTAAATGAAGAAATTCTCTCACCCACGTCACTCAAACCGCTCTCTTCTGTCAATCGCTCCATACTTCCATAGTTGGTGAAACCCTAGCTTTAGTTATCTCTAAATTACCTCTAGGGTTATGAGAGAAGCTAAGAGAGAGGTAACTAAAGCTAGAGAGGAGGTGAAGGTAGCTGCAGGCGTGTTTGGTGGCTGACAAGAGATGAAGGTGGTGGTGATGATGCGGCTCTGCAACTGGGTTGTCGGGGAAAGGGAGAAGGTAAGGTTGCAGAGGTATGGGGGAGAAGAAAGAGAAAGATGGAAATGAAATGATAGAGTTGGTCGAGAGGGTATAGGGTTAGGTAGTTTGGGTGTTGAGCGGGCACAGCGAAGTGTCGATGGGAAGGAATCAGCGAGCGTAGGATCTAGCTGGAGAAGATCTGAACGGTCGAGGGAGGCGAGGCGATTTGTTTGTGGAGCGGGAGTATCAAGACATGATGTGAACGATGGAGCGACCGTAGGATGTAGCTAGACGCGATCTGAACGGTTCGGGATGAACGGGTTCGGATCCGGGTCGTGGGTAGCTCTAGCCCATGTCTTCCTTGTTGGGTTGCAACTGATTCGCGCGCGGGCTTTGGCTATCTGCTCCATAAATGCTCGTCTCCAATTCTTTGCTCTTTTGGCTCCTCAATTTCTCCGGACTTATTTAGTACCTAAAAACACAAAATTAATTAATACAAATATTTATTCTTGAAAACAAAGAAAACACAGAATCTGGGATAATATCTGATTTCTAAGCGCAAAAGATGAGTAAAATGCCAATAACAAGGTGTATAAATATGCACTATTTGGCACTCATCAACCATTTGAAACAAAATCGGTTTGGTTTGTAATTGTACAAAGTACTTATACAAGAACCAATTCATGAACACAATGCCACGGTTTGTAAAACAAGTTCACAGACCTTATTCCATTAAAGTTCCAGGGACTTTAGTTCGCAAACTGAGTTCACAAATAAACCTGAGTTCATGAGTATGTATTTCATACTTACCGATTTTAGAACCTAACACTGTGTTCGCAAACAAAGTACGCGAACAACAATTCCGGACTTTGGCCTTGTCGTGCCGTTCGCAAACAGAGTACGCAAACAACAGTGCCGGACTCAACCTTGTCTAGCCGTTCGCAAACAGAGTACGCGAACAACATCTCCAGACCTTTTCACAGGTAAATCCATTCGCAAACAAGAGTTCCGGACCCGAACTAGAGCTACACAGTGCACATACAAAGTATATATGTTGTGTTATATCCAGGCATTGGTAGTCGTTCTAAACTCTCATTTAATCATTGAAACATCCTTAGAAGACAACAATGGTAATCTTACACATACCACTAGCTTCAAGTAATTTTCAAATGATTAATCGATCAATACGAAACTTCCCAAGTTAACATCAAATGATTGTCTCACACAAACCATGTAAGATGTTCAAGGTAATTTTCACATGATCAACTTGACTTAATATTTAGTTTCCAACAAATAAATTGTCACCAACTAAACTCGTCAAGTAGATGATAAACTTTAGCTAAAGCTAAAAGCTTCCAACACGTATTTCGAGAAATAGATAAACTCGGCTCGAAATATCAATTGTGTATAATGTAAAAGTATATATAGCTATACGACTTAATCTCTTTGGAAGATGTAATAGAATAGAGTTCTGAGTGATAGATAAGTTTTAGTCTCCACATACCTTTTGTTGATGAAGTCTAAAGCTCAACTACACACTTCTATCCTAATATGAGACATAGCTATAAGTAGACTAGAAATCAAGTATATAGTTTTGATCAACTAAACTTGACAAACAAGCTTGAGATAGCAACACTTGCGAGTTCGACCGAGCAGTGCTCTAACACGGACTTTTTACAGTTAAACCCGTTCGCAAACACAGTTGGCAAACAAGAGTTCAGAACCTGAACTAGTATTCACAATTCTCATACAAGGTACGCATACTGTGTTATATCCAGACATTTGTAACAGTTCTAAAACTCTCATTTAATCATTGAAACATCCTTAGAAGACAAGAATGGTAATCTTATGTAAGTGATTAATCAATCAATACGAAACTTCCCAAGTTAACATCAAATAATTGTCTCACACAAATCATGTAAGATGTTCAAGGTCATTTTCACATGATCATCATGACTTAATATTTAGTTTCCAACAAATAAATTGTCTCCAACTAAACTCGCCAAGAATACGATGAACTTAACTAAAGCTAAAAGCTTCCAACACGTATTTCGAGAAATAAATAAACGAGATAAACTCGGCTCGAAATATCAAATGTGTATAATGTAAAAGTCTATATAGCTATACGAATTAGTCTCATTAGAAGATAGAATAGAATGTACTTCTGAGTGATAGATAAGTTATAGTCTCCACATACCTTTTATTGATGAAGTTCCTCAAAGCTCTTCAGTAGATCTTCTTCTTCAATTGGTGAACGTCGTGAAGTCTAAATCTCAATTGCACACTTCTATCCTAATCCGAGACATAGCTATAAGTAGACTAGAAATCAAGTATATAGTTTTGATCAACTAAACTTGACAAACAAGCTTGAGATAACAACGCTTGCGAGTTCGACCGAGCAGTGCTCTAACAATATCCCCCTTTGTCAATTTTAGTGACAAAACTATCAATACATATGGATTACAAAATAAATAAACTTTGTAGCTTATCATCCAACATGCTTGATTACCTTGGTTCTTCAACATTCCTTGGATTCTTCGTTACTTCAAGTTCTCCATCGATTCTGAATGTGTTGAACTCAGCATCATTGTTGTTGAAGATCCGTAGCCATAACTATATGAAAACGAAAGTTCTCGACCATTGTTATACAATGTCATAGTATTATTATACAAATCAAAATCAAAGTCCAATTGCATCAAAACTTTGAAATAATACTATGGTGATATGTACCATTCCCCCTTAGTCAATACTTCCATCTTATAATGAAAACCACTCCCCCTTACACAATGATCCGTAAACCATATGTATGTAGTGTGAACTACCAAATAATTCTCCCTCTTTTTGTCAATATAAATTGGCAAAGGTACGAAAACTATGGGATCATAATGAATTCTCAAAAGATAATTCATGACTAAAAGAGAACATATAAACTTTGTTTCGATGATTTCACATAGTCGAAACTTAGTGTATTCATCAAGGAGTTTATTAAGATACAAGTTAACTCCTACAAAATTCCACAACCGCTCTCCCCACAAAGATATGGCAATTAAGCACAAGTTCATTTAAGAACTCTCCCCCATTTGATGTCATTCCCAATAGAATAACATGAGTGACCTTACTTTTATGAGAAAAGAAGGATTTCTTAGGACATTAACAAGTCACATGGATTTGTATCCAGTAAACTCGAATAAATTAACCACAAGAAGACCTTATTGATTAATTTAATCGGAAACACTCAACATGAGAAAACTTACGGAGCCATACAGTACTTTCACATAAAAGTGGATCAGGGAAAGATCAATACTGCGGAATTTTCTCAAAAAGTTCATTTTATCTTTTATCAATATTTGCATAAAGATATAATAGACTTAACTTTTGAGCATATATGAGATTATTAAGCACAGTTCACGAAAGTAAACACATATATTTTTCCATAAGACATTTGCAATATATAAAACCAATAAGATTAAATACTGCAAGATCATCTTCCAAATAACTAGAAGTTAAATAAATAAATCTAAAAACATTGCAAGAGGAAAACTGTTGGAAATAGCTATGTGTAATCACAATAATTGCTATACCAAACCCTAGTTATCCTTCTTAAACATAAGAATAAATTCTCATAAGAAGTTTTCTAGACATTATAGAGCTTTCGCAAGGCATCTACAGAGAATTCCCTTTCATTATTGAAGAATTCATTGATGATAGGATCATTCAATTCTTTTAAGTCTTTAGAGATGTCAGTTAACTCACTAAGCTCTCTTTTAAGTTCACACAAGGTGTTCTTAGATAGAGACATCATTTGTTCATAGTGAGTTATCCTTTCCAAGGATAAAATGATTTAAGACTTCACAGCAGCCTTAAAGTCATTATCAAGATGACAAACAGACAAAAGAGAGTTAGAGGAAGAACCTTTTTCATCATTTGAATACTTCTCCTTCTTCTTTCTTGAAAATTTGATTTCTTCATAAAGATACACATTAACCGCTTCTACTGCATCTTTTTGTGTGGTACCTCTGCTTACAAGAGCCATGATTTTGTATCTTTCAGGAAATAAAAAAGTGAAAGACATTTTTCACAAGAAAAGGCAAATATAAATATAACAAGGAATACAATAAAACCGTAAAGAGGTTTTTCGTATAGGAACCTTGAAAAAGTCTTCACGGTCCGCGACCCATTACCTGTTTTTGATATTATATAATTCATTCTATAAAACTTATCTTACATGTCCTTATGTAAGTTTCTCGTGATTTAAATTTATCAACATAAGTAAGAACTTATTATTAGCTCAATGAACAGAGTTTAGGGCACAAGATATGTTGATACACACATCAAGTCTTTTGCAGACTGGAAACGATGTGTATGATAATAAGAGTAATACACAAGTTTGTGTATGATTTTGAATATTTGAGAGAAATCACCAAACACATCTAACTTATTATCCATTCATGAGAGCACTTAAAGGAATTTCAAGATAAAAACAATAATATACAAGACTTGAGCAACATTGATGCAATCCTCATATTCTCAAGTTAATAAAGAGGAAGCAATCATTGCTGACAATCAAGTAGCAATGGAGTGAGCAGATG
The DNA here is from genome assembly GCA_023531295.1 of Papaver armeniacum. Lineage (NCBI taxonomy): Eukaryota > Viridiplantae > Streptophyta > Magnoliopsida > Ranunculales > Papaveraceae > Papaver > Papaver armeniacum. Next base: position 276,293 of record JAJJWW010003262.1, read on the forward strand.
CTCACTTCTTGTGTCACAAGGTGACGTAACAAGGTTTGTTGTCTTCTTACCTCGTTTGGTTCTGGTTTTTCGAGACTTCTTCTTGGCCTCGGTAATTCCATGTTGGTTGCTTAAGGTCAGATTCATCCTCTGCATGTCATTTTTAAGCTTGGCAATTCTTTTGTTATTCTTTTTGAATTTCCAACACTTACTTTGAACATGATTTGCTTTTCCACAAAACAAGCAATTCAGAGAGGAATTTCTGTTTTGGCAATCGGCCTCCTGTTTATCACAACATTCTACATCCATCTTTCCAGTACCGGCGGGAACAAAGGAATTGATTATGCAAATAGTCTTGCTTTTGAACCCAATACCATTTGTGTTTCCAAAGGACTTTTGACAAAATAACATTGCTGAGATCTTGTCAGAGCTTTCAGATTGCCTTTGCAAGTCATACTTAAGAGTATCAATCTCTTTTTCCTTTAGAGATAGGATTCTGGTGAATTCATCATTAAGGTTATCAATCTCAAGACTCTTCACCTGAAGCGATGATTCAAATTTCTCCAACAAATTCTTTAGTTGAAGATTTTCTTGGTGAATTTCTTCACTTTTATCCAAGAATTCCAAAATCTCAGTGTCAAACTCGTATTCTGAATCAGAATTTGAGTTAATAGAAGTTTCTGCTGAGAGAGTCGAATTTTCTGTGCAAACTACAGAAGTATGCGTATTATTGACAAAATGACATGATTTTACTTCTTGTGTTGAATTATATGAAGCATCAAAGAAAGAACGCCGTTACTCAGATCTTTTGATTCTCTTCACAATATCTTGATCTTTTGTGTAATCAATGACCTATTAAAATCAACATGAATAGAACAGCATGCATCAGCCCAAGATAAGATAGAAGACCCACTTGTACTGGTTACAACTTTGAAAGCAGATGTTCTGGCTGTATTTTGATCAAGATCAAGGATTTTCAAATTTCCAACGAGAGTATTCCTGGAAGCTTTGAAAGCAGATGTTCTGGCTGTATTTTGATCAAGATCAAGGTTGTTTCCCTCAACGATGGCATGTTTCTTAGAATTGTATCTAGCTGGTAGAGATCTGAGAATTTTCATCACAATGTCCTTTTCAGGAATAGTCTTACCTTATGCAAATGATGCATTAACAATTTCAGACACTTTGTGATTAAACTAATCAAATGAATCTTCATGAGCCATACGGTTTTTAAGATATCCCAAGCATCTTTAGACTTAGTGCAAGTAGACACATGGTGCTGAAGATCTGGGGTAATGGCGTGAATGATAGCATTCAAATCGTCAGAATTTTTCTTTGCAACACTAATCTCGACTTCATTATATCTACCAATATCCTTTACAACAGTTACACCAACACAAACCCATGATTGAGAATCACGGGCTTGTAGAAAGGCACGCATAGCAATTTTCCACCATAAGTAATTTGATCCATCGAAGACTGGCGGTACGTTTATTAGATAACACTTATGTTCATAGAGTCATATTGCTACAAACACAGACTTATAAAATCTTAGCGTGTTTGCCTGCTCTGATACCAATTGAAAACGCGGGGGTATAACAACCACACACAATATTTCGTTCGGCAATCTGTATGGATAAACTCCAATATAATTCTGAGAGCACGAACTTGAAAGTGAGACTCAATCAAGAAATGTATCAAAGAGCTTTATCTCTTTCTTAATACAATCAGCAAATCGAACAGATAGAAATCCGTGAGCCTGATTGAAGTAAGAATAACTTGGACGGTACCAAAGACCAATGCCCAAGTGTCAATCAAGTTTTATGTAACAAACAAGGTCGGATTTATCAAATGTGATTGAACTACGCACGACCTGTGATATTTCAATTATATAAACAAATATAATGCGGAAAAGAAATAACACTGACACCAGAAATTTTGTTAACGGGGAAACCGCAAATGCAGATAAACCCCGGGACCTAGCCTACTACAAGTTAACTTTGGACTTAAATGTATTTGAACACCACACTGTATTAAGCCGCTACGGACTCTAGCCTACTACAAGTTAACTTCGTATTTGAGCAGATAGATTCAATCATCTGATAGCCCCCACAATTGGTCGCTTGTGTAAGGGTTGACATATTTCATGAATCCTGTTTCGAGGCATACTTCTTATTTTTGAGGCAAACCTAATGGTGCCAAAATAGGGTCACTAGTTAAAAAATCCCATCACCCCTTATCCACCCTTTTTTTTATAATGGCACAACTACCCTAACATGATTAGTGTTAAGGATTATGATTAAATTTAATGATAGTGATTAATTAGTAGAGAAATCAGATTTAAATTAAATTATTAGTGGTAAACTAGTAGAGAAATCAGATTTATGTGAGAGAGTTCGGATTTTTGAGAGGAAGAAGAAGAAGTGAAAAAAAACTTGGGTTTTGGGATTTTAGTGGTTAGAAGTGACCAAAATATGCGATTCAAATCAGATTCACAGGTATAGTCGTAGACGATGTTTAATCTCTATTTTTCAGGTTGAATTCTAAAAAAAAAAATGAATTTTTAAAAACTTTTTCGGATGTTCAGTGCTGGGTTTGGCTATAAAATTATTAGCCGAATCTTGTTCGGAAGAACCGTTCGGCTGATATTTCTAAAGGCGAACCTAAGTGTATGAAAAAAATATTTGACGTTCGGCTTATTCGAACTGCAATCGTTGTTGTCCGAACTTGTACTTCGTTGTTTGGTTTTTTATAAGTTGCGACTTACAGAGTCATGTTCGGCTTACTATGATACTGCCGAACTTGGTAGTGTAAAAACACAAGTTAAAGGTTGGGCTATACAGCTGCATTTCCAATATGAGCTGAACCTTGCCTTGGTGCAACATTTTTATAAGTTCATCTAGTAATCTAACTTTTCGAACTAGCCGGACATGGATTTTATTCGAAATAAACAAGGTTCGGCTGAAAATAATATACCAGATAATCAACCGAACCTATCTTGATTGGAAGGTTCGGGGTATAGTAAAGGTCTTCTTCATTATAATCTAGGTTCGGCTGAAAACGTGATATTTCAATATCTGTCGAACTGTTTTTCTAAAACATAAAAAAACGAAAAACAAATATTTGGGTTCTAATATGCGGATCTTGAGCTAAATCTCTTGCACAACGCTTCACATGATTCATTTTTTATACTTGTGGTTTTAGGCAATTATCAAAGATTTATGGATCGACAGTTAATCGGCAGTGAAAAATAAATCAAAACGACTTGATAATGATTAGATTAGGTTAGGAATGAAAATGATTTTTGATTTTGAAAATGATTTTTGATTTTGATGAGTTTAGGTTTATGTTTTAAATTTAGGTGTAGGATATTTAACTAATTTAAAATAATTAAGGACAACTTAGTAATCTACACATTGCTAGGATACCCCTTATAAACCCATCCTAGATGGGAAAATGATTTGGTATGCCCTATGTTGCACGGACACGGACACGGGACACAGTTACGATACGACACGGTTACGGGGATACGTCAAATCTCAAAAATACGGGTTGTGGGGACACGTTATATATATTACTCACATCATTAAAATGAAATATTACTACAATCTACACAACAAAATAATTACTCTTATTTTTAAAATATTTGATTACTAATTATATAAAATTAATAATAATGTAATAATGGTAAAGTTTTTCATGAATAATGCTTGGATTTGACTAAAACAAGAATAGATTAGCATCACATTTAGTTTATTTTGATTTTTCAAACCAAAATAAATCATTTATGACGTGTCCAATTGGTGTCCGCAAAGTGTCCAATACCAATTTTACGCGACACGTGATGTGGCGTGTCCATCGAGTGTCGGGAAGTGTCGTAACCGTGTCGTGTCCGTTCACGTTCCGACACAGTTACGGCATATTTCTTGAAGTGTCCGTGCAACATAGGGTATGCCTCAAAGCAGGTTTCTATTTCATTTCGAAGCATTTTTGGCCCACTCGCATCCGATGATAGCCCAACTATGCCATGATCATGATCCAATCCGTTACCCCATTGAATGGGGGGTTGTTGTCCGCCTACAGAAAAGTTAATGACCACTGTCCGCTAAATCAGTATTCAGTATGGCCTGGAAATGAATGGCCACTACTCAACTGTATATCAGAATTAGTAACTAGAGGTCTTGGATGGAGAAAGGAAATGCTAGCGAAGTATTGCTTGGAAATGACGAACTTTAACTAGCTGACACTACAAACACTTGCATATAATCGAAAATGCTTTATGCCCCCGATAATTCTTCCCCCAAGTCCTTCCCCTTGACGTGTTGTCACCTTATTAACCTATTTCAGCATTAATGGACCCCTATTTGCTCTAAAAGCATGGAGAGGATGCCACATCATGGGGACAAATGGTGGGGTATGAGTGGGGGATGTGTAGCATGATCGATAATAATTAGTAGGAAATATCATATGGTCCTAGGAATAATATATTAGGATGAGTCTAGTCCAGTTGAATGTGTCTGTTTGGTACTTTTTTTAAATATAAATTATAGTTTGGTCCTAGAAATTATAGTTTGGTCTTAAGATGACGTCATGGATGATGTAATTGTCATCTTGTGGTGACATAAATATCCTTTTGGACCACATATATAGAAAAAATCCTAGAAAATATCTTATTTTTATTTTTACATTCTCTCGCTTCCTGTTTTCAGATCTAGTTTTTTTCTCTCCATTTCTTTTTTCTTTTTCTTTTTGCTACTGTTTTTTTTCTTCAGATGAAGACGATGGTGATTTGATCTGCTGTTGTTGTTGAAAGAAGACGATGGAGATGATGTTTCGTGAAGATGATGTTTCGTGAAGACGATGGTGTTGCTGTTGCTGTTGCTGTTGAAAGAAGATGATGGAAATGATTTTTGTTGATGCTTCAGATCTACTTTCTCTTCTTGTTTTTCTTTTTCTTTTTGGATGAAGATGATGGTGTTGAAGTTGAAGAAGATGACGAAGATGTTGTTGTTTCTGTTGTCAAAGAAGATGACGAAGATGTTGTTGTTTGATTATGATGTTGTTGTTTATGATATTATTGATGAAGTTAATTGTTGTTGTTGTTGATGAAGATGACGAAGAATTTATTTATTTTTTTTGTTGTTGTTGGCTTTTTTAGGTTTTTTAAACGGAATGAAGTGAGGTTTTATATGGACTTCATTTCGGAATGAAAGTCTTTGGTATATTTTTTAGGGTTTTTTATATGCTGACTTCATTTTTTGGAATGAAGTAACAATGACTTTTTATGGTATTTATATGGACTTCATGATTTCCCTAAATGAAGTTCCTCTGCAACTCGATCCATTTTTAGGGAGTTTTTATATTGGACTAAATCATTTCCTTTTTTTATGATTGATAAAATTTATTTGAAATCTTGATTTGGATCACAAATATATTTTTTTTAATTAGTTTTTATATGGATTTCATTTTTCCGTTGAATGAAGCACATTCAGACAACAATGTGAGGATTGCAATAATTCTCACAACTTTTTAGTTGTTTTTATATGGACTTCACTTTTCATGGTGCGAAGGATAAGATCAACAAATGAAGTGTTTTTTTAAAAACATGACATCATTCACCAGCATTTTTATATGGACGAAATCCCTAAACGATGAAATATTCAAGGAATGACTGTTGGATCAATCGATTTTTTTTGAACAGGTTTTTATATGGACTTCATTTTAGAGAATGAAGTTTGACTTAGCGGTTTTTCTAGGTTTTTATATGGACTAAATTTCTGGAATGAACTGCTACAAGAAAATAAGTAAAAATTAATATGGAAAGGTACTTTTGTCAGTTTAATATTTTTAAATAATTATAGACCACGTTTTCCTAAAAAACCAAATAAATATGGGCCCATCTAAAAAAGGACCTAACAATATTTTTCCCTAATAATTATCACGCCTTTTATGAGATCCTCAAATTCTAGAGTAGAAACTCAATCTGCAGATCTCAAGCCTCCGGGGATGAGAGTCAAGCTCCTGGAAGACTGGGTCCGGTTGGTTCAGTCTTGACAGATCATTTTCCTAGGTCACATAGGTCTGACCAGTTCCACGGATTACTGCTGTACATGACACTGCCACAGCTTAACTACCTGGTTGATTGTCCTTTTAACTCGGTGAGTTTTTGTTTCTAACTAACACACACGAAATCACCAAAAATTCGCCCAACACAAGATCTTCGTCTTTTGACCGATACTAGATTTCTGCTCTTCCTCAAGTCGAAGAACACTTATTAGCGGGTAACAAGCATGTTTGAATGTTTTGTCTGTGTAGAAAAAGATGAAACAGCTATAAGAAGATAAAGAACCTCCGGTCTGCTGTCTAAACTTTATTATAAGTAGTGGATTGTCACCATCTGTCTGAGACTCTGATTCTCTGAAACTAACATTTACGACAATAAAACTCTGATTGATAAAACATGAAGCCACTCATAAAACGTATGCATGTTTTAAGGAGATGGTAATACTTCAGTGAACCGTATTATTCCATGCAAACATGAAGCCACTCATAAAACGTCACATGTGTGAGGATAGGATTTGGGACACTGTCGCTCCTACTTTGTGGACACTCCCATTGAACAACCAACCCACCACCAGAGTCAAACAATTATCAATCTTAGAATGCAGATTTATGTGCTCCAAGTCTTATCTAAACCTGATTTAAGGCTGATAGGAACTATTCTGCCTCCAAATGGAGGGTTGAGTTGGAACTGAATCGTCAGAAAGTTTTGACTACTGTGAAGTGAACAATTGAGCAAAAATTTGGAATTGAAGGGAGGGGCTAACCATATTTGATACTCATGTTATTTAGAATGACATCCCATTGTATTCTGTACAGGTATACAAGCTTAGTCATTCGACGATGAATGAAAGTATGGATTACTTATTATGACAACAGTGACTATCTTAACTGGAATGATCAGGGTATAGGGTGAGTTCATATCCATGTCCTAATATACCAACAGAAATTCCTACTAGGTTAAGCGCAAACCCTAGACAAAAGGCTTCGAGATGATTTGACCCTCCAATACATGTCTGCGTCAGTCACGAAGAAGAAAAAAAAACTAACGAGAGAATTGACCAGTTTGGGAGGGAGAATCGGCTGATAAACTACTGAAAGAGACGGGTGGGTCATCCTTTGGTAGAGCAACATAGTTCACAGGTATTGGTGCAGCAGTAGCTTTGTCTCTCCGTTCTTTAGCTGCTGAGATGCCATGCCGGGACAGAGGAGTCGTGGCATGCCTTCCTGGGGTCCCTCCAACGGTATTGGAGTTAATTTGTCCCAATGGCTTCTTTGATGTCAAAGCCCGCATTGGGCTTGGCTTTGTCCCATAGAGTGTCTCTTGTTCTGCAACATGTTGCTCTTGTAAACGTTTCTTCTCCTGCACATAGCAACTCGAATCAGCACGTAAAAAAGGTTTAGGCCTAAATGGTAAACTTTTGGGGGGAATTTCACTGCCCATCAATGAAAAGTATGCTGAGGTCATGAATTGTTCCCCTTGAAAGTTGTTTTCGAAATTCTGAAAGCACTGAATGTGTACCTTTACGAATTTATAAACATCTAGGATTGAAATTTATGTTGAATATGAATAAAGAGGTTTCCGAATAACCCGAAATACAGATAGGAGTAGACCATATAATACAGCCCCTTTCAAATCTCAGCAACAACAAAATTATCCCCAAACTGATCATTACAAACCATTATCAATGACTTTTAAGCTGACCAAGCCATCAGGTCATGCACATTTGACAAGAAGCACTTTTCTAGAGTTATACAAGGTCAAGGACACAACTAATGCATCTGTTCCGCAATTTACATAAGTAAAGGGTCAGTTATACTGCAAAAGGTCAGACTTATTCTTCTACTTCTAAAGAATTTCATATTTGGCCGTTGAGAATTTCATTCTTTCTAAAATAAATTGCACAGGTCCACAGCATGGCACTCTGAATCTACATGAATGTAGAATGACTACCCGTTATTCTAATCACTTGATATATTAAGAGCTCGATGAGAATATATGCCCATTCACCAAAATAAGTCCAATCACGCTAGATTCACCAAAAAAGTACATAAAACTATAAAAGACATAACAACATAACAGAGATGCGTTGAAGCAAACAAGAAGACAAAAGTGAGCGTACCCTAGTTTTGCGCTTCTCCTCTTCTCGCTCTTGTCGAGAGACAGTATACACTCGCAACGTCTCCAACAAAGGAACCTGTAATCAAACTAACTACTCAGTAACATTTACACTTCAGATATAAAGAGAAACACCAAATATTTTTGACCTCACCTTGTCATACATGAACTGGATTCCTTTGTCTTCTTCCCAGACTATTACTTTTGCTTTCAAATTCTCTACAAGAGCTAAGGGAAAGGAAAAAGAAGATCATCTAACTAAAAGTTAAAACAAAACATATAATGGCATGTAAACGAAACTACCAAAAAAGAATTTAAAGGTAAATCAGGGCACTGGTAACTGTTTTAAATACTACACGATATAAAGTAAGTTCAATGTTCTGCACATTTTAAATTTGCTAACTGTTTGTTCATTAATTCTGGACTTAAGATGTTTTATGAAAAGTCGGCTCAAAATAGAAAAGAGTCAACAGATGTATCGTAACTCATAATGTAGACACATTTTACCAATCAATTTGTGTGTGAAGGACATAAAACGAAAAGCTCATGAGAACTATATGATCATCTAGTCATTTGTGAAAGTTCTGCTACGACTCTCTCATCATGTCATTTAAAAAATAACTAAACACCCACACAATCAGAAATTAAACTACTCAAACTGTAAAAAGGGATGCAAAGATTTTTACAAAGAAAAAGCCATTTTGTATTATTAAAACACAAAATTATGATAAAGATGCACTCAATTACAGGTCTACCAATACAATCGGCTAGCTTATTTGCTTCTACTTTCAGTGGATTAAGTGAGTGATAAACTGTAACACCAGAAATGCAGATAGCATACACCCCTGGAATTAGAAAATCATATGGTTACAGGCCTCACATGGTATTTTGCTGACCAGTGTTCGCGCTTTTTCTGCACGCTTTAGATTTTTATGCGCTCCTCTTCCAGCACTATAACGATTTTGATCCTGAAGAAAGAAAAAACAAAAAAGCCATTTGTGTTATATACAACACATGCTCTCAGAAGTTAAGGGTGCCAAACCATAACCAGGTTGATAAGCTACAAGCTGCATTATATACATTCAAATCATAACAGAAAATTATATACAGATTATGCAGGGAACGATTAATTACAAATTCATTAGATAAAGTAGATAGCATGTCTTGGACACTTGCCCCTGCTGCTCTGCTCTGTAATTTAGTTATAACGAAATGGAGTATCAATCTCATAAGGTTGTATTTCAGTTTAATGCAGTTAATAGCAACTACGCTTGCGAGAATATAACCAAAAACTCTAGTTGCCATTTTAGACCCAATTCGAAATTGTGGTCTACTCATTGGCAAATTAAAGAAGTAGATGTGTCCCACTGAACACTAACTAATCACTCCAAACAAGTACCACCTAAACTAACAGACTTTAGCATACCCTTTCATAATCCTCAAGCCAGGCTTCCTCCTCAACAGCAAATTTCCATTTCTCCACCTTTTCCAATATATCTTTTCTGCTCAAGGCTTGCTCTTTAGCTTTAATAATCTGGTCATCCATACCAGCTAGAAGAACAGATAAATCAACATTTCCTGCAAAGAAATAATAAGCAACAATTGTTAGAAATCCTGTGTCTGATTACGCTGACATAAACAGACCTTTTCTAAAACCAAACTTTTGAATGGGATGATAGTTTGAACATGAGGTACACACATCTTCTGCACTTTTGTGATGGTAAAATAAAGGTCAGCAACGAGGTAAACAAAAACTAGAGCAAAGTAGTTGTATCATAAATCATTTTAAGAAAACGAAAAATAAGATAACATAGATAACAAAACTCTGAAATGACACTTGTAGGAAGCACAATGGTGTAACAGAAATTGCACTGCTTATTGTTGAAGTTTTTATAGTTGCTATGCATATTTTATCTAATGCGACATATTCTCCACTAATTTTTGTGTCTAGTCTGACAGTTCTCAGGTTCCTCGAGAAATATTATAGGTTTATAAATAAATGATAAAACTAAGCTAAGGGGAAACCAGAGGTTAGTCAGACCAGAATCTATAATATTGTTGAGAATCTCCCGCTCTGTATTTGAATCAACATCCACATGAACTCCCTTGTATATTTCTTCAATCTCCTTCTGCTTCTTCAAAACCAGTTCTTTCATCTTGCTTGCTTTCACAACATTCAATCGTTGTACTTCAAGCTCAGTCTAGCAACCATAAGAAAACGAGGAAAAAATATTGAGTTCAACAATTGTAATCAAGTACCAACAAAGTCAGTGAACAACAAAAGCAATAGAGAGAGAAGCGCACCTTCTCAATGACATCCAAAGCGAGGCAGCCTTGACTTGAGATTTCATCGGTAGATGAACAAATCAAACATGTAACATGATGAAATACACTTTGCTCATCCACTGGCGTGTCCATGAGATTCCACAGTTCTACAAGTGTGCTTCCCAGATCTTGAAGCTACAGTAAAAACAAATATCTTTAGTGTTTCATAGGACCGATTTTAAAGATAAAATACAAATAGAGTATGTACGTGTATATAACCTTCCGCAGCCTTTGTTGTTTCTCTTGCTTTAAAGAATGAACTACTGCAGCTAGTCTAGCAAGTGTATCATTGCTAATGCTCTTCGGCTGCCCCTGTGCAGAATCACTCAAGCTCGGGTAGACCTCATTAATTGTCTCAAAAAAGTCAACTGACATCACAATGCATAGCTCATGGATGCAACTAATGTGGCCATTAACCTTTTGAACCCTTACTGTCTGCAAAGAAAGTGCCACTTAAGTGTAGGAAAAAAAAAAAACTTTATCTCAAACTTTTCACAAAATTAACAAAGAATACCTTTTCTCTTTGAAGTTCTTGAAGTTGTGACTTGAGTTCCCCCAACTTAACCATAGTCAGATCACATTCATCAACTTGAGGATCAGAAGAATTGTCATGGTGAGCATTACCCGCTAATTGTGTCAGTAACTGAACAATCTGGGACTGAATTTTCTGAAATTCTTTGACCCTTTCATCGTTCTTGCATCTTAAATCCTCCAAGACAGGCTTTATAGCAGAAATTTGGTCTTTGAGAGTCCCCTTTACCTTTTACACCCAGGAAACAAAAAACAAATAATGAATTAAACTTATCATAATAAAAACACAATAACAAGGAAGAGATCAGTGAGAGAATCTCACTCTTGATATTGAGGCTTGCTCTCCAAGGGCTGAAACAAGATTAGCAACTTCAGAATCTGCCTCAGCCAAAGACTGATGCAAATCAGCCTTGTATTTAGAAGCCTTTTCAACTTTTCTTCTGTAAACATCTAAGCATTCTTGTTCAAGTTGCAAAAGCATCTTATCTCTTTCAGTGTCACTCTCCCCAATTTCATCCCATATTTTCTGACCCAAATCAAACAAAACCCCATTTAATAATAACCCAAATCACAAAAAGAACAATCTTTTTGACGGACAAACACATAAAGAACCAAATACACAGATTAAACAACATATATCATAAAAAAGAGTTAATCTTGATGAAAACCAGGTAGAAAATGAGAAGTCATTAGGGTAAAGAAAGACCTGTAATTCTTGGAGAAGAGAACCGCAAGTAGTGGTCTTTAAAATTGGAGAAGAGAAGATCTTGTTCACAGGAACCGACATTCTCCTTCTTCTTCAGAGGAGATAAAAAAAACAAAGAAACTCGAAACCCTAGAAATGGTAACGAGGAGGGAGGGAGAAGTTGTTAGGGATTTGTTTGGACAGACTAGTGTGAGCAGCGGTAGTAACGAAGTACAGAATAAGAAAGAGAGCGATCTGCGGCGGGGGAATATATGAAGTTATTATTATGATGATCGGCTGTGGGAGGATTTATATTAGTAAAATAAAAATGAAAAATAATTAATAAATAAATTAAATCGTTTTGTGCTTTGGCGCGATGTTCAAAGTTTAAACCGTTTTGGGCTAAGGTAGCGGATCCCTTCAACTTAAATTTTTGACTTAAGTTTATGGCCATAGGATAATCCATCTCCATCCGTTCAAAATACAAGATCTAAAATGGTTAAAAGTTGGTTTAGCTCGGCTTAAGCCAAGCCGAGGAATGCCACCTTACCATAAATATTTCAGAAGATATATTCTGATAGTTAAAATATCATGTACTAATATATTGGTATGTTATCCTTGTGGATTTCAGAAGATATATTCTGTTAATCAAAAATATCACGCAGTATATCCTTATCGATTTTGCTAAGAAAAATTGTTTTATCAAAACCTAAGAAATTACAGAAATATGGATTTCATGGCTAACCCATGCAACGATGGGCGAAAGGAAGACGATCACGGTGTTACGACGAATATCGGTGTTAATCAATCCCCAGATGCAAGAGAAGTTTTGGAAGAGATATCTACTCCAATCAAAGAAGGTAATATTGTGGTCGTGAAAAAACCATATATTTCAATGGTTTTTAATTCTTACAAAGAAGCATATGATTATTATACTGAATATGGAAGACAAAGTGGTTTTAGTGTACGAATTCGATCGACAAACAAAACTCGTGTCGGAGTCGACCAAGTTACATCTGCTCATTTTGTGTGTTCACGTGAAGGACAACTCATGAAAGATAAAGTTGAGGGAGTAGATGAAAACTTTAAAAGTTGCAGTACAATTCAGTGTGGGTGTAAGGCAGAGATGCGAGTTCTTCTTAAGAAAAGTATAAACCAATGGACAGTGACAAAATTTTTAGAAGAGCATAACCATAAAATTGTGAGTCCACTGAAAAGGAACCGATTACGGACTAATCGTTACATGCCAGAATCAGCAAAGGATTTAACGGGGGCATTCAATAGAGACAATCTCCGAATAGCAAAAGTACCTTCGGTATTTGGCGGTTCGACTATAGGTTTCGACAAAAGAGATTGCTACAATCATTTGCGGTCAGTGAGAAGGCATGAGTTGGAGAACGGGGATGCACAATCAGTTCTCGACTATTTTCAAAGAAAGCAGAGGGAAAATCCTCAGTTCTTCTATGCGCTACAAGTTGATGATGATGGGAGAGCAGTTAACTTTTTTTGGGTTGATGCAAGATCGTGTATGGCATATGAGCATTTCGGAGACGTTGTTACATTTGACACAACATATAGGACAAACAAATATAGTATGCCTTTTGCACCTTTTACTGGGGTTAATCACCACTATGGCTCGATACAATTTGGATGTGCACTTCTGCAAGATGAGAGTGAACCTACTTTTGTTTGGTTGTTTGAGAAATGGCTTGAGGCAATGGGTGGACGCCATCCTAAATCAATAATTACAGATCAAGATGGAGCTATGTGTTTAGTTGTAAGAAAAGTTTTTTCCTAACACGCGTCACCGTTTGTGCCTTTGGCACATAAAGAAGAAGTTTGGGGAAAAGCTCTCACACATATATTTTTCGAAGTCAAAGTTCAAGCGTGCTATGAAAATATGCATCCACTGGACGTACATCATAGTTTATTTTGAAGAAAAGTGGACCTCTTTAATCGTAGAATTTGGTCTCGAAGATAACGACTGGCTTAGAACTTTGTATGAGATACGCGAGGATTGGATACCTGTATACCACCGTGATACCTTTTATGCTGGAATGAATACTACAGGTCGTAGTGAAGGAGCGAATGCTTTCTTTAATGATTTTCTCACGCCAAAAACCAACCTGAGGGAGTTTATAATCAGGTATGATCAGGCATTAACTAAGATAGTGGAAACTGAAATTTTAGAGGATTATATATCGGAGCACAAGGATCGTCTTATCAACGAGAATAATCTAATTTTGAAGCTGCTGCAACGATTTATACTCGTAACATTTTTGATAAGTTTCGTGCGCAGTTTGTGGATTCTATATGCTTTAGGTCTGAAGAGATAGAAGGTGATGGGATTTTCAAAATGTATTTAGTTAGAGCTAATGAAGGACCTGCAAAATTTACTGTGAAGTTGAAGATGGATCCGTTAGAAGCATATTGTACTTGTCAGTATTTTGAGTTTATGGGATTACCTTGCAAACATGTTTTGCGAGTTTTTAATAGACTTGAGATTGATGAGATTCCATCGCATTTTATTCTAAAGCGTTGGTTGAAAGGTGCAAATTTGTTTAGAGTGATGGATGAAACTACCACATGGGATAAATATGGGTGTGCTGAAGCACTTAGGCTCACACATTTATGTCGACGATCAACAAAAGTGTGGTCTGATGCTTCAAAATGTGATGAGCTGTACAAAATGGCACTTGAAGGGATAGAAACAATTGCTACACAACTGGCACAAGAATTACGTAAAAGAGAACAGAATACTGACGACGTTGTTGATCAATTCGAAACTTCAAATATTGCAGAACAAACCGATAAAGTTCAAATTCAGGATCCACACGTATCAAAGACCAAAGGTAGGCCGCCAAAAGGTAATGTCAGTAACACTGGTCGAATAATGAGCTCAATCGAAGTGCCGGTACAAAATAAGCGAAAATGTGGTATTTGCAAAGAGCCTGGACATGATAAAAGAAGATGCCCAGAAAACCAGAATCTAGCTAATAATGGTTAACCAGGTTAGTATTTTCTATTCCATCCTAGAAAATTTGCTAATGTTTTCCTATAAATAGTATCTTGCGCATTTTAGTGTGAAGATTTCAGTAGTTGTGTGTTTAACTTGATGGCCACGAGTTTTTGCTTATAATTTGTATTGACGTACCTTAAAGGAAAACAAGAGAACATCATACATGGTCATAACGAGATTATAGAAATTTTTTGAAGTTGTTTGAGCTGTTAATAATGGCACTGCTAACTAATCAGATCCTCATAATATTTCATTTTTAAATGACAGGCCACTGAAATCCGAAGGTGAGAATTTGGAAATAAATCAAATGGCACTGCCGTGGTGGGAAGCCCATCCCGAAGGAACTGGTTTACAACAATTATATATCTTTTCCAGTAAATTTGGTTTTTCTTATTCAAATTCGGCTGCAGACTGTCTGCGAAAAGCTAATTTTGGTGTATTGATGAATTTTTTTTTTTGATATTAGAAGTAGTGGATATTATTGAGACTTATTGCAGTCAACTAATCTACTTTTGAATCACATGTTTTCTTTTTTTCTGAATCACATGCTAGCACTTGACAGACAGCTACCGGAGGCAACCACAGTGCAAGCAAATTTTTGTAACATAGGACCAGCTTAGGCAAACAAAAGAACTAACTCATAATCTCTCATTTTAACTCATACACTCTCGTTATACACAACTTAATACTGGACTTTATTGTCTTTAGATTTGTGCTTTCAAACCTGAAGTATTAAAATAGATGGGATTGCATATTTGCATAGAAAGATCCGTAAAGAGTCCATTTTAGTCTGTTTTCTCTTGAAGGATGAAAACATATTAGCAATAACAAAAAAATAATAATTGCGCAACAAAGCCTTCCACAGTTCTAGGACCCCAATTCTGTGCGAATATGTAAGGTGCCATGTAGGGTGCTTGAACCCTGGAGAAGGGATTGGCTGTAGAATACCCTGCAAGTGTATACTGCAGACTTCTTTGCCAAACTTTTTTGCTTTATAGTATTGGGCAAGAGCAATCTGATCTCCCTTCCTAGTTAAGTATTCAAGCTACATTTTATTTGAAGATAGATCATCTCACTAAAAACTAGAAACCCATTATCTGGATTACTAACAGCTATGAAAATTCAGCAC
The DNA here is from genome assembly GCA_023531295.1 of Papaver armeniacum. Taxonomy (NCBI): domain Eukaryota; kingdom Viridiplantae; phylum Streptophyta; class Magnoliopsida; order Ranunculales; family Papaveraceae; genus Papaver; species Papaver armeniacum. Next base: position 292,137 of record JAJJWW010003262.1, read on the forward strand.
AACAAACAATAACAACTAGAGATGATCATCTTGGTTTCAAGACTGTTACTCTTCTATATTTCGTGAATCCAAGGGTAAATCATTTCACCCGAAGGGATTCAGTTTTTCAATCCAAATAACTGTACGTCACTGACAGTTTTGGCAGGGGTTTATTACTCAATGTTCACAAAATCATCAAAACAGCACGTCACATCTTAGTTTTGTTCACAAAATCAACAAAACAGTGTTATGGATTAATTAATTGTGTGTTTAATATCAGAAAAAATAAATCATATAACTAGTCCAAATCACAAAAAATGGGGGAGTGATGATTCAAAATATGTAGGCTCAACTGATGCTGAAATAGTGAAAGAGAAAGATGATGTTCCTTGATTTACGTAACCAAATATATCTTCTGAAATATTTATGGTAAAGTGGCATTCCTCGGCTTGGATTAAGCCGAGCTAAACCAACTTTTAACCATTTTAGATCTTGTATTTTGAACGGCTGGAGATGGATTATCCTATGGCCATAAACTTAAGTCAAAAAATAAGTCAAAAATTTAATTTAAGGGATCCGCTCCCTTGTGCTAACGACGATTATCAAATATATCAACCGAATGTCTTGTATGTTATAGGCCCATCCAGTCTGATTTATGGGCCCTTTTCATCCGACATAGATGAATTTTTTTTATTTTTTTTTGAAAAACAAGGTTATATTAAAAAGAAAAGAAGAACAAGCATAGGAATCAAACTTCACGTGCATCACATATGAAGAATGATACTCCCTCCGTTCCTAAATAATAGGCTAATTTTTATAAATAGATGTTTCAAAAAAATAGGCTGGTTTCCTAATTCTGGGACCACTTTTCTCTTAACTTCTTTTAATGACAAGTGTCATGTGGACCATTTCACTTTACTTCTTTTGCTGACAAGTGTCATGGGGACCATTTCACTTCACTTCTTTTATTGACAAGTATCATGAGGACCACTTTCAATGATTAGTTCTCTTAATTTCCATAATTTTCTTTAAAAACAAAACTAGCCTATTAATTAGGAATGGAGGGAGTATATCCCAATGAAACAAAATCTGATTTACAGAGAACCCTTTGAAAACATCAGATTCATGAGACCACAAAATAATAGACTGTTAAATATACATGATAGTTTCAACAGCAGTCTTAGGTCTTCCACCATGAGTCCTATTACACCTTTCCTTCCACATATATTGACAAACCACCAAAGCTTTTTGCATCTACCCGTAAGACTATTTAACCTCCAAGCTTCAAAATGCTGCATCACTGTATAGGGAAAGACCCATGAAATTTTAAAAGCTTTCACAAAGAAACACCAAACTTCCAAAGCATAAGAGCAATTCAGCAAGATGTGATCAACTTCATTTTCCTCATGTTGACAGAAACAACACCTTGTACTTTGAACAGTAACTCCTCTATGACTTAGCATACACAGAGTTGGGAGAGAGTTATGAAAAGTAGCCCACAACATAAAACTAACTTTAGGTGGGATACTCTTTTGCCAAAGAAACTTTTCAAAGTTACACTCAATAGCATCCTGCAGATGTAACTCATAACACCTCTGCACTGAAAAACCACCTGGAGTTGAAACAGCATCATCCTCACCCACTAAATCATGAACAGGTTCCAGTTCATTACACAATAAATCCCATTCAATCTGTTCATTCAAATACAACCTTCTCCTTGTAGCACCCTGCAATCTGCCATCAACCACCATATCTGAAATGGAAGCTTGTTTTTGTTTCACTTCCTTATAAATTGCTGGATACTTCTCCATTAAAGGATCATCAGTGGTCCATTTACCACACCAAAATCTGATTCCTTTACCATTATTAACCTGAAAGTTAAAATGTGTATTTAAGAAAGTATAGGAATTTATAATATTCTTCCACATACCTCTCCCATGAGGCTTTGCATCATCCGTGGGTAACAAAATTTCTCTTTTGTTTCTAAACTTTTGCTGAACCACCTTTCTCCACGTAGCTTTTTTCTCCCTAGAAAATCTCCAGACCCATTTAGCCTTGAAAGCTCTACTAGTGAGTCTCAAATTCTTCACTCGCAATCCCCCCATCTTCTTTGGCAAACAAATTTTTAACCATGAAACCCAACACATTTTCCTATGTGTATCACTTGAATTCCATAGAAAATTTCTCATAAGCCTTGTTAAATTCATTTCAATACAAGCAGGAAGATGAATAAGAGGAAACAAAATATATTGGGAGGCTAGCTAAGCAGCTTTTGATTAGTACTAACCTTCCAGCTTTGTTAAGAAACTTCTTCTTTCAAGAAGCAAGTTTAACCTCCATCCTTTTTAACACCTCCTCCCAAACAGAAGTACATCTTGGACTAGCACCCAATGGCATACCCAAATACTTAATTGGCAAATTCTCCACTCTGCACCCCAGTTCCAAAGCCAAAGAATGAATAATATTATCAGCTCCAACACTTATCATTGAGCTTTTTTCTAAGTTTAACTTCATACCTGTCAACAGCTCAAAAGTGTTAAGAATAAGAAGTAATTTCCTGATCTCCATCACCTCAGAATTGATGAATATCAGGGTATCATCAACAAACTGCAAATGAGAAATCATCAAACCCCCATCTACTACTTGGAAACCATGAATTTGATTTCTATTAACAGCACCAGTCACCAATTTTGAAATAACTTCTACCACTAGAAGGAACAAAAAGGGTGACAATGCATCACCTTGCCTCAAACCTTTAGAAGGTTTAAACTTGTCAGTTGAGCTGCCATTAACCAACACAAAAATATTAGAATAAGAAATACACCATTTGATCCAAGAAATCCACCTCCTCCCAAAACCATGCTTCTCCAAAATGCAAAGTAATGTCTTCCACTTCACATTATCAAATGCTTTCTCCATATCTATTTTCCACAAAACACCATGTTTTTTCTCCTTCAACCTACTATCAATGCATTCAACAACTACTAAAACTCCATCTAGAAATTGTTTGCCCTTCACGTAAGCCCCTTGATAATCATAAACCAATTAGGCATAACAGTTTTGAGTCTATTAGAAAGTACCTTTGATAAGATTCTATAGGCACTACCTAACAAACTTAGAGGCCTAAAATACTTTGGAGCACAAGAATCCTCCTTCTTAGGTATTAGAGAGAGAAAAGAACAATTCAACCTCCAATCCAAATAACCAAATCTATAAAATTCCTCCATTAATTTCATAAAATCCTTCTTGATGATGTGCCAACAATGTTTGAAGAATTCCATTGAGAACCCATCAGGGCCAGGTGCCTTATTGGACCCATTCTGCTTAATAACTGAATATACTTCATCCTCAGAGAATTCTCTTTCCATCCAATCCTTCTCATCGGCATCAATACTAGGAAAGTGCAAATTATCAAGAGAGAAATCAATGTTATTTGTCTCATAGAACAAATTAGCATAATAATCTCTCATTTGCATCTTAATCTCCTCCTGATCAAAACATTCAGCACCATCTATCTCCAGTTTAGCTATTGTATTCCTCTTCCTCCTAGCACTAGCAAATCCTATGAAAGTATGAAGTATTGGAATCTCCAAACTTAAAATCATTTTGCTTAGCTCTAGTGTACCACTTCCTAGCTTCCATTTCCTTAATGTTTTTAAGTTTAAAACAATATTCAAATCTCTCTTCAAACTACATTTCATTTAAAGCATTAGACTCCTCCAACGATTCCAACACATTGATCTTTTCAGTTAACTCATTTTTCTCCTTCTTTACAACACCAAATTCCTCCCTAATCCACAACTTCAAAAAGTGTTTTAGATTTTGTAATTTTTTGAAAAACATAATGCTTGCTTTCCCCTGAAAATTCATCAAACCCCACCATTCCTCAACCTTCTTGACAAAATCTTTTTGGAAAAGCCAACCATTTTTAAATTTGAAATAAGGCTTCACCATCACATTAGGTTTGGTCACCAACATAATTGGTTTGTGATCAAAAATTACTCTAGTTAGAGCAATCTGAATTGCCTCCTGAAATAGCTCATTCATCTCCACACTGAAAAGAAATCTATCTAACCTGCAAAGCAAAGGGTTAGTATGCATATCTGACCAAGTGAAAGCCCCGCCAATCAATGGAAGATCCACCAATTCCTGATTATTTATGAAATTATTCAAAAATGCACTATTTATGCTATCCCCTTCCCCCCCTATTTCTCTCTTCATTTGATCTGACAGCGTTAACATCACCAGTAAAACATATAGGACCTCCCTACCAATGCTTTACTTCCTCCAAATCCTCCCAAAAATTTGCTCTTTCATTATAGTCACACGGAGAATATAAGTTGCAAACAGCCCATTTAATTCCATTCATAGCTGATGAAAAAAAAACTGAAATGCTATTCAACCCCAATCGCACATCCTCCTTAACCAATTTAGTTTTATCCCAAATAGTTAAAAGACCACCACTATTTTCATTACTACCAACTGATAGCAAGTATAACCAATCATAATCATTATCATACCAGATTTGTTGAACAAACCCTTGATTCATCTTCATCACTTTCGTCTCTTGTACTATACACACATCAAATCTATGATTTGATACTGTTGATGGGTGAAAACTACTCCTGCAGAATTTGGTAATTTGGGGTGTGGATGAGGAATGAATCTAAACCTTCAACAAATGCACTGTGCGGTGAGTGCTTGTAGATTCGAGAGATCAATCTGTGCAAGTCCGGCCTAAACCAAGAAATGGCCGTTCCGGACTTGTTTCGGTCACAAAGTGAAGGAGATGGGGTTGATCTTAGGGAGGGAAGCGAAGAAGGTGTTGAGATTGTGAAGGTGTTGGCTTGCTTATGACTTGTAATGTAAAGATGAGCAAGCTTACGGTTGATGCAAGCAGGCTCTGAGTGTTTGAATACGGTTTTTGTATTAACACTTGGTTTCTGTCGTCTGAACTTGTGTTGTTCTGTCTCCTCCTCTTGAAATAGGGCGGAGAACCTATTTATACAAGTCATTGAGCCTCATTCACGTTTCTCGTGGGAAGTGGAGGTAGTGGAATGATGGAGTAGTGGAGTTGTGTGTCGGTGATACACGACCAGTCTTGCCCACTTCTCCTGTTCATCTCTAACCGCCCATGACTTCCTAACACGTTCTTGTGATGGCGCGTTGCACGCCGCACGCTTGTAAACCTCCGCACCAATACCCAAAGTATGTATCCCCCGTTTGTGACATGATTGATGTCTGGAATGTGGATCGTGGATCCACGAAAGATAGCATGTAATCTTTGAATTGAATAACTGCGTTATTCGAAAGTCGATACTTGTGAAGTATCGTGTGTATTTTATGCAGTACCGCATTGTGGTGTGGTAAGGCGATGGGTAATGACGCCTTCTTGACCAATTGACTCGACCGGGGTTGTATAACCAAGTTGGTGAAGTTGGATGGATGAGATGAGCTTTGAGACACTCATCTCGCGACCGTTAATGAATATTAGGTTTTTTGAAGAGGTGCGCAAGCATCACTCTTGCCTTGGTCGAAACCAAGTATGGGAAGGATTTTGAGAGGACCGACCATACATGCGTGTAGAAGGCATGATGGTGTAGGTGCACGTATTCCGTTCCCTCACGAAAGCGCGATCTGGGCCACTCAATTTGACCGGCAAAGAGGAGTGGTCGAGATCGATTTTGCGATAAGAGTTTGATACCGCAAGAAGCCGCGCGCCATACTCTTTTCCGGTGCGTTTTCCAAGACGACCTAGCTTGGTCGGTCTGGCCGGTTGGTTTGGCGTGAAGATGGTAGGTCGATGTTCACGCCCATGTCTCACCGTCCCATGAAAACGTGATCTAAGCCACCCAATTCGTCCGGTGAAGTTGAGTGGTCGAGATCGATTTGCAATTTGGGAAGTGTATCCACGCATGTTTGAGCGGGCGTTTTGGATTGGCCAGGCGTGATATGCCTTGGCCGACCGCATGAAGAGGTAGATGGGCCCACGGTGGTCATGCTGGTATGACCGGACACGCTTAATCTAATCGTGACCCTCCATTCGTGCTTAGGGAGAAGATGGACGCGCGTGATGGCTTGAACCCTAATTTTGGCTTTCAAAGCCGCGCGACCATGCTATTTCAAAGCGGACGAATGTGTTGTAACCAACCATGGTTGGTTTTGACCGATTGGTCAAGTGTGTAGGCGGTCACATGGTGATTGTGTCGACATGCTCCGGACCCTTTGAGTTCCCGCATCTACACCCTCCATCTATACCTGCGAAGATGGATGGTTGAGACCGATTTTGCGGCACATGTAATATGCCGCAAACCCTAATTTAGGGTTTTCCGCCCATAATGCTTGGTATGGACGGTTTCTTGGCAAGCAAAGGCCAATGGTCGACCATGCGGGGTCGGCCGTGGGTATTCCATACCATGCTTAGGGTGATGGAATTGATCTGTGGTCATCCAATCATGCTTGTGGAGTTGGATGACTGCGATCAGATCATATCCGGAGACTGATACAGTCAAGTCCGGATGCTCAATCGGGCTAGTATAACACACCGAGAGGGGCTCAATCGGGCTAGTATAACACACCGAGAATCAGCCTGTACGGGTATTTCGTACATGGTTTCATTATAGTGCTTGGAGGTTCGTGTTACTCATACAGAGTAACACTCGGTCTCATGCCACACCGATAATGATTCATTATAGTGCTTGGAGGTTCGTGTTACTCTATAAGAGTAACACTCAGTCATCATGCCACACTGATAATGAGTACAGGAAATACAAGGTGAATTAAGTGAGGGAGTATCCTACACTTATAAATGGCTTTATCTTTTACAAGATGTCAGCGCATGATTTTTCTGGTTTTTTACAAACTCAACCTTGAACGAAAATCCACCATCAACAGATACCAAATCCTTCAAAGCATTCATTTTATCAAACGAATTAAGACCTCGAATGTTCCAACTGATGAGTTTATAATCCATGAGATACATTGCTTGATGAATTAACCTGTTATTTCTCCTTCTCCTTGATGAGTGCCAAATAGTGCATATTTATACACCTTTTTATTGGCATTTTACTCATCTTTTGTGCTCATAAATCAGATATTATCCCAGATTCTGTATTTTCTTTGTTTTCAAGAATAAATATTTGTATTAATTAATTTTATGTTTTTAGGTAGTAAATAAAGCTCGGAGAAATTGAGGAGTCAAAAGAGCAGAAAATTGGAGACGAGCATCTATGGAGCAGATAGCCAAAGCCCGCGCGCGAATCAGTTGCAACCCAACAAAGAAGACATGGGCTAGAGCTAGCCATGACCCGGATCCGAGCCCACTCACTCTGAGCCATTGAGATCTCCCTCAGCTACATCCAACGGTCGCTCCGCCTAGCACATCAACGATTGATGCTCCCGCTCAACACCAGTTTACTCTGAGCCTTCCCTCAGCCGTTCAGATCGTAGCTGCTACATCTTACGCTCGCTGAGGCCTTCTCATCAACTCTTGCTGTCCCTGCCTCACAACGAAGCGACCCAACACCCTATACCCTAATCGACCCAATTCATTTCCTCTCTCCATCTTCTCTTTCTTCACCTCTCCCGTCTCCATCACAGAGCAAAGCTCTGCTCCTCCACCTTCTTCACCCATACCACCACCAGAGCCACCTATACCACCAACTCCATCCTCACCTGACAACGCCTACATCTCGACTTCCTTCCCACACCCTAGTTCTACCTTTCTCAACCATTAGCTTCTCTCATCCTAGAAGCTAGGGTTAAGACAGTGAGAATTAGGGTTTCAACACAACAACCTTGACATGGAGCTCGAGGCGATTAGACGAAGGGAGAGGCGAATCGGAGTATGGGTGAGAGTATTTTAATTTTAATTTCGATTTTTGAGAAAATTAGGGTTTGATGTTTTTGGGGTATGTGTGCATGTATAAATAGAAGAGGGAGAAGATGATTTTAGTCATGCATGGGCTAGCTGTGAGCAACAATTTAGAGTTAATTTTTGTTTAATTGTTCTTTTAATGTTTTAATTTAGTTTGCTAGGGTTTCAATGAAACCCTAAATCCATGTGTGATTTCAACTCTGTTTGAGTGCTCTTGAATGATTAAGTTGTAAGATAATCTTCAATTCTAGCTTCCCATTGCTTTACTCTCACAGTGCATATCATGTATGCATTGTAGTTAGGCTTAAACTGCATTGGTGATGCTTCAGCTCAATCCTTGGATATAAATGCTAATTCTCTTGACTAGTTGTGCTTAATTAGACAACTAGTGCTCTAGGTTAGTACCTTAGCTGTTAATTGAAGAATCACTAGGAGAAACTCCTTAGATAGGTGGTAGAATTGACAAACTACCCTTGTCTGCCATAGGAACAAGAGCTTCAACTCAGTGGAACTCACAATAGGAGTTAGTGGTGAATTTGCAGACCCTAGTAACCCCTCTATCACTGTTTACCTTAGTTTAGAGTCACTTCAGTTCAAACTCAGCCGTATCGGCAACCAAACATATAATTGTGTTACTATTCTCTGAATTCAGTTAAGTAAGCCATAGACCAATTAGAGCACCACAAGTCTCTGTGGTTCGACCCGTACTTGCCGCGTCTCCGATAGACGCCGTGCACTTGCGGTTATCACTCGTAGGCCATAATATAAACCCATTTCAAGGCCTACCAAGTTTTTGGCGCCGTTGCCGGGGACTTGGCGTGTGCCCTGTGATCCATTGCTTGTTTCACTGTTTTTCAATTCTCCCTTGTACATAGTTATTTGAATTATTATTTGTATGCCCTGTATTTAGTATAACTTAGCTGAAGTTTTCTATTTTTGCAATTTTATATTCTTGCTTGCTTGCTTGCTTTCCTAGTTATTCATCCATCTGTACATAGCATCACTAAAGTTACTATCGTAGTGTTAACCTCTCTTTGTCACCTGCACTTCAACTTGACATTTCAAGTGTGGCACTATTCATGAGCTAGCAGTGTAAGGTTTCTCAGTAACTTGGCCCATGATCTCTAAACTGTAAGGTAATAGTGCATTGCACTCAGCATCTGGCATAGGTTGAGCTCAAAGCTTACCTGACTTGGCCTGACAATTCTGTTTCAAGGCAACTTTGCAACATTTTCAGTAGCTGTAGCTTAGTAGAATATTTTAAGCTCAGTTTGTAGTAGCAGTTCATACCTCTTGAGTATTTACAATTTCTGAATACTGACCCCTTTCAATTGAGCCAGCAGGTGCATGCTACTTGTCTTTGCGAAGGTCTGAGCAAAACCAAGAAGGGATAAGAGAGCAGAACCTGAGTTCACAAAGCTCTGAGCAAACTGCAATTCAGGTAAGTGGCTCCATGAGTGAATACACCTGAGCTGTATGAATATGAACAAGTTGTATGAGCATGCCCTGAGGTAACCATCTACATGAGTTGTATGAGTTGTATGTCCTTGTTTGCGCACCTGTGTGCCTGTGTGAGACCCTGTTACCATCATTTGTGCACCTGTGAGTCATAGCTATAACTTGTATGCGTAGTCTGATCTTGAAATCTCGCCTGTAATGCTCCCTAAGGTGAAGATTGGTTGGTTGTTTGAACCAGATCAAGTTGATTGTTGCTATGCCTTGACTATTGCCATAAATGCCTGCTGAATTAGTTACCTTGCTTGACCAATTACCTCTGAGTTGTGTGCTGGGCTTGATCTGAGCTGTGTGACCCTTAACCTTCAATCTGCCCTGAGCTCCAGCCCCTGAAGCTGTTGAGCCTCAGCTGCAAACCCTGTGAGCCATCACTTTGTTGAACCAAGTGTTGTTAAACCCTGAGCTTACCTAAGTATTGCTCCACTCTGTTAAGCATTACCCTGCAATGCTCTGAGCCGAACTCCGCCCCCAAGGCTGTGAGTTGAGCTGTGGTTGAGCTGTGAGTTGTGCTCTAACTATCGGTCCCTGTAGCTGTATTTTTGAACTTTGAATTGCTCTGTGATCTCTGCTTAACCATGTATACAACTTGAGTATAGCCTGCCACATGCTTGCTGAGATTTGGGATCCTTGTGTATGAACTGTGAAAATAAGGTTGACTAATCTGTGCTTGCATTATGCACTAGCTTCCTTGCTAGGTCACTATCCCTGATTATCTGTGATCTGCGCTTGTATGTTCTGTGCTGAGCATCCCACCCTGCAACCCTGAGCTTATCACAGACCCTGTGCGTATAATCTCAGCTCGTCTGAGCCCTGTGCTGTAACACCTAACCTCCAGCCCCTGCAGCTGTGAGTTAGAGCTTGGATAGCCAGGTTAGTTGCAAGCCTTGTGTGCCATCTGTGAGCCTGTTGCATCAGCATTTTTGCATTTGAATAGTGAGACCCTGAATAGCATACCTGTGATCATCAAACCCTGTTAACTTCATCTGCCCTGTACCATTGTGCACATTCTTGTGAAAATCGAAGTCAACTAAACCATTTGAAACTCTGCCTCATAGCAAGTTGGGTGTAAAGTGCTGAAGGTTTATTGCCGATCTGTTGCATCTACCCTACATCTTTGCACATGAATTGTGAAAAATTGAGTAGCATGCTACCCTGTTGAATCTGGCATTTGTGCATGATTCTGTAACACTTGGGCAAAAGTTGTGTTAGCTGAAAATCTGTGCTTTTGTGTGTGCTGTGCATTAGAATTGATTGAATCAGTTTGCTATTTCACTGTGTCTCCTTGGCTTCGGCAAAGCCTGTGTTTGGTTCTATCCCCTATAACTGTTAAAGCCTGTGTGATTGTCAACCCTGCACAAAAACTTGACCTATGCACACAACCCTCTCATAACCTGCACTGAGTATAAACCAGCCTAAACTGTGATGTGTAAACCACAACTTGGGCTGTACAAATTGAAGCCCACTGAGCACTGAGCTTGCATATAATCTGGGCTCTACTCCTTTGTGCAAAAACCAAAGCTTTCAGCCCACACCAGCTGGGCTAACTGAACCCAACCTGGGCTGATCACAAACCGAAACCCAGTTCCACTGGGCTAACTGAATCTGGGCCGTGCACTTCAACCTGGGCTTAGCATTCTGAACTTTCATCCCACATAGAACCCATTTTGTTGGGTAATGTTTAACATCGGTGGGCTGTACTTCCCCAACAAACCAAAAGCCCAATAAACCAATTCCCATTTAAACCAAACAAAACCCATCAAAACCAAAATGAGCCCACTGCAATTGGGCGTTGAGTTCAATTTGAGTTGATAAATCATGTCAGGATTTTGGTCTGCAACTGGGGATACAAACAAATCCCTTAGAGAGCTTGCTTACGGGCACGCTTCACAGGATGAACTCCCCACATACCATAGTGATTTTAGGGATTATTATGAGCCTTCTCAGGGCCTTGACTTCACATACCCTAATCACTATGAGCACATGTATCATCCATCACAGGTTGAGAACGAACACTCTCCTCATACCCAGTCATCACTTCTCGATCAATTAGAAGCTCGACTATCTGCCTTAGAAAGACAATCACATGAGCGATCTGTCAAATCTAATTGGGACCATAATCAACCTGCACACATGCATCATTCACCACAGCGGGGAAATGAAAAATTTTATACTCCCCCAACTCCTAGTTTGCAATCAACAATGGAAACACTCATGGAGCAAAATGCTAGGATTGAAATGAATGCAATGCATGACCATCCACATAGCAACATGTCTGAATTTCCCTTCTCTAGTGAACCTCATGCACAACCATACAGTGATTATCCATATGAGGAATGCATACCCACTAGTGAAGACTCTCCTTCAATAGAACAACTCAAAATGATTCTTCAAAGGAACCTGATTGAGTTACAAAATGATAGGATTGAAAATAGTGTTTCTAGTCTTACTCATGCAACTAACATTGAATATGAACCTAATCCAGAGGTAGATGAGTACACTAAAAATACTACATTTTTGAATGGAGAGATGAATTCTTGCTATGATGATGATGATGATGAATATGAAGAGCATGTGTATTTTGAAAATATAGTAGAATCTTTTGGTTCAGAGACATTAAGTGTCTCTTCTGTGAACCCTATGAATGATGCTTCTTCTGATATTCATGCATGTGATGTTGATGTGGAACCTGTGCAATTGTCCTGTGAAGATGAGCATGTTATACCACCTGTTTGTGACCTAGGAATAGATGAATTGTCTGTTGACACAGATGATTCAATGCATGTGCCTAATTCCATGCCTAAGTTACAGGATGATATCTCTCCTAGTCATGTTATGCATGAGACTGATGAAAATTATGACATGGAGATTGATGAATTGTTTTATGCAGGTGAACATGATTTACCCTCTTTTGACTTTAGGAAAGTGTGTGATGGTACAAATGATTTTAAAAATGAAAACAACCTAGATGTACCTAACCTCTCTCCTGAGTCACAAATTGATACTCCTCCACCAAACCTAGGTGTAGTTTGTAACAAAATTGCAAAACCAACTTTTCTGAAAATGCCTAATCTAGGCCTAGAACTTTGTGCTTCCCAAGTCCTCTTGGACTATTTTGCATCAAAGTATAACACTCTTAAGGAGCCACAGTTGGAATGTGTATGTCTGCCTGTTATTAGCAAAACTCATTTTGAGTTAGACCTTTTGCATGATGTACCTTTAAAATTGCAAGATTTTGTTCTCACACCTGTTCACAAGTTTAGGTTTGGGGGAAGCTCCTTCACATCTGCAGTCTTACTTGCACTATCATATTATATTTGTGTAAGGCTGTTGATGTTTGTATATATTTTCTATTGGGTTGATCCTCAACTCTTTAGACTGTTGGTTTATGGTGAATTTTCATTGTATATAATCCAGTAGGACTTGTTAAAATTTTCTTTTCTTGAAACGGTTGAGTCTTCTTGTGAATATTTTGTGCTAATCCGATATGATCTCCACTGAGAAAGTTGGATTCTAGCCTTGACTAGTGAAGCTCCAACCTTGCTTCCGCCGACATCCGGTAATCTCTTCCCTTTTCTCTTATCAGCATAGTTCTCTCGGTATGTGACTGTTTAAATTTTTTCTATATGTAGACACATTGAGGACAATGTTTGATTTAGGTTTGGGGGTGCATTTGCATTTAGAGTTTTTAGTCTTTTATTTTCAAAAAATAAAAAATAAAAAAATTTCAAAACTCTTTTTGTAAAAACCTCCAACTTTTAGAGATTTTAGAGTCACTAGCATGCTTCTAGCTATGTTTACATAGAGAATTTTTTCTGACCGAAATAACAAAAGTTAGAAGTACCGGAGAACACAATCGGGTTTCTTAGTTGATTAGAGCGTTAAAGTTGGATTTAACCATCTGGGAGAGCAAATTAGGTGTCTTGTTTAGATATTCGGTAGTAGAATTGTGATCACCCATAGTGGAGACTACCCATTTTACATCAAGTGAGGCACCAACCTTCAATTTTTTGCAACTTTCTAGAAAAGTCTGTTAGAGTGTGTGTCACCGTACGTAAATTCGGGTAGGAATAGTGAGCTACCCAACTTCGCACCACTTTCAAAGACTACTTTTGATCTCTTGAGTGCTAGTTTTTGTCAATCATGAGGGTGACGTTTAAAGATGAAAACTCCTTCTAAATATCGATTTGCCGTTAGCATCACTCTCTCTCTCAATCAGCAAGACCCATAGAAACACATCATCGTCAACAAACGGAGCAGCATCAGAATATTGAAAGAAAAATTGATATAGTCCAAGGTTTACGTGCAACAAAGAAAAAGAAAAGAAAATATGATGAGAATTAATAAAATTTATAAAATCAAGACAATACAAGTTGTGGAAAAATTGAGTGATAAAGTCCTTTGTCCATGGAGTTAGTTGTTTCATTATTTGTATTTTTATTTTCACTTATTGTAAAAAAAAAAAAAAAAAAAAAAAAAAATCAAAAAAATATTGTAGTTTATTTTCTTAGTGATACCACCATGGTAAAGATGAATTGAAAAAGAAAAATCCAAACAACAAGGAATTTGAGTAGAAAAGTTAAAAATTGTCAAGTTTTGTGAAGTTTAGAAGTTCGTCATCAACAATTGAAGACCGAAGACCGAAGATTGAAGACGTTTCTATGGTTCTTATGAGAGAGTGATATTAATTGTCGATCGGGTGAGAAGTGAGTGAGTACTCCCACCCTTGCTAATGGTTGATTTCCTTCCTTAGAGATCATCGAGAAAAGATTCTTTTTGTCCACACCTCGTGGAGTCTCAGATTTTATTTGAAGGTTATCCTTCTTACCTACAACGTGTGCGGGATTTCTCTCTTTACTCCCGCCCGCACACATGAGAGACTAAAAAAGCGATCTTTTTGAGTGCAATTATCATAAAACCCTAATGGTGAGGCAGAAGTTGAGACTTATGATCACAATCGAATCCGAATTCTTTCATATGGTATGGTTACTTCTCGCTCAGCACTTAAGGATGAGAATGCGTTCTTTGGTAGTTCTAACTTCTGTTACTAGCATGCAGAAACTCTATGTCCTCATAGCTTCTTGGAGGCTTGAGACTCTTTTACACTCTGAAGTTGGAGAAGGTTTTGTGGGTACACCTCTGGTAAACCCTCACGAGACTACAACTCGTCCACTAGGGACACCTAGGGGTTTAAAGGCTTAGTGCATACGCTAAATGCATTCGAGAGACCTGCGACAGGGGTATAGTTAGGATTTCTTAATTTCTATTTCACTTGAGGACAAGTAAAATTCAGGTTTGGGGGTATTTGATGAGTGCCAAATAGTGCATATTTATACACCTTTTTATTGGCATTTTACTCATCTTTTGTGCTCATAAATCAGATATTATCCCAGATTCTGTATTTTCTTTGTTTTCAAGAATAAATATTTGTATTAATTAATTTTGTGTTTTTAGGTAGTAAATAAAGCTCGGAGAAATTGAGGAGTCAAAAGAGCAGAAAATTGGAGACGAGCATCTATGGAGCAGATAGCCAAAGCCCGCGCGCGAATCAGTTGCAACCCAACAAAGAAGACATGGGCTAGAGCTAGCCATGACCCGGATCCGAGCCCACTCACTCTGAGCCATTGAGATCTCCCTCAGCTACATCCAACGGTCGCTCCGCCTAGCACATCAACGATTGATGCTCCCTCTCAACACCAATTTACTCTGAGCCTTCCCTCAGCCCGTTCGGATCGTAGCTGCTACATCTTACGCTCGCTGAGGCCTTCTCATCAACTCTTGCTGTCCCTGCCTCACAACGAAGCGACCCAACACCCTATACCCTAATCGACCCAATTCATTTCCTCTCTCCATCTTCTCTTTCTTCACCTCTCCCGTCTCCATCACAGAGCAGAGCTCTGCTCCTCCACCTTCTTCACCCATACCACCACCAGAGCCACCTATACCACCAACTCCATCCTCACCTGACAACGCCTACATCTCGACTTCCTTCCCACACCCTAGTTCTACCTTTCTCAACCATTAGCTTCTCTCATCCTAGAAGCTAGGGTTAAGATAGTGAGAATTAGGGTTTCAACACAACAACCCCAGCATGGAGCTCTGAGGCGATTAGACGAAGGGAGAGGCGAATCAGAGTATGGGTGAGAGTATTTTAATTTTAATTTCGATTTTTGAGAAAATTAGGGTTTGATGTTTTGGGGTATGTGTGCATGTATAAATAGAAGAGGGAGAAGATGATTTTAGTCATGCCTGGGCTAGCCAGAGCAACAATTTAGAGTTAATTTTTGTTTAATTGTTCTTTTAATGTTTTAATTTAGTTTGCTAGGGTTTCAATGAAACCCTAAATCCATGTGTGATTTCAACTCTGTTTGAGTGCTCTTGAATGATTAAGTTGTAAGATAATCTTCAATTCTAGCTTCCCATTGCTTTACTCTCACAGTGCATATCATGTATGCATTGTAGTTAGGCTTAAACTGCATTGGTGATGCTTCAGCTCAATCCTTAGATATAAATGCTAATTCTCTTGACTAGTTGTGCTTAATTAGACAACTAGTGCTCTAGGTTAGTACCTTAGCTGTTAATTGAAGAATCACTAGGAGAAACTCCTTAGATAGGTGGTAGAATTGACAAACTACCCTTGTCTTCCATAGGAACAAGAGCTTCAACTCAGTGGAACTCACAATAGGAGTTAGTGGTGAATTTGCAGACCCTAGTAACCCCTCTATCACTTTGTTTACCTTAGTTTAGAGTCACTTGAGTTCAAACTCAGTAGTATCGGCAACCAAACATATAATTGTGTTACTATTCTCTGAATTCAGTTAAGTAAGCCATAGACCAATTAGAGCACCACAAGTCTCTGTGGTTCGACCCGTACTTGCCGCGTCTCCGATAGACGCCGTGCACTTGCGGTTATCACTCGTAGGCCATAATATAAACCCATTTCAAGGCCTACCACTCCTCAATGCTAGTCGATTTAACTACCACCAAAGCCAAATTGTTTTCTCCCTTCTCAGTTTCAATAGCCTCTTGCACCTTCCTAAATCTCTCCTTATACTTAATCACCTGCTTCAAGACAACATCTTTTAATGATTGTCTATCACCATCACAAACTTCCCCATAGTTACAGCAATGTAACATCATTAATTCCGCATCTTCAATAACTTTCTCCATACTTTTTGAATTCAAAATATGAACATCACCCAACTTCAGAACTATTTTGTTTTCAATCTCAGATAGCATGTTAATTTCAGCTATAGTGTTATACTCCACCACTTGCAAATCATCTTCCTTTCCTCCATCTTCTCTCTCTTCTTGGCTCTCTTCAATTTCAGGCCAATCTAGGTCTTTAGAATTTAGTCCATCGGTAGTATTATTATAAACAACCAATTGTCCAGAAATTTTTTTAGGCTTAATGATAGACGCATTTATGTGTCTATTTTAATCTCAATTGTATATATTGTTAGTACCCGTTTTTGTTCTTATTATGGTGTTTTATGTGTTTGTAGGTATTTTTGGGCAATAAACGTTTTTGGAGAAATCGGCTTGAAAAGTTGCACCCGGATACCTACTATTCGGACTCTCTGTTTGGATAAAGGGCACCCCATGGCTATTTGCACCCAAAAATAATTGTTTCCGCCCCAGTTGCTAATAGGACTCCACTTTCGGATAGGGGGAGGTCATCTCCTACATTTTGAATTTTCAAAATTGGCGGGAAAATGTGCTTTTCACATGGCAGATTAGGGTTCGGATTTTGGGAGATTTTGGACGAGACTCAATCGTCAGAACTGGGTTCAATGGACCTGTTTGGGCTTAACAGGGATGCTATGGGCAATTTCTTCGATCCAATTGGGCTGGATAATCCGGTGTTGATGAAACGGGAAGTAAATTTACTCGGGTTGTTCGAGTTATTTTTGGGAAGATTCTATTAGAGTTTTTGTCGCAGTTCGATTTAGAACATCCTGTTAGGTTAAAACAGCAGAGGTAATTGTCTCGGATTCGAAAAAGAAGGGAAGAAGTGTCACTTGGAAGAAAACAGAGGTAGAGAATATCACGGGTTATTGGTCGTATTTTAGGAAGTTATTTGGTGGATTTGGAGAATATCTTCCCTTGGAGATTTAATTCTATCATTAAGAGATTCGATACCAACTCAGTTGACGCATAAAAAAAAAAGAATAAAAAGGGAAGAAATCCCGTGACTTGCTGCGGAGGAAAAAGAGAGTTATTCTCGGATTTTAGGACTCTGTGGTGTATAAAAAGAAGCTACGGGACTCAGAGAAGAGGAGTCGGGAGTTTGGGGTAGCTGTAGAGCTAAGAACAAGGCTACAGAGAAGAATCGCAGCAGCAGCAGAGAAGAAGAAGGAGGAGTTGCAGACGACACCATAGAAGTATCGTTCTCAAGAACACGAAGAACGGACGCACAGAAACTGTCGTTTACAAACAGTGTATGCGATAGTAATTTTGTAACAGTTTGGTTTGAACCTGCAACACCCGGCTTGTAACAGTGACGTCTGTAACACTATTTCAGCGTTACGAAACTCTATTTTCATATATTTCTTCAATAAAAACACATTTTAAGCCATGTTTCTATCTTTTGAGAGTGTTTTCACCATGAAGAGCTAAACCCCAACACTGGGACGAAGGTGGAAGCCTAATATCATACGTGAGTAATTATATTTAATTCTTATATGACTTTTGCACTAATTAAAATTGAATTATGGTTTTGATTAATTAGTTGTCATCTCGTTTGATGGGTCATGCTTGCTTAGATGTTTTGATGTCCCATGCTTAGGATTTACAACTAATATTTTGAGAATCTACCTTGGCAAAAATAAGAGTCTGTGTCATTATTTATTGAGCTATAATTGTTAAAAGAATTAATATTTGAACCTTTTGTTATGAGTTTGGTGGAATCCTGAGTCCTAGTACCTCTCGATAAAGTTACAATCTTGTATATATTTCTTTGTTTTTATTTTTAAGTCTTAAATCAAACCTCAACGAGTCCGAGTGAACGACAACCTTACTACCACTTTCTACAACAACATAAAAATCACATCAATTTTTGGCGCCGCCGACGCGGACTTGTATTTAGGTTTAGGTTTTAGATTTTTATTTTTATTTTTATTTTCTTTGATTTTACTTTGGGTATTTTGGTTTTTGGTGTGCAGGTTTTGCTTGAAGCTAAAAGTGGAAAGTTCGACTTGCCTAAGAAAGTACAGAAAATCCAATTTGTGATTTATTTTTGTTAGCTTTTATTTTCTTTATTTTGGACTTGTATATATTGTTTGTGTATTTTTTTTTTAGTATTTTATAAAAAAAATAAAAAAAAAATACGTGCACACACCAATTGCATCGTCAAGCTACCGAATTTAGGAAAACTCGTGGATTAGTAAGCTGAACCCGTGCCTTGGGCCTTATGGGAGTTACCAGCTGAAAGTTCACAAACCTTAGCTTAGTACCTTTGGGTATATTTTGTTGTAGGTAACCTGAGCTTACCCATTTTAGTCAACCTTGCATTTGCACGTGCACAATATAATGTCGAACTGGTATTACAATAGCCAATACAATGAATATTCGAATGATTTCCAAAATGGACATTATTCTTTTTATGACCACAGTGTGAATAGTGGTTGGGAACGCCAATCTTTTCGAGGTTATAGTTCATACTAGAGTGATCCCAATTACTATTCGCACACCCACCAGTCATACGAGCAAAACAATCCCTCTATTTCTCTAGAAGAGGCTCTCAAGAGTTATACCTTATTTGTGAAGAAAACCTGTAACATTCTTTCAGACGAGAAGTCAACAAAGATGTCTCTAGAAGAGACTCTTAAGCAATATACTGAGAGTACAAATAGGATTGTAGAAAAATTGGCTCAAAATAATCTTAATTTCCAATACAGTGTTTCCAATAGTACCCTTGAAAATGAAGATAGTTATTTGCATAATCAAGATGACAAGGATAGAATTGGTAGCACTACTTTAGATGAGGTTCAACCATTTTCATGTTATTATAATGATGATTATGATGAGAATAATGTTGATGAAGAATTTGAAATAAGTAGGCATAGTGATCAGGAATTTTCCACTCCAATTGAGCTTTATAATGATAATGTTATTTCTAGTTCAAATCCAAATAATTTTAATGATTATTCACCTATTCAAAAGGACAAGGATTTGACTAAAGATAACACTTCCTTAGATGATGTAGTATTTCCTTTCGATTACGAAGCCAATTATGGTTTAGAGGAACGGGTATATTTTGAGTCTAGCGATTTAGAAACAACAGACTTAGAAAAAGAAAATGAACTCGCAGAGATGAGTGAGGATGAACCCGACTTAGAAGAATCAATTGACCATTTTCAGGAATCTGATGACCTTGAAATTAGGGAAGTTGTGACTAGTATTTCTAGAGACACTGAAAACTCTAAGTTTGGGGGTGATTATCATTCTCCGTGTGCTTTAACTCTTAGAAAGGTCCCTCACTTGGGACTTGACATATGTGCCTCAACCATTTTAAAAGATTATCTTCATACACGTTTTCTTGAGCCTAGTGATGTCCATAAGGAAGTTCAGTTGTTAGAAACTCATCCTATGGTTGATGTGGTTTACCCAGGCTATGATACCCAGATTGATTTTGTTTTCCCACCAAAAAATTTTCAACCAATTGTGGGAACGTATAAGTTTCAGCCGTGTCAATTATTTAGTTTTGAGACTAAACCTAAGTACTTTAGGAGATTAGAATCGACACATTTGCCTAAAATTGACCATCACTTTCATCGTGGTCAATTGTGTGAGTCAAACCTGATTGACTTTAAGGATCCGCAGTTATTTAGGTTATTATTATGTGATTCTAAGTTTTTACTTGAGTTTTTCCAGACTCTAATACCTGAATCGGATCTTAGCTATGAGGAAATGTAACCCATGAAAATATTTTATTTGGACCCAGTTATAGAACCTGAACCTGAACCACAGCTAGATGTAGTTGTCTTAAACAGGAAACTAGACAAGGGTGTGCTTTATTTGTTTATTCTCTTGGCAGGTTGCAGATTCTTTTTATTTGTGATAGCTCTATTTGGTTTTGATGACCCACAAAAATTCCGGCTATTAATTTATGATTTTATGAGGTGACTAATCCTTTCTTAGTCTGGCTGAAGACTTTAAACTTAGCACTTCTTGGGAGGTAACTCAATATTCATGCGACACGGTAATATATTTCCTTATCTATTTTGCTTCAAATGGTAACAATTTCTCCTTGTTCATGCTTTTAATTTTATCTTTCGAACATTGAGGACAATGTTAGATTTAAGTTTGGGGGTATGGGAGAAATATTTTAGTTGCATTGTTAAACTCCAGAGCCTAGAAATTTATGCTTATTAAGGATGGCACTAACCAATCTAAGTGGATGGAAGCATTTTGGTTGTAGGAGTTGAGGAACCAATCTGATTAGATGGAAACATCTAAAGAGTCTATTCATAAAAGCACAGAGCTCAGGTGTTAGAATTAAAGAAAAAACATGGTAGTTTCGCCATAACTCGTTGAATCCTTTTCACTTCTGTTTTTATTTTGTTTTCTTTTTAAAATATGTTTCTCTAAGTGATTAGGTGGGGCTGACGAATCAAGTTGTTACCACTGCTAGGGTGAAATAGAGTGATTGAGATACCCAAATATGAAGAAAAAAAAGAGAGAGAGAAATGGAGACCAGACCATCAGCCAACCAGAATAAATTCAATAAAGTCGACCACTGGAACCCTTGTATATGCCAGTTGAGTTGACCTAGAGTTAGGATTATCGACCACTGGTTCCCTTGTATATGCCAGTGTGTTGATATTAGTCTAGAACAGTATCTCAGTCCATTAGGATAGGTTTATTTTGGCAGTGGCCTTCGGACAGATATGAGAAACACCGTTCACCTTAGTCAACATCAAAACCATCTACGTTTTTCTCTATATCCATCTTCTTAATCTATCCATGTGATTGGTTGACTCCGGTTATGATGTCCAGAAACTATTTGAGTAGAGCTCTGTCACTTATATATGAATTTTAGTATGCTTGAGTGCAAACTCGTGTACATCAATTCATATTTCGCGAATCTTCTAAGTGATTAGGTGGGGCTCACGAATCAAGTTGTTACTGCTAGGGTGAAATAGAGTGATTGAGATACCCAAATATGAAGAAAAAAAAGAGAGAAATGGAGACAGGACGTGACCACCGAGAATAAATTGATAAAGTCGACCACTTTGAAGTAATTTTGAAAAATTTTGGAACCCTTGTATATGCCAGTTGAGTTGACCTAGAGTTAGGATTATCGACCCTTTGGTTCCCTTGTATAAGTGTGTTGATATTAGTGAAAAGGAGGGAAAACAGAAACGATATCTCGAGTCCATTAGGATAGGTTTATTTTGGCGGTGGCCTTGATGAGATATGAGAAACACCGTTCACCTTAGTCTAAAAACATCAAAACCATCTCGTTTTCTCTATATCCATCTTCTTAATCTATCCATGTGATTGGTTGACTCACGGTTATGATGTCCAGAAACTATTTGAGTAGAGCTCTGTCACTTATATATGAATTTTAGTATGCTTGAGTGCAAACTCGTGTACATCAATTCAAATTTCGCATCAGGGTACTTCCTCCTGTAGTCAGTAAGTATGCCAACCAAGGAGATTCTTTAGTGCCTTCCAAGGTTCTGCGTAGATAGCTAGGGTCTGGAGTAAAGGTTTTGTGGGTATATCTCTTGTAAGCCCTCCCGAGACTATAACTCGGCCACTAGGGCCACCTAGGGGTTTAAAGGCTTATTGCATACGCTAAATGCAACCGACGATGCCTGCGACAGTGAGTTAGGATTTTATTTTCTAGATTTGATTTGCTCGAGGACTAGCAAATAATAAGTTTGGGGGTATTTGATAGACGCATCTATGTGTCTATTTTAATCTCAATTGTATATATTGTTAGTACCCGTTTTTGTTCTTATTATGGTTTTTTATGTGTTTGTAGGTATTTTTGGGCAATAAACGTTTTTGGAGAAATCGGCTCGAAAAGTTGCACCCTGATACCTACTATTCGGACTCTCTGTTTGGATAAGGGGCACCCAATTGATAAGGGGCACCCAAAAATAACTGTTTCAGCCCCAGTTGCTAATAGGACTCCACTTTCGGATAGGGGGAGGTCATCTCCTACATTTTGAATTTTCAAAATTGGCGGGAAAATCTGCTCTTCACATGGCAGATTAGGGTTCGAATTTTGGGAGATTTTGGACGAGATTCAATCGTCAAAACTGGGTTCAATGGACCTGTTTGGGCTTAACAGGGATGCTATGGGCAATTTCTTCGATCCAGTTGGGATGGATAATCCAGTGTTGATGAAACGGAAGTAAAGTTACTCGGGTTGTTCGAGTTATTTTTGGGAAGATTTTGTTAGAGTTTTTGCCGCAGTTCGATTTAGAACATCCTGTTAGGTTAAAACAGCAGAGGTAATTGTCTCGGATTCGAAAAAGAAGGGAAGAAATGTCACTTGGAAGAAAACAGAGGTGGAGAATATCACGGGTTATTGGTCGTATTTTAAGAAGTTATTTGGTGGATTTGGAGAATATCTTCCCTTGGAGATTTAACTCTATCATTAAGAGATTCGATACCAACTCAGTTGACGCATCAAAAAAAAAGAATAAAAAGGGAAGAAATCCCGTGACTTGCTGCGGAGGAAAAAGAGAGTTATTCTCGGATTTTAGGACTATGGTGTATAAAAAGAAACTACGGGACTCAGAGAAGAGCAGTCGGGAGTTTGGGGTAGCTGTAGAGCTAAGAACAAGGCTGCAGAGAAGAATCGCAGCAACAGCAGAGAAGAAGAAGGAGGAGTTGCAGACGACACTATAGAAGTGTCGTTCTCAAGAACACGAAGAACAGACGCACAGAAACTGTCGTTTACAAACAGTGTATGCGATAGTAATTTTGTAACAGTTTGGTTTGAACCTGCAATACCCGGCTTGTAACGGTGATATTTCAACATTGCGAAACTCTGTTTTCATATATTTCTTCAATAAAAACACATTTTAAGCCATGTTTCTATCTTTTGAGAGTGTTTTCACCATGAAGAGCTATACCCCAACACTGGGACGAAGGTGGAAGCCTAATATCATACGTGAGTAATTATATTTAATTCTTATATGACTTTTGCACTAATTAAAATTGAATTATGGTTTTGATTAATTAGTTGTCATCTCGTTTGATGGGTCATGCTTGCTTAGATGTTTTGATGTCCCATGCTTAGGATTTACAACTAATATTTTGAGAATCTGCCTTGGCAAAAATAAGAGTCTGTGTCTTTATTTATTGAGCTATAATTTTTAAAAGAATTAATATTTGAACCTTTTGTTATGAGTTTGGTGGAATCCTGAGTCATAGTACCTCTCGATAAAGTGACAATCTTGTATATATTTCTTTGTTTTTATTTTTAAGTCTTAAATCAAACCTCAACGAGTCCGAGTGAACGATAACCTTACTACCACTTTCTACAACAACATAAAAATCACATCACTTAACTGGACTTGCTCCGTACCCGACCCGTCTTTAGAATCCAAACCCACACCTTCTAGCTCACCATCTAA
The DNA here is from genome assembly GCA_023531295.1 of Papaver armeniacum. Classification (NCBI taxonomy): domain Eukaryota; kingdom Viridiplantae; phylum Streptophyta; class Magnoliopsida; order Ranunculales; family Papaveraceae; genus Papaver; species Papaver armeniacum. The sequence continues at coordinate 316,104 of JAJJWW010003262.1, forward strand.
CAACAGCTGATTTCCCTCCTCCACATTAATAGCAACATATTTTTGAATTTTTAAAAGTTTCCTATCAAAAATCCATACTTCATTACCATAATCCAGCTCGGAATACTTGATTTTCTCCTCATATTTCGGATCCCATTCAACTGTGACCACCACCTTATCCGAACCCACCTCCGTCGTCAGCACCGCCGGTACCTGACTGAGATTACCTCCAACAACAATTCTCAAAAAATGAAAACCCTCTAGTTTAAGTGTTTCAGTAGCTATTTTGGAGAATGCACCCAAAGATAGTTCATTCCCAATTTTGATTATAACAACTGAAGACCATTTTTCCTTAGCCAAACCTCTAATATTTAACCAATGAATTGATTATAAGGTTTTGCTTAGTGGAAATATACGCACAACTTTTTCCCTGACTGCCTTCTCGATTGGTTTATTCTTCACAGCTTCCACATCTACCAATTTCTTCACAGGTGTAGAAGCAAGATCACCAGACCATTGACCAAGACTAATGAAAACTTCTTTGTATCTCCATTTTCTTGGTGTCCAAATTCTCCTCTACTCCTTCTCTTCTAAATTAACAAATGCAACATTTGAAGAAATATCATTTATCTCCAGATATCTCTGTATACCCAACTCCCTTTTGATAAGAAATGCCACAAAATTCCAATTCATCTTTTTTGAAATTTTCACCATTCATGTTCTTTTCAATCTTGAACTGAAAGACGACAGTACTTTTGGGAAATCCGTTTTCAGAGGTAAATCCTGAGTCTTCTTCTCCATCAGTCCATGTATTTCCAAAAATAGCTCCAAAGCCTCTGCCAATATAGACCAACAGCTCCTATTATCTCCACTTGGTATACAAATATTAAAAGAGGTTCCTTCTTCTCCTTCTATAGATCTTGAGATTATTAAATATTCACCACTTGCATTTTTCTGTACCTTAAGTGCATAAATATCGTCACCCTCTACTTCTTCAAATCTCAGTTCCTTGTGCTTGCCTTTAAAAACTTTCTTCAAAGTCTCAATTAACCAGAGAATCACCTTCTTCGAAAAAGCAATCCATGCTCTTGAACCACCTCATCCTCTCTCCAATATCTTAACCTTTTATATGTTCCCAAAAATCCTCCATTGAGATTTCAAAACTTTTCCTCTCCAACTGCAGTAGCTTTCGTCCTCCATTCTCCCTCCGTTTTTCTCGCTCCTTCTCTCTCATTCTCCTTAGGTTTTTAGACGACATAGATGAATTATTTAAAATAATTATTCTTAATCCTATTATAAATCAAGTTTATGTACTAAGATGCCCCTTTTTTTTTTCTAGGAACAAGATTACTTCTTGACTTCATTAAAATAATAAGAATTCATACATCATCTTCAAATAAATCAACCATAAAAAACATGAAAAAAATAAAAAGATTAAATATCAAATACATGGATTTCAAAGATAAATATGATGATGCCGGAGGAATGGCTTGTGATTTAGTAATCTGCCATTTTGAATTGTCTTCTTCTTCAATAAGATTTAAGTGTCCCAATCGGGAGTAATTTGCGCAAAATATTGTTATCACAATCAATTTCGGTAGCCCTTGATCTTCACATAAATGTAAAACCATGTCATGCCGAAGTAGATTGCCATGGATGAAATATCTGATACGATTGATGCAATCGATTGAATCGCCACGAAGGCTAAGGAATTCTTCTTGGAAAGTATACAAAAAGTAATCTAAATGGTATATAAAAACCATTACAGAATAAAAGAAATACATACTAAAAATCGTTGTATAAAAGCGATTATTTTATTCAGAAGTAATATACATATAATTACAAGTAATTGTACTCAAATCCAACCAGAATATCTGAGAAAATTAGATCAAATCTGGTAGATTTGAGATACATGAAAGGATTTATGAAGATTTAGGAGAAAACGGTTACAAGAGTTTTTTGCAGATAGAAAAGGGAAGGAGAAGAGTTTTTTACTAAGATGCCCCTGTGTTTAATATATAATTCCTTGACGAGAACCTTGATTGATAAAGAAGAAGATATTAGATCATAGAAAAAATAGGGTAGAATACAACCCAAGGTATATATATATATATTTTTTTTTTTGGGGTGGGGGGAATTATACAAAAAAACAAAAGCTAAAAGCTACAAACTAAGAATTACGGCGGCTTAAAATACAAATCTTTCCATTTAACCATCACATTCTGATGGGTGACATCAGCAAAGTTCCTTGAAAGTTAAAGCCCAGGTGTAGATAGTATACTTAACCATGTCAATGACATGAGCAACCGAATAATTTTTCTCATAGAAGATTCTTGAGTTACGCTCCTCGCAATAGAGTAGCTTCCGCAACTGATGCCGTACAACTGTTGCCGTACCAATAGAGTTACGCTTCTCATAGAAGATTCTTGGACCATACAACTGTTGCCGTACCAATAGAGTAGCTTCCGCAATTGATGGAAAAGTGAGAAAAACATGCAACTCTTCGATAAAATAAACACATACCTCCTTGAGAGAGGAACTGTGAAGGAGAAGATGTGGCATAGACTAATCATGCTGACAAAACAAGCACATATTGGGTACATTTATTCCACGTCGTAGAAGTTTGTCTCTTGAAGATAATTTGTTATGAAAAATGCACCATGAGAAGAACCCGTCGAGATTGGGGTATAGGTATACCCACTTTATTCCCATCCAAACTAGTGTGCTAAGGGGTGTCTAAAAGGTGTTAAAATACCAAATTGCCCATACTAAAAAACCATGCCGACTAAAACATATTCAAAATCTTTCTTCAAAACTCTAACCATACATGATGAGATCAAAAAAAAAAAAAAAAAAAAGAATCAAAACGGATCGAAAGTCGGCAAGGTTTTTTTTGTCGACCTTGCCGACTAAAATATAGTCGGCAGGTTATAAGGTTGAATACCGTGCTGACTTTTCATCTCTGAAATCAGTAGTTACAGGGTCGGCACGTTATTCAACCTTATACCCTGCCGACTATATTTTAGTCGGTACGATATTCATCCTTATACCTTGCCGGCTATAGTTTAGTCGGCAGGTTATGAAATTAATACCTTGCCGACTAATCATTTTTATCTGTATGTCAAAAATTCTATAGTCGGCAGGGTATTTTTTTATCGACCTTGCCGACTATAAGATAGACGGCAAGGTAAGAAATCAACAAGATGCCGACTAGTGAAGCATGTACAACAGTCTCCTGTGTGTCAAAAATAATAAAGTCGGCATCTTCTTCATTCATCGACCTTGCCGGCCATAAGTTGTCGGCATGTTCTTCATCCATGAGACCTTGCCGGACAAAGTTAGTCGGCATGTTCTTCATTAAATCGACCTGCCGAGCTTTTGATAGTTTCAAAACTGAAAGTGTTGAATTCTTCTTTAATTTTGAGTATGATTTCATACTCAGCTTTGCAATCCTCTTTTTAGAAGTGTTATGCTTTCATTTCGGCTGAAAAAAATATTCTCGAAAGAAAAAAATTTCATCAAAAATCTTCCCAAATGAGTTCAATCAAAAACAAAATTTCATAACTTAAATTCATGATTTCAAAAGTTTTAATCTAAACTCAACTAATTAAGCTAATCAGATTTTTTAGTGTTAATTAAACAAGGGCATATTAGCCATTTAGAAAATACAAGGTTAAGGGGTGGCTTGGTTTTACTTCATTATGACCAGATTTTGTCTTATTAGGTATACCCCAATCTCGCCAGGGAGAAGAACACGGCTTTTAGTGGAATTTTAAGCCTCCATAAAAAATAATAAACTTCTCAATACTTATCTGGTTAGCAGCAACATTAGTTATAGTTTCATAACAAGACTTCAATGTAAAGTGATGTTTGCTCGACGCAGGGACGGACCCAAGATTGTTCTTTGGGTAGGGCTTAAATGTCACTGACCAGCAAGGCGGTCGAAGGCCGCGGAAATTTTTTTGGGGACTAATGGCATAACTGGTCTGCAATTCTTATTCTCGTATACAATACTGTATAAATACGTAAATAAAGCTTGAAACAAACACAATTAGTAATAAAAAAGTGATTAGAGAATCATTTTTTAATTCACGCAGAGATATAAAAGATGATATGTAGCTTTAAATGAGATTTAGGGTTTTAATTTCTCTCACATGGGCTAAAAATTGAAAAGGAAAGAAATTTGCACGGGCTAATTAGATTCATGGATGGGATAAACACAAAATACTAATAGATAACTCATACAAAATTTTTGATTGGCTAGAATTAGGGACGGGCTATAGCCCGGGTTAGCCCCTTGCTAGGCCCGTCCCTGGCTCGACGGCATCAAACTCTTGTAATTCAGTTGAACCGATTGGATGCAGTCTTTTACAATGTCCAACTCTCTTCTAGCAGCAATAGAGAGCCTTCGTGGTAATTCGAGATTAGTAAGCAGAACATTTAAGTCATCTGAAATCAACTCTCATACCAATTTATTCTTTAACCTGGTTAAGGTATGAAAAGTTGGGAAAATAATGTAAATTGGATCAGTGAAGGCCCAAACATCTTCCCACAAACGAACGGATAAATCGTTGTTAATTATGAACTAGTGTATTATAAGAAAATTGATTTCTTCATGGCGTACACCCTAGTTATATGCAAACACTTTTTCAACGTACTTAAAAAGGGGACAAAATTTAAATGGACGGATGAGTGCGAGAAAGCTCTGCAAGGAATAAAAGATTATCTGATGAATATATCTATTTTGCAAAAAGCAGAACCAGGAGAAGAATTATTACCATATCTTGCGACGACATCGCACGCATTAAGTGCTGTGTTGTTGCGAGTAGATGCAAGAATTGAGAAACCAATCTACTACATCAAGTAAAACTTTCAATGCAGAGAGAAAAATTATTCAAAAATTGAAAAGTTAATATTGGCGTTAGTTTATGCGGCATTCAAACTTCGCATATATTTTCAAGCACATGATAAGGGTATTGACAAAGGTACCCATTGAATCGGTAATGAAAAATTCAAAAGATCAGCCGAGTCGAGAGATGGAATGCACAAATAGGACACTTCAAAATCAAGTATGAAGTACTATCTTCACCCAAGTCACAAATTGTCGCAGATTTTTTAGCAGAATTTCGTTTAGAAGATGATGAAGCAGTGGAAGAAATGATGGATATAGAAGAAGAATATGGAAACCCAAAGGACCTATTGTGAGCCGGATAGATGGGAAGTGTTGGTAGATGGATCATCAAATGGAGAAGGTAACGGAATTGGAATTGTTTTGATTTCGCCAGAGGGCACTAAAGTGGCTTTTTCCTTCAGACTGGAATTTACATCCACCAATAATGAAACGGAATATGAAGCTATAATACATGCTTTGAAATTCGTAATAGAAATGCGATTGGAAAATGTGAGAATCACCGGTGACTCATGACTAGTGATTCGACAAATAAAAGGAGAATACACTACAAACGAACCATCTTTAAAGAAATACAAGAAACTTGTTGGAGAATTGTCAGCGAAAATCCCAAAACTAAAATAGAGACACATATCAAGAAAAGATAATAGACTCGCAGATGCTTTTGCTTTTATCTCAAGTATGATGACAGATCCAACTGCGAGATGTATAAAGATACAGACACTTTTATCACCATCAATCAATAAGGAAGAAGAAGGAGAGGTAGACGTGATGATCATAGAAGATGGGGAGTAAACACCCGTTATTGAAGATTGGAGAGCCGAACTTCATGCATATTTGATGAGAGGAGAAACACCGACAAATAGGCTGGAGGCACACAAATTAAAATGCCGTGCTACAAATTATGAACTAAGAGATGGGATACTATACCAGAGATCTTTTAATGGACCTTCACTCAGGTGTTTGACACGAGAAGAAGGAGAAGCAGTGTTAAAGATGTTGCATAGTGGGGATGCTGGCAATCGCAGCGGCGGAAGATCTTTGGCATATAGAGCGAAAATACAAGGCTATTACTGGCCATATATGCATGAAGATGCGAAACGTGTATCAAGACGTTGCGAAGATTGCCAAAGGCATGGAAAGAAAATACATGCACCTGGAGCACTATTAACATCTTCAACAAATGTGTGGCCCTTTGGAAAATGGGGTTTAGATATTGTTGGACCGTTTTTACTGTGGTCTGGACAAAGAAGATATCCGATTGTCGCTCTGAGACTATTTCACAAAATGGGCGAAGTAAAGGCGGACAACACATTCGCGACAAAGATATTTTTACATTCATATTTGAGAATATCATATGTAGATTTGGAATTCCCGCACAATTGGTATCTGATAATGGGAAGCAGTTCGAGGGACAAAATATAGAATTGTTACTTAATGCATTTAAGATAAAATGTGGAAAGTCAACTCCATTATACCCTCAGGAAAATGGGCAGGCAGAAGCAACAAATAAGACAATCGCAGATATATTGAAGAAGAAATTAGAAGGGTACAATAAAGCATGGTGCGAACAGGTACATAATGCAGTGTGGGCTTACAACACAACCAGGCGAGAAGCCACGGGAATGTCACCTTTCTGTTTAACATATGGGGTTGAGGCTGTGCTACCAACAGAAGTTATTATCCCAACAACAATGAGAGAAGCTTGGGAGAAAAATCTTAGTGCGGGTATTATTTTAACTAAATTGGATGAATTAGAAGAAAAAAGAGAAAGGGCTTTGCAGCATATGGAAAATTACCAGCGAAGATTAGCCCGAGAATATAATAAACGTGTTAAAACACGCGAATTTCAACCAGGCGATTTGGTGCTACGAGAAACACCGATATATCAGCGAGAAAGTGGTGGAAAGCTTGCGAAAAAATGGGATGGACCTTATATCATCAAGGAGATAGTTGGAACAGGGGCATATAGATTGATGGACCCTGAGGGTAGAGATGTGGGACGCAGACTCGATAGACCATGGAATAGATTATACTTAAAGAGATATTACCCATAAAAAAATTATGGTGAAGAAGTAGACTGCGGAATGGTACATGATTGAGGCAAAAAGAATTAAAAAATTCATTTTTATTCTCGAAAAACATGCGAATGTTTCGCACAGAAAACGACGAAAAATTATCAAAGATCAGCGAAATTACAAAAGTGCTTACATATACAAAAGAATCAACAAAATAAACAAAAAGTGGCGAACTTACTATGGCGTACACCCTAGTTCGCGAACACAATTTCGCAAGAGGCAAAAGAACCTAAAGTGCGTCATAGTAGGGGGTACCTATTACATATAAAGAAAAATTGACAAAATAATCAGAATGGGACGAACCTTCATGGCGTACACCCTAGTTCGCGAATAAAATTTCGTAAGAGGACCTAAAGTGCGTCATGTAAGGGGGTATCTGTAACGTGGCTCGGGAAAAGGTTACACCGCCCCGGAACCCGAGTCATGAAGATTGGGGGTAATAAAACCCATCCGGAGAGATACCTTGGATTTTCAATTTAAGCTAGTGACTTAGATTGGACGACGGGGGTCTCTTCTAAGGAGTCGACATTTGACCAAGGCGCCGAGGTACACGGTTGATCCAAGGGTGCCGGGACATTTGAAGTGTCTCAAGCCATTCTTGGCAAGTCTTGGCTTATCCGCACTCGCCCGAAGAAAACTCCACTTAGGGTGCGTCTCGTAACCATAAGCCCTATAGGCAAAAGGGATAAGAGGGTAGCGAAAACAACTGGTTGTTGTTAAGACCGGATGGGAGGAGCTAGCCTTGTATGGCAGAAGTACGCCTCCTTGAAGGGGCAACCAGGGGAAGATAAGGGCGGCACCCTCCATTAGGGAGCTGATAGTGTCAAAAAAGACGTAAATGTCATGAGGCTTCTTACTCACGGGAGTATCAAGGCTTGTCATATTTATGCAACAATCCTGAAGAGGCAAAAATACAAAAGAGTAGATAAGACGAGATCAATGGGTCCTTACATGCAAATATAAAGACGTCTTGCGATTTCGTCGGAAAGACGGCAATGTCATGGGGCTTTACGTTTGCAAGAATATTTAGGCCTGTCATATTGTCGCAAGAAAAATATCCTGCAGAGGCAATAATACTAAAGAAATGATAAGACAAGATCAATGGGTCATTACATGAAAGTGTAAAGACGTCCTGCGATTTTGTCGCAATAATGAGAGGTGGCAAAATAAGACCTTTACCTAGGAAGGCAAAATAAGACCACACAAGAGAAATGATAAGGCAAGATCAATGGGTCATCACATGAAAATGTAAGGACGTCCTGCGATCTTGTCGCAATAAAAAAAAAATCCACATAAACAATTTGAATGTAGAAAACAGGGATCTTTCATCGCAAAAAAGATAATGGAAAACAAAATGGGAATTGTTAAACATCAAAGATTGTCTTCCATGCAAGAAAGAAGAATAATAAACGAGTAAATACATCTCAAAGGTGATTGAAGTACATAAAGAAGTAACAATGCAAGAAGTAAAATTACAAGAGAAGTTCAATTCTCAATATCAATTTTTTCGCCAGAAGGAGATACTGGATGTTCTTCAACAATTTTATTAGCCTCACCAACTTCCGCACTTTCGCCAGTTATTGCATTTTCGCCAGACCCTCCTTCAACTAAATTCTTATTGACAACTTCATTAGGTGGAATCACCTCTTCATTTGCGGAATCTTCGCCACTTTCATAATCATAATCACTATCAGGAGGGTTAGGAATTTCATCATCACCTACTTCCAGAGGTTCGACAGATACAAGATCAAGAGATTTGGACAATAAGACATCATTCACAAGAACTTGACTTTGAGGTGAAATTGGAGAAGGAGTGCTTTCGATGATTCCTACTCTCTATATCTTTAGAGTAAGTGAGATAGTCGAATCTTCTTTCGCCGATCGTGAGAGCGAGCAAGAGAAGCGTGAGCAGATCCATTTTCTTTGCGAATTTTGGCATAGTCGATTTCAAAGTGGAAATAGAGGAGTGAAGATTTTCTCGGATTCCCGCAAAAATAAAGAGTATAGAAAATAATTCAGATTTTTCTTGAATTCGCAAGGAAAATACCATAAATTCAAGAAAACAAATTGATTAAGGTAGTCAAATATCATGACTACCTTCCTTTTGCGAGATAACATATTGGGTTAAAGCCAAACAACTATTCTCCAAATGATTCATGGCACTGTCAAAATTATCTCCAACCAAACCTTTCAGTCGAGATCGCAAGCTCTTTTCGGTAGAAACAAGTAAGGCGTTTTCCTTCGCAAGAGAAGAGTGGGATTCTTCTAACTCGGAATATTGATCCTTGAGTTGGCTTGTTTTTACACTTAAAGTTATTCTACCTTGGATAAGTTTATCCCTCTCAATGATAACTTCTTCGAGTTTACTTCTCAGCGAACAGAGAGATCGTTCTTGTTCTTTACACATTTTTTGACAGACATCAAGTTGTTGCGAGGAAATCGCCACCTTATTTAACAGAGCTCGCTTCTCTTGAGAAGAGTTCCATTTTCATCTGATAAAGTTTCCAACTCCAAATTAGCTGTAGTCAAAGAGTAAGAGAGGCGAGATAATTCACTACTTAATGAGCCTTGCTTCTGAACTAAGTCAGCATTTTCTTTAGAAAGATTATCTATTTGATCAACAGAGTATGTATGAAGATTATCTAATTGGTTATATTGCTCCATCCAAACGTCTCTATCCATTTGAGTTTCTTCAACAACAGATTCCAACTGATATATCTCCATTTTTCGCTTCTGGTTCAAAGCTTGAAGGGCGAACAAGGGCTTGAAGATTAAAAAAAAAAAAAAAAAAAAAAATTGAGAAAGGGGAGGGAGTTGTACCTTTTAATTCTTCGTTCTTCTTGCGAAGATTATCACGATCCTAGTGAGACATTTTGAAGTTTTTGATTCTCAAGACGGAGAGTGTCACACTTTGCAGTCATGGCTTGGAGATTGTTCTTCAAAATTTTAACTTCTTGCTCTAAAGATGTTTGCGAAATTCTATCAGAACCAAAGTATTTACTCAAAACCTCACAGACGTTAGACTTGATAGGATCGACGGAGGTCTTCTTGGCGTCATTCATAATATCTGATAAAACTTTGAAAGCCACGTCCATCCCCTCCAGGTTTTCCTTAGTAAGAGGGATAGATTCGGTTGAAGAAGTAATGACGACAGAAGATGGGAGAGTTGAATCGTCTTTCGTCGCAGGAATGTCATGTGAAGATGAAATCTGATGAAGGTTGATGACTGGGGGAAAGGCAGAGGCATCGATAGTAGGAGAATAAAAGGGTTCATTCACAACAGGACTATCATGAGGAACTTCATCTATGGACAACTCAGACATAGGAGGAAAATCAACAGCGGTATTTTCGCAGATGGAAAGAGTAGATTTATCTTGCGATGATATTGCAGGAGGAGTTGTAAGCTTAAATATAGGAAAAGGAACAGAAGTTTCAACATTTTTAGAACGACGAGATCTTTTGGGGGATCTATCGACGTCTTTGTCATCCTGCGAATCACAAGTTAAATAAGAAACAGAGGCAACAATATTATTATTAGAAGAGTAAATGTTTCTTAATACATTGCTATTTGAGTTTTTTCTCTTGTGTGCAATGGATTTTGGTTGCGAACCCTTGGATGATTTAGGATTTTGGACTTGTGAATTTGGTAATGAGAGACGTTCTTACTAAAACGAAACAATAAGGGAATTAATCAGAGATGAACAAAATCAAATAAATTAATCTCAATAGAAGCGTTCAAATAGATCACATGCAGTATGATCTACAAACCTTGATGGATCCATAAGAACAGTAGCAGAGAAGATTTACAGCAAGATGAACACAGCAAAAAGTTGCAGACAGTAAAGAATTCACAAAGAATGCAGAGATGAAGAAGATGAAGTAAAAGAAAAGAAAGATATCCTTGATAGATCTCTTCTTAATAGACAAGAAAAGGATGACCGGTTAGCATTTAATGTGCCTGTAAAAAGGGGAATATGTAACACGTGTAAGCGGTTATCTTGGATTCACGGAAGCTTGTCGGCAGAAAATTAAAGGAAAGAAATGAACGGCCGCGGCGTTTTGAAAGTACCAGTTCTTATGACGTTCTCTCCTTCGCATAGAAGACATGAGAAGAGGCAAGTTGTAGGATCAGAACATCGCAACACCAAGACTCTCGCGAAATCAATAAACAACACACTGCGAAGACATCGCGGGCTTGGAATAAAAACGACGTAACGGATGACGACAACCTAAATATAAGAAAGATATGAATATGTAGCGAAATTGAGGAGTATCGCGAGATTTAACATATATACACTTGCGAGGATATCGCAAGCCAGATCCGAAAATAAAGGACAACTTAGCTGTCATCCACTATGTAATGTCCTATATAAAGGGCCGAGTAGACTTTAGAGAGGGAGAGAGATATTTTTCGAGTGTTGAGCAAGTCATTAGGAGAGAGAAAGTTTAGAGTGGTTGTAATTCTTTAGCTTATCTCCTTTTTATTTTGTAACATTTTTGGAGTTTGATCAATAAAAATTATAATTGTTCATCTTAAAATGATTTGATTGTGTGGATTCTTGTGAGGGGTATAGTGTGGGATTTCCTGCAACTACAATAATTCCATCATTAGCCACTTGACAACTACTAGAAAAACCTTGAGATTGAGATTTATTCATAAGTATAGTTAAGGCTTCATCAGCCACTAAAAACAGATCGGAGACAAATGATTAACTTGTTTGATACCCTTTTTGTTTTTGAAATAACCTTCTGAACTACCATTAATAAGCATAGAAAATCTCACATGTTTCGTACAACACCGAATCTATCTCCTCCATTTAACACCATAACCCATCGTAGATAAAGCTTCGTCAAGAAAAGACCAACACATGGTCAAAAGCCTTTTCAAAGTCGATTTTACCGAGAAGGCCTAGTTTCCAACTCTTTAGTCTATAATCAATCAGTTCAGTAGCAAGGAAAACACCATCTAAAATTTGTATTTTGTTTAATAAAAGAAGATTGTTGCGGAGAAATAACATGAGAATAGGAAACTTTAAGCCTTCTTGCAAGCACCTTAGCGATGATTATATAAGCTCCATGAATAAGACTGGTCAGCCTCAAGTCTTTTATATCCTCAACTATTTCCTTCTGAGGAATCAAATCTATAATAGTTTTTTTCTTTACCCTCTAATCTAAAAAACCTTTCTCTTGTAATTGCATTATCACTGCCATAAAATTCTTTTCCAACATATCCCAACAAGATTGAAAGAAAAGAACAAGAAAACCATCGGGGCCTGGAGCTTTCTCCTTTCCTAATAACTTTATAGCTTGAAAAATTTCATCTTCATCGATAGATCTTTCTAGCCAAGATTGCATATCTTCCGGGATAGAATTAAAGCCTAAGTTTTCAAATTCTTGTTTCTTATTCTTTTGAAAAATATGCTTGAAGAAGTTAACAACGCCATTTAACAAATCCATGCATAAGCTGGAGTATAATGATGTTTTCTGTGGTATATCCCTAGACAAATAACCACAAATGTGGCGAAATAGAAAGTATGTGTAATGCGACGAAATGCTTACACATAGAAGGAAGGAATAAATACTATCTGTTGTGCTCTATCTAGTTCACATCTTCTACATTTTTATACCCATAAACTTCATGATCGCTCATAGCCAAACTTATATACCATTCAACAAACCCTAAATCTATATTGTTGATTTTGAGAATATGGGTCGACGTTTTTAGGATTTACTGACTCATGGCATTCGTCGTTTGGATCGAAGAAAATTACCCAAAAAGTATCTACGAATTTTTTATAAAATTTCCACAAAAAAACGCTGTAATATTGTCGGTTTACATGTATAAATGATTTGCATGTGTTGTTGGTTTTTAGACAAGAAGGATATATATCATGTGAAGTTCCCCAAATTCACATAAATAGTTTAATCGGTTTAATCGGCCGGTAGATATTATATCGTGTACACTCAATTTTATCCTAGTTCGTCTTTCACATGCGAAAAATTGACTAGTTAATATGAAATATTATTATTACTGATATTTTCCATTTTAAGGTTTTTGTTACTACTACCAGTATTGATCTTAGGTATCATTGACAATAGACATCTTATATGGGTGACATAATAAATATTTTACCAATATAATTAGTCTCTTAAAATTTCATGTTTCTAATATATGATTTTGTGTTATTGTTATATTTCAAATATAAAATATATGCGATCCATGTGATTCTTTTTGCATTTCAAAATGTGAAATACTAAATATATCTTTCATGTGCAAAACAACTTAATCTTGCACTTGAAAGAGAAGGAAAGCTTCTAAGCAAGTGGAAAACGATAAACTTGTTCTTGATCTTACTTCCTTGAAAGCAGAGGTAATTTCTCTCAAGAATCTTTCTTTCTTGAAGATTTAATATCTCCAAGAGAAACTAAGAAAAAGTATTCATCGGAAAAAAGAGACTGATTTTTTGAGAATCTCAGTTACTAATAAATGTCAACACCTTCAAGATCTCATCTGACTATGAGATTAAAACTGTCACTAAACATGTCAAAAGGTTAGAAGATGAAAATCGTTTGTTTATGTCAAAAATCATTTGGTATCATCCCCTCCGGATAAACCGAAGCTTCTCTCCAAACCTGATAATATGATTATTTCCTCAAAAAGGAAAAATCGTGACATAGGTACACCAAGGAGAAGATTTTCACCTTCAAAGAGGCTCTAGTTCCACCTGCTTGTGTCAAGAAAAACTACACATATCAGAGTGTACCAAAACATCATATGTATCATCACCAAATATATTTTCATTGTAGAATTAAAGGTCATGTTCTAAGAGAATGTCAACAACTACTAAGAATCCTACTAGTTGTTCAAACTCTAAGAAAAAAACATCTAATCAATGCTGTTATAATAAATATTTCACGAGCAAGTTCACTCATAACTCTGATTCTACCAAATCAATTGATTTAAGAAGGAGAAAAACCTTTCAGGAAAGATGTCCAAGGGATTGCAGTTCTAACAGGACGTGGAAGTGGGTACCTAAGAAGGTTGCAGGACCGAAAAGCAAGGAATCTCGTCAAAAACCTAGTTCCTCTCTACACAAGGTACTACCCCCATATCTTGATGATAGCCTTTTTTATGATAAATTTGGCATTTCATACAAAAAGATTAATGCACCTAAGATGATAAATAAGTGCAAACGTGTTCCAACTATCAGCGAGACAAATTTGTCTCTGAATGTAACTTAGTTGCTAAAATCATACACTATCTCACGTAATGCTAAAAAATCTTTAGGTGAGATAAGTGTATATAGAACAATAGGTAAAAAATGCGAGATATATGGAAGGTATTCCCAAGAAGGCACTTTCTTAAAATCGTCAAGGTAAAAGTTTCGGTACTTGTCCATTTGGCCAAAGAATATATTTTCCTTCCAAATCAGTGACCAAATTTTCGGTAACTATTGTCGTCTTGTTTGAAAATTCTTTTTAAGAGCTTTTCTTATGTTTCTTGGAAATCTTGCCTTCTTCTAAAACAAGGGTTATGTATATTAATTATCATGCAAAACGCTCTTCCAAGGTCTCAGAAAAGATATGCATAAAAATGTCACTGCCTTCTATTTTACTCAATAACTTACCATTCTATCTTTTTGGGATGATGTCGTATGACTTCTAATCAAAGATGTTCAACGATCCTTTGCAATATTAAATCTAAAAAACTTATTGTGTGAATTAATTTTTGGATCAATTGAAAATAGCCCACGCAAATGATTTTATCATGCGGGAATGTTTCAAACATCATAAGAGAAAAGTATTGAACTATCTGATATTTCTGCTCGGGGTAGGTTGGCGAACCAGTTCGCAAACCATAGATAGACATCTGAGTTCAGAAATACATGAGGGTTGATGAAATTACGAGGGTACCCAAATACACCATGTTTTTTTTGTTTCAACCTATAAGCCTGATACCAAGTGTGATCGTCTATATACAAATTTGAGACGATACAACAATAAGGTATTTACTTGATAATAGTTATGGTCCAAAACCGATTTACTATAGGATCAATATCAAGTGATTAAGATTTAACGTACTAGTTACTTTATTATAATAAAACAATTATAATGCGGTGGTAAAGTAAATGACAGAGCAAGATTTTGTTAACGGGGAACCACAAACGCATAAAAAACCCCGGGGCCTAGTCCAGTTTTGAATACTCTTAGAACTAAGCCGATATACAAAGAACAAAGTCATCTTCGTATAGTTTAAACCAAGTAATCTACCCCTAGTTACTTAGTTCCCTTAGTATTGCTGCATTCTACGACCGTTTGGTCATGCACATGAATCCTAAGACAGAAAATCACTATCTTGAGTTGCTTTACCGATGTAAAGTATTAAGCACTCAACTCCTTTTGATCATCTCCAAACAGTAAAGGAACAAAGATGTTTGGTAACTATTTCAAAAATCTTTTTGAAAAAGATTAGTTGAATTGTGTCAAAGGCTCTTCCGTTTAAACTAGTAAACTCCTTTGTCGGGTAAGATCAATCCAAATCAGTAACTTAGATTCGGATTCACAACTATCAGATTCAGATATTGAAAAATACCACCAAATGATAGTTGTCGATCTAAGCGACTATATGATCAAATCTATCAAAGATAAATCGGATCTAAGTCGGATCCCAATCAATCAAGATGTGTGCACAAATCACGAGATACGAAAACCAATAAGAAAAATCTTCTTGTCTTTAAATCCTCAATTGTCTTCTTATGTACCTGCACACTACAAACTTGAATCCACTTATGATCGATCACACACCGATCGGAGTCTGTTAAAAATAGATGATCACAAGTTGTTTTTAGATTTAAAAACAGTTCTAAAGATCTCGTCAATACTTTGATCTAGCTTGAGTGACCCTTATGTCAGAAGAGAAGGCTCTCAAGAATAATCAAACTAGGTGCAAAGTTTCAACAACCGTTAGTCAATTAAATCAACAATCGAAAACTAAAATACCAATGCAATTATCTAGTTTCCCACCAACGATACTCGTGGATCTTCTTGATCCCACAAAAGTCTTTAAACGAGCGGTCGTAAGAGATTTCGCCTAATTAGGATACTTCCTGTCTGGATAGACGGCTCCACCAGAAACAACACGAATGAAGTTTTCCTGGATCTTAGGATAGTTTCCAAGAAATGCAAACTCAACTATTTATAGACCAAGGTTGTTTGGACAACAAGGAAATTCCAAAACCGAAAATATTCTCAAGATATGCAATAAGTACCTAATTTCGGTTTTCATATTTCCAACTAATATCCAACCTGTAATTCCGAAATATATCATTAGAAAATGTCTAATATTATTTTAGCACTTAACTAATATAACTTTCTAAGAGATATGTTTTTGATTTTTTGGAAAATCAAAAACATATAATCGAAAATCTTAATTCAAAGGTTCTCAATATTTCAGAACGGGATCACCTTGAGTATCAAGGAATATCTTTGGACAATAAAAGATAATAATTATACTTATCCAAATTATGTCGACATCTATAACTTTCCTATTTATCAAATCATAATTACAAATTTACACAAAACCTTAAAGTAATATATGTGAATATGAAGGATCGGTTTTGTTCTTAGGAACGGTTCTACCATGACTCATAACGTAGTTTAAGATCTGTTCTACCAGGTATGCAAATATAGGTAGGGATGGGTTCTACCATGACTCCTAACAAAATCTAGGATCGGTTCTACCAAGTATCCCAATATAGGTAAGGATCGTTTCTACCAAGACTCTCAAGAATAGTTAAGATCTGTTCTACCATGTATCCCAATATAAGTAAGGATCAATTCTACCAAGACTCTCAACATAAGTCAAGATCGGTTCTACCGCATATCCCAAACTAGGTAGATATTGGTTTTACCAAGATTTTCAACATATGTCAACATCAGTTCTACTAAAGTTATTGCCTAGGTTCGAATTGGTCATCCAATAGATCTTCAATAAAAACCGGACCAAAACGCCTATTGAATGAAATCACAAGTTTCGTATATGTACTTCTTTTAAACATTTGTAATCAAACATAATTTCCTAGGATGAAATCACACCTATATCCAATACACAATCAAGTAACGAGTTACATAAATTATGTCGATGTCACATTTACGAAGTTCAAAAGATAGACGTTATACTCCGTAATCAAATATTCATCCTTGACACTTTGTGAAAACGCGGGGGTACCAAAATACACCACTACTTTATCCTTAGGCAATCTGTATGGAAAAACTCAATACAACTCCGAGAGATAAACTCAATCAAGGAATAATATCTAGAGTTATATCTCTTTCTCTTGCGATTAGAACGTTTACAGAAACAAGTTCGTGAACCTAATCACAAAGAGAATACTTTTACGGTACCAATAAAGTAGGTCGGATGTATCTACTAAGATTGATCAATGTACAACCGATGATATATCAATTATAAAGATAAACAATATAATGCGGAAAAGGAAATAACACATACACCAGAAGTTTTGTAAACGAGGAAACCGCAAATGCAGAAAACCCCCGGGACCTAGTCCAGATTGAACACCAAACTGTATTAAGCCGCTACAGACACTAGCCTACTACCAATTAACTTTGGATTAGAATCCTAAAAGGTATCCCACCGATTAAGGTACAGTCGTGCTCCTTACGCCTCTTGAATCCCAGCAAGACTCTGCGCAATTAATTCCCTTAGATGACGTCACACCAACTAAGAGTTGATTCAACTCAATTAAAGACTTTAAATCAAATCTGCTTCCCACAAATTAAGCCTATATAATTGATTTTCTGATTACGATCGAAATGTATGATCAAAATCAAACGTATAACCAAGGTGATGGAACTCAACAACAATTTGACAAAAGTCTAGCTATCCTCAAAATCTGGACTTATGCAACCCGAAGTGCAGCCTAGATTATTATTCACCTCACAAGTATAAAACTTGTGGAATCAACAAAGTCTAATACGAAGAGAACTTTGATGATCACTATCTATCTTGATCATTGGATGAAGCTCTACAAACAATCAAGATCGGGATACTCGAGTTATGAAGGAAAGACAACTGGACCTGGCTTCATGAATCCCAATGAAGCCTTTATAGTCGTTAAACCCTAAAAGGGTTTATGGAGAGGACGATTCTAGATACAACTAGGACACATCAAAAAGTAGTATCAGGATTCAAATATCCCAGTTACTTGGAGTTCCCCTTTTATATACATTCAAAGCATATGTTGCTTTAGATTTAAGCTAAGATAGCTTTGGAACCAAGCAAACAATATCTACTGTTAGATGAATCTTTGAATGTGATTTACATAAAAAAGATATACACTCTTGTTAGGTGAGACCGTAACCGAACCATGTACAAAGACTATGTTCAACATGGTTAGCCGAAACTAGCATGTTTGAACTTAAAAGCTTAATCTTCATTTTCATGAACACATAAGACATTAACTCTAAGTCACAAACATGTGATCAATTAAGTCTAGTATTTATAGAGAATTAATCAAATGTTATTTATCTCGAAGAAATAATTTAAACACACTTGAAAATATAATCGACATGAATAGTAGATGTACAAGTACAAATACATAGTAGTTCATGAGTCGTTTCAGCCATAGTTCGCAAACCGGTTTGGAAACTTTAAACCAAAATCGAGTTCTGGAGTTCACAAAAAATTTAGGTTTGCATGCAAGTTTGCAAACTTTCCACCAAACCTAAGTTTCGAAGTTCACAGAACTTTTAAGGTTTGTGTACCGGTTTGGAAACTCAAAGACTGTCGCCGGTTTTGGAGTTCACAGAACTGAATCGGTTTGTGTACCGGTTTGGAAATGCTACCAAGTTCAGGAACACAGAACTATTTTAGCTTGCGTACCGGTTTACCCGATTCCGTAACCACAATTCAAGAATGGTTTACATACAAGTATGCACAACGATCTGGTTCACGAGTCATAAAGATTTTCATATTATACGCATAAAAATATGTTTACCACTAATCTGTAAGTCAATATGTATATAACTACTCCACTACTTGTACGAATACGTGTAATACGGGTTCAGACTTATAACAATTTTCCCAGTAAAACTGATACCACTGTCTTGTATCCGAATCAATAGTATTTATATATTTCTCTGTATCGATTCTAAACATTCCTGAATAATATCATTGACACTTATCACTGTTCCAGGATATTTCCGAATGATAAACTTGAATCATGATTTTGATTCCGAAAAATAAATTTTCTTTTACCGAAATTCATCAAGAATGAACAAATATTCATTAAGCTTAGCCATTATATTTCGAGAAATTGTCAAGATAAACTTGGCTCGAAATTCTTGTACATGCATACTAGTCTAATGAGTTATGCGACATTGTCTCAAATGATAGAAAGTGAATATAACTTGAGATATAGGTGGTTCAGTCTTCACTTACCTTTTGTTGATAAAGTTCTCCAAAAGCTTCGGTTGATCTTCGCCTTCAAACAGTAGAACGCAATGTAGTTGCAGGAAATCCTACACTACACCCCTCACAATAATCCACACAACTAAGACATTTTTAAGATGAATAACAATGATTTTATTGATTATTTCCTTAAAGGTTCACAAGATAAAATAGAAAAGAGTTAAAGAAATTACAATCACCATAAACTTTCTCTCTCCTAATAACTTGACTAACACTCTGAAAGAAATCCCCCCTTACAATTGACTTATTCGACTCTTTATATAGGGTAGTATACAATGGATGACAGCTAAGCTGTCCTTTATTTTCGGAAACGACTTGCGAAATATCGCAAGTGTACAAGTATACAATCTCGCAACTCTCCTAAACTTCGCTAGATCTTCACACTTTTCTCATGTTTTGGCTGTCGTCATTCATTGCGTCATTTATTTTACTCTTCTGCGACACCCTCGCAATGACGCATACTCTGCGAAGTATTTATTAATCCCGCGAAGTATTGATGTTGCGATATTCTGATCCTACATCTTGCCTCTTCTCATGTCTTCTCTGCGAAGAAGAGAATGTCATGAGAACCAATATTTTGAAATGCCGCAACTGTTCATCTTTATCTGTTTCAATCCCGTACTTTTACACGGAATTTATTACAGATGTTTCTTCTTCCACTATTTTCTTGACACGTCTCTTTCAACCGTTTTTTCTTGACCATTCACGTCCCATCTCGCATTAAATGCATTTGTTTCTTCGAGGATTCTTCTCTCTATATATAGTTTTCTCACCCTTCTCTTCTTCTCTTTTACCTTCCCTATGCAACTTTTCTTCAACTCTCTTCCTCCGCAATTTGCGTTTCTGCTACTGTAAATCTTCCTTTTCTTCTTTCTCTTGATCTTCAATTCTCTAATCATTCCCATATTCTAAGAATGGCTCCTTCTGGTCGTAAATATGAAAACCTTTTTGATGAAACTCAAAAGAAATTACAAGATAAGGGTTTCACCTTATCTACTATTCCCAATCAAGAATCTTCATCTATTCTTTCTGCAAAGTTGTTTACTGATCATCAGTGTGATGATCAGAAAATCATAATCTCGCTAGGTCAAATCCTCGCAGGTCTTCCCATTCCTCTGTACGATCCCGAACTGCCCTTGTTCTATGAAATTCTTGCTCATGAGAAATTCTCGCGAGCTATTTACCAATTAAGTGGTGATTGCATCCGTCTAATGCTTGAATTTGCCAATCGCGGCGCTGGTAAGGGATCTCTATATCCTGATAACGTTAAAGATCCTAACTTCGCAAGTTTAGAGATAGTCGCCGCGAAATACACTGTAGAAAACTTCTTTGAAAATTATGAAGTAATAAACATGAAAAATGATAAGTCTCGCTGGGGTGCCCGATTGAAAAGAAAAGAGAACGTTTCCGACGATAAGATACTCATGCTAGATATTGACTGGCATTCTGGCAAGAACAACGTTCCTCGATACTCTAAAGATGAGAGGTGGTCTGTCTTTCCACTATTTTTGAGCGGACCTTATATTTCTGGTTCCAATATACTCCCTGCGAATCTCGCAAATTATCATCCTTGGGTATTTAATTGGCCCGAAAAGGCAAAAGAGGTATACTTCCTAATTTTTACTTATTTTACAATCTTCACTCCCTTTTATATCTAATCTTGCGATTTTTTTCAGATTATCAAATTAAGAAAGAGCTACAAAAGAAATCCAAAAGCTGCGGCGATAGTCAATCACGGATGAATAAGAAATATTTTCCCTTATTATTTTTCAATCACGGATGAAGTAAGAAATATTTTCCTTATTATTTTTAACAATATTGTTGCCTCTGTTTCTTATCTTCGTTCGTGTGCGAAGGTTGGCGTTGAAGAAATTGACATTCCTGAAGTAATACTCTTCTTTCTGCGAAGGCTAAAGGCAAGAATAAAATCACTCTTCGCAAGGATAAATCTTCTCCGCTCCATCTTCTAAAAACGGAAAATCCATCTCTCTTCTCATTCTAATTCCCAAACAAGTGAGAATTTCGATGAAGATGAAAATGAGGTTGATACTTCTTTTGCAAAGGAGAATCATTCGGTCGAATCTGCTATGGCGCAATTGTCTAGTGTCTTCTCTGATTCTATGCAAGGATTGGGAGATGATCGTTTATCTGCTACTTGCGAAGCTCTCGCAAATATTTGCGATGCCCCCTGCTAGTGGATAATGATTCTTTTCGTGGAGTTTCTCGAACAATGACTCCCAGTTTCTTAAATGCGCTCAGTGCCTTGGTATGTTCATATTTCTTTATTTCTTTGTGATTTCGATTATAAACCTTATCTTAACAATTTCTTTACTTTCCTTTATAGTCTGGGAGAGCTTCCTTTGTTGTTGCCTCAGACCTCGAGAAAAGACGCAACAATCTTGAAAAGAAAAATCTTCAACTTAAGGAGAAGAACAAAGAACTAGAAATTGAAGTTGCGACATCTCGCAAGAAGGATGAAAAAATTCAACAGTTGGAAGTTGAGTCTTCTTCCCAGAAGGACAAAATATCTACTCTACAAAGTGCTAATCAGCAACTTTATGGTATAACACCCTTCTCTTTTCTTCATTTCTACTTTGTCATTTATTTTTCTTTGCCTGACTTATCATTTTCGCAGACATTTATAATCTTTCTGATGAAGCCATCCTTCTCCATTCATTCCCTGAACCTATGGATGATGATGCTCTTTTCGCTCATCTCAATGAATCTTTAAGTAGTTCTTCAAACAAGATTAATTCTCTCTCATTAAATGAACTTCGAACCAAATTTCATCTTTTAGAAATTGAACATAGATCTAGTTTAGGTTTAGCCAACCGATTTAAACGTTTATATCTTAGCTCCCAGGAGAATAATAATATTCTAAGGAAGAAAATTAGCAGCCTTATAGATGATAAGGATCGCATTGCTAATCAAGGTGCACAAGCATTAGCGAAATTCCAAAAAACTCTTCTTGAAGTCCAAATTGAACGAGATGAATCTCATCGCCAAAATGCCATACTTAATGAGCGAGAAAATCAAATTCGTTCACTTCTTGTCATAAACAATGATGATGAATTCGCTTGGGCTGCGAAGGTTCTAGATAATGCCAGAAATAACTTAGGTGTTAGCGTCAGTCTTCATACTGAGCATACTGCCTTGGTTAAAGATATGATTTCTGACAGAGAAGGTTGTTTACTGTTCTTCATTACTTTTCCGCCTCTTTTTTATGAAACTGCTATTAAGTTGCTAACTCATTGTCATTTGTTCGCAGAATCCGAGAAGAGATTTCAAACTAGAATCAAGGAACTTGAGTCTGAGAAAGCACAACTTGCAAAAGACTTCTCTCTTCGTAATGACAAATATTCTAAGCTGAAGAAGCAACTACAAACTACTGTAGCGAATTTCAATAATGATGTTGTTCGTTTTCGCAATCAAACTATTGAAATAGTTTGCAATGACCACAACATTCCTCTTTCTTCATATCCTTGTCTTCTCGATGAAATTCCTGAAAATATGCCTTCCTCAGATGTCTCTGATAGTGATGCAAGCGAAGAAGAGGAATCTGATAAAGAATCTGATGAAGGAGAAGAATAAGTTGAAAGATTGCTCCATTTTCCTTTTTCTCTTCTTGTGATACTTGTACATTTATCCTTCTAACCTTCCATTTTTGTAATCTCTTCTTTGTAAATCTATCATAGGAAAATAAATAACAAGTTTTTACTCTAATCATTCCCATACTTGCCTCTGTTATTTATTTTCACATGAGAGAAATTAAGTCGATAATCTTTAAGTAATGATACTTCTTAGTTTCGCAACTGATGTTTCTAATTCTCCACAAATAAATGAAGAAATATAGTCGTATTCGCAAGCTTATTTGCTTACTCAATTTCTTGTGTTATCTTATCTTCATTTATGTTGAAATTCATCATTGCGACAAGATCGCAGGACGTCTTTACATTTTCATGTAATGACCCATTGATCTTGTCTTATCATTGTTTTTGTGTGGTCTTATTTTGCCTTCCTAGTTAAAGGTCTTATTTTGCCACCCCTTATATTGCGTCAATATGACAGGCCTAAATATTCTTGCGAACATAAAGCCCCATGACATTGCCGTCTTGCGACAAAATCGCAGGACGTCGTTACACTTTCATGTAACAACACATTGATCTTGTCTTATCATTTCTTTAGTATTATTGCCTCTGCAGGATGCTTTTGTTGCGACAATATGACAGGTCTAAAAATTCTCGCGAACTTGAAGCCCCATGACATTGCCGTCTTGCGACGAAATCGCAGGACGTCTTTACAAGAAATGACACATGCTGTCAAGAAAGTTTGTGGTGATTATAAAGAGTCGAATAAGTCTGTTGTAAGGAGGATTCTTTTCAGAGTGTTAGACAAGTCATTAGGAGAGAGAAAGTTGGTGGTGATTGTAATTTCTTTAACTCTTTTCTATTTTATCTTGTGAATCTTCAAGGAAATAATCAATAAAATCATTGTTATTCATCTTAAAAATGTCTTAGTTGTGTGGAATATTGTGAGGGGTGTAGTGTAGGATTTCCTGCAACTACATATTGGCGCTAGAAATAGGGCTATTTGAGTAAGGATTGACATCGTGATTTGAAAGAATTTGGAGTAGTAGAGAAGGAATTTGATATAATTTTCAACAGTTTACCAAAATTAAGAAATGGTTAGAAGGAGAAATGCATCTGAGCAACCAACAAATGTTAGGAAAAGTAGGAGACTTGCCGGAGAAGAGAGAAATGAAATGGGAGAATCCTCAAGAAGGAACATAAGGAATGATGAAGAAAATCAAATTCAATCACCAATTTAACCAGCGGCGGATAGAACTATGGATTATGATAGAGTAAGCGTGCATACTTGGAGATCAGACTCTGTGGACGAAGGGGAAGAAGAACAACAATTGGTAAACAATGGACAAGATGGGAGAGACCGAGAAGAGATTGGAGAGATAATTCATGGAAATGAAGAGATCGCAGCATTAGAGGCGTTGAGACAAACAATACATGAAGAAAGACGGTTAGAGGCAGAGGAACGTGCGAATTTAACAAGACATAATCATGAATTGAGGATGGAAAACATGAGATTACAAAATAGAAGATCGAGAAGCACTACAAGATCAAGCTCAAGATCAGTTAGAGAGGAAAGAAGGAGAAATTTACCTACAGAAGCTGTTGATGAAGGAAACCAAGGAGAAGCGCAAAATCCAGGCAGGGAACATTGCGAGAGAGGAGAAATGATGGAAGATCGTTATATTCCACGTCCCGAGACTCTTCAAAATGGGCAGAATGATGAAAATCAAGGAAATAGCAGCGTCAGAGGCAAAATAATCAAGTTGATGAAGAAAATCAAGAAGAAGGAAGAAGAATATTGCATGGGAGAGAAGCACAGAGGAGGCAAAAAGAGATTGAGGATGAAATTGAAAGACATTACGTTGAACAAGCACGTCTAGCTCGCGAGAGAGAAAGATTGAGAGCAGAAATGGAAGAACAAGAGTTAGAAGAGGCAATTCGCCAGAATAATCATGATAATCGAGAAAGAAGGCGAGAACAAAATCGCAACAATGATAATATTAATGAAGAATATGAAAGAGCACAAAGGAGAGCTGATAGGCACCAAAGAAGAGAAATCGATAGATATAATGGTGTGCGAATTCGCGAAAGAAATGAGGGAGAAGATCGCAGAGAAATACGGGAAGAGAATGATGAACAAGAAAGTCAAAGTAGACATGAACGCAGGCGAAGAGAAGCGGAACTAAAAAGACCAGTAGATTCAAATTCTGATGTAAATGAGCAAATTTTGAGAGAATTGGCAGAAATGAGAGGAATGATGAACAGTAAAATGGGAGGAGGAAAGAGACAGTTGGATGAAGCAATAGAAGAAGCTGCGAAAACTCCGTTCACACAAGAGATACAATTAAGAGGAATACCACCGAAGTGCAATTTACCGACATTAACCAGCATTTTCGATGGAACGACTTGTGCGATACAGCATATCAAAGCTTATATGAGATGTATGCTACAATGGGAGAATCATGATGCTATATTGTGCAAATATTTTGCATCAAGTCTGACAGGAGAAGCTTTGAAATGGTTTGAAGGGCTACCGAAAAATACAATAACATCTTTCAATCACTTACATGCTATATTTTTAGGGGCATATATAAGTAATAATTCCTCGTGACCAGGTATTGAAGATGTATTTGGATTAAAACAAATGGTTGGTGAAAGTTTGAAGCATCTAACTGTGAGATGGAAGACAATGTGTAGCGAAATGGCTGGCCGAGTGGAGGAGAGATATCTCATCTTATCATTCATTAATGCTATGTTCGCGACAAATCTATTGTATATTCAAATTTTTAGAGTCAAGAATACAATCACCATGACTGAGTTGCGAGAGCTTCAGGAGGAGTATATTGCTCTAGAGGAAAAGCAAAACGAGATGGAATCATACCTTGTCGCGAATACAAGTTCAGGAGCTGCGAATGCAAGTTTGTTACCCAAATTGATAAACACTGTGGCGAGTACCTCGCAAGGTCAACAAGGAGTGAGGATACCAAATGATGGTCATCAAAAATTGGTAGCTATGGGGAGTCGCGATCAGGAAGAATTTGAAAGAGAAAGAAATTTCTACAACCGTGGCGGAAATAATAAAATTCAAAGGCTTGATCAACCGCAAGAAGCCTATGGAGGTCAGAGGCATAATCCACAAGAGACTTATGGAGGCCAGAGGCAGAATTATCATAGAGGACAGCGAGGTCATAGAGTCGTATGGGAAGAAATCAAGATGCCACCACTAAACGCTAGTGTGGAGAAGATATGGGAAGCTATAATCCGATGGAAAACATACCCGCACCATGGAACATGGGGAATGAACCACCTCCGGTGTGAGAAGTCATGAATTCTGTTCCTATCACCATTTTCATGGACACTTAACGAATGATTGTAGGAATATAAAAAGAATCATCCTCGAATGATAGATCAAGGGAAGCTAAACCAATTCTTAAAATGTGAAGAGAAGACTCAACCATTACCAACACCTCCAGAAAATCACAGAGTAAATACGACAAAAGGGAAAGAGACATTTGTAATAGAAATTGGAACGAAGGCCAAAAACTTGTTCTGCAATTCTATCGTACATTCGTACAGGACAATTGAAGATTTTCATGATAGTGTTCTCAGTAGAGTTTTCGCAAGAGATGTTGACAATAGAGAAGTAATGAATATCGCGAAGTCATCGCCACTGAAAGAATGGCAAACACAAATTATTTCTTTTACTGCAGAAGAAGTACCTGAAGGTGGCGAGTTGCATGACAGTCCATTAGTGGTGAGATTAGAAATTAATCCAAAACCTGTTGATGATGAAAGTGATGGTGCAGAAAATTCATGGGCAATAAATAGAATCTTAATTGATACCGGAAGCTCTGTAAACATCCTTTTTTACCACACCTACAAGACTATGGGGGCAAAGATGAAGATTTGATACCTTCAACATATAAGATATATGGTTTTAATGGTACTGCTAATAAACCTAAATGAGAAGCTCGCATGGGAATACCATTGAATGGATTATCAACTGAAATCTTATTTTGCATAGTCGATGTGGAATCCCCTTATAATGCATTAATTGGGCGACCCTGGTTACATGAGATCTTGGGTGTAGCGTCAACTTACCACCAGTGCATCAAATTTCCATATCCCAGTGGTGTTGGAGTCATAAAAGGGGATTGGGATGAGGGACAAAAGTGCTATGAAGTCGATGTGGAGTCTTGCGAGGAAAGGGCTGTTCAATAGAAGAATTGGAAAAGGAATATCAAAGAAGAACAAAGAAGAGAAAGGCTGATGGTGGACACAATAGAAGTGAGCGATGAAGATATATTGCGAAATCAGTGCTTGAAGAAAATTGAAAATTGCGATGGTCTCGCAAAAGGGAAGGAAATATTTGGAAACATGAATGAAGAAACAGAAAGCAACATGAGTAAGAGGTGTAAGAAATAAATAATTGATTTTAGAGTCATGTAAAAAAAATAAAAAAAAAAATGTGTCTGGATGATCGAAGAAGGAGCGCGCGAAAAACTCGCGATATATGAATATGATGAAAGTTTGGTTAAATAATTACAGCGCGAGATCTCAGAAAATGAAGCAAGACTATGTGATAATTTCGCAAAGAAGATGAGAAGAAATAATCAAAAAGCAATGAATGATTACAAAAATTGACAGAAATGAATGAGTGAGTGAATGGGACGAACCTTTATGGCGCGAATGATATTTCGTAAGAGGCAAATGTAAGACCTAAAGTGCGTCATATAAGGGGGTATCTCTTGACATGGCTCAGGGAAAAGGTTACACCGCCCCTGGAACCTGAGTCATGAAAATTTGGGGCCCATGAAAGCCTATCCGGGAGAGACCTTGGATTTCCAACTATATATATAAGGTTATACCCTGGTTGGACGACCGAGGGTCTCTTCCAAGGAGGAGTGTATGACCAAGGCGCCGAGGTACACGGTTGAGCCAAGAGTGCACAGGGCATTTGAAGTGTCTCGGCCATTCTTGGCAAGTCTTGGCACATGCTGCACTCGGCCCGAAGAAAACTCCACTTAGGGTGCAGTCTCGTAACCATAAACCCTATAGGTATAAGGGATAAGAGGCTGCGAAAACAACTGGTTGTTGTTAAGACCGGATGGGAGGAGGTAGTCTTGTATGGCCGATGTACGCCTCTTTGAAGGGGCAACCAGGGAGATGATAAGGGCGGCACCCTCCATTAGGGAGCTGATAAGTGTCAAAAGACGCAAATGTCATGAGGCTCTATTTTCGCAAGAAAATTTAGGCTTGTCATATTTGTGCGATGATCCTGAAGAGGCAATAATACTAACGCGAGGGTAAGACGAGATCAATGGGTCTTTACATGAAAGTGTAAAGACGTCCTGCGATTTCGTCGCAAGACGGCAATGTCATGGGGCTTTAAGTTCGCAAGAATTTTTAGGCCTGTCATATTGTCGCAACAAAAACATCCTGCAGAGGCAAAAATACTAAGAAAATGATAAGACAAGATCAATGGGTTGTTACATTAAAGTGTAACGACGTCCTGCGATTTTGTCGCAAGACGGCAATGTCATGGGGCTTCAAGTTCGCAAGAATTTTTAGGCCTGTCATATTGTCGCAAAATGAGGGGTGGCAAAATAAGTCCTTTAACTAGGAAGGCAAAATAAGACCACACATAAACTATGGTAAGGCAAGATCAATGTGTCATTACATGAAAATGTAAAGACGTCATGCGATCTTGTTGCGATGATGAATTTCAACATAAGTAAAGGTAAGATAACACAAAAAATCGAGTAATCAAATAAGCTTGCGAATACAGCTATATTTCTTCATTTATTTGTGAAGGTTTAACAACAACAGTTGCAGAAATAAGGAATATTATTACTTGAAAATTATCGACATAATCTCTCATATGAAAATAAATAACAGAGGCAAGTATGGGAATGATTAGAGTAAAAACTTGTTATTTATTTTCATATGATAGATTTATAGTAAGAGATTACAAAAATGGAAGGATTAGAAGGATAAATGTACAAGTATCACAAGAAGAGAAAAAGGAAAATGGAACAATCTTTTAACTTATTCTTCTCCTTCATCAGATTCTTTATCAGATTCCTCTTCTTCGCTTGCATCACTATCAGAGACATCTGAGGAAGGCATATTTTCAGGAATTTCATCGAGAAGACAAGGGTATGAAGAAAGAGGAATGTTGTGATTATTGCAAACTGTTTCAATAGTTTGATTGCGAAAACGGACATCATCATTATTGAAATTCGCTACAGTAGTTTGTAGTTGCTTCTTCAGCTTAGAATATTTGTCATTGCGAAGAGAGAAGTCTTTTGCAAGTTGTGCTTTCTCAGACTCAACTTCCTTGATTCTAGTTTGAAACCTCTTCTCAGATTCTGCGAGCAAATGACAATGAGTTAACAACTTAATAACAGTTTCATAAAAAAGAGGCGGAAAAATAATGAAGAACAGTAAACAACCTTCTCTGTCAGAAATCATATCTTTAACCAAGGCAGTATGCTCAACATGAAGACTGACGCTAACACCTAAGTTATTTCTGGCATTATCTAGAACCTTCGCAGCCCAAGCGAATTCATCATCATTATTTATGACAAGAAGCGAACGAATTTGATTTTCTCGCTCATTAAGTATGGCATTTTGGCGACGAGATTCATCTCGTTCAATTTGGACTTCAAGAAGAGTTTTTTGGAATTTCGCTAATGCTTGTGCACCTTGATTAGCAATGCGCTCCTTATCATCTATAAGGCTGCTAATTTTCTTCCTTAGAATATTATTATTCTCCTGAGAGCTAAGATATAAACGTTTAAATCGGTTGGCTAAACCTAAAATAGATCTATGTTCAATTTCTAAGAGATGAAATTTGGTTCGAAGTTCATTTAATGAGGGAGAATTAATCTTGTTTGAAGAACTACTTAAAGATTCATTGAGATGAGCGAGAAGAGCATCATCATCCATAGGTTCAGGGAATGAATGGAGAAGGATGGCTTCGTCAGATTGATTATAAATGTCTGCGAAAATGATAAGTTAGGCAAAGAAAAATAAATGACAAAGTAGAAATGAAGAAAAGAGAAGGGTGTTATACCATAAAGTTGCTGATTAGCACTTTGAAGAGTAGATATTTTGTCCTTCTGGGAAGAAGACTCAACTTCCAACTGTTGAATTTTTTCATCCTTCTTGCGAGATGTCGCAACTTCAACTTCTAATTCTTTGTTCTTCTCCTTAAGTTGAAGATTTTTCTTTTCAAGATTGTTACGCCTCTTCTCAAGATCTGAGGCAACGACGAAAGAAGCTCTCCCAGACTATAAAGGAAAATAAAGGAATTGTTAAGATAAGGTTTATAATCGAAATCACAAAGAAATAAAGAAATATGAACATACCAAGGCACCGAGTGCATTTAAGAAAATGGGAGTCATTGTCGAGAAACTCCACGAAAAGAATCATTATCCACTAGCATAAATCTTAAGAGGGGCATCGCAGATATTTGCGAGAGCTTCGCAAGTAGCAAGTAGAAAAGACATAACTTTAAAAACGATCATCTCCCATTCCTTGCATAGAATCGGAGAAAACACTCAGAGAAAACACTAGACAATTGCGCCATAGCAGACTCAACTGAATGATTCTCCTTCGCAAAAGAAGTATCGACCTCATTATTATCTTCATCAGAGTTCTCGCTGGTTTGGGAATTAGAGTGAGAAGTGGGATGGACTTTCCGTTTTTTAGAAGATGGAGCAGAAGATTTATCCTTGCGAAGAGTGATTTTGTTCTTGCCTTTGACCTTCGGAGCTTCAGAAATATCATTCTCTTCAACGCCAACCTTCGCACACGAATGAAGATAAGAAACAGAGGCAACAATATTGTTAAAAAATAATAAGGAAGAATATTTCTTACTTCATCCGTGATTGAACGAAGTGTCGCTAGAGTACTCGCCTTTGGATTTCTTTTGTAGCTCATTCTCAATTTAATAATCTGAAAAATTTGCAAGATTAGGTATAAGAGGAAATACAGATTGTAAAATAGATAAAAGTTAGGAAGTATACCTCTTTTGCTTTCTCGGGCCAATTAAATTCCCAAGGATGGTAGTTTGTGAGATTCGCAGGGAGTACATGGGTGCCTGAAATGTAAGGTCCGCTCAAAAATAGTGGAAAGACAGACCATCTCTCATCTTTAGAGTAGCGAGGAACATTGTTCTTGCCAGAATGCCAGTCAATATCTAGCATGAGTATCTTATCGTCGGGAACGTTCTCTTTTCTTTTCAATCGGGCACCCCAGCGAGATTTATCATTTTTCATGTTTATTACTTGATAATTTTCAAAAAAGTTTT
Source organism: Papaver armeniacum (assembly GCA_023531295.1). Classification (NCBI taxonomy): domain Eukaryota; kingdom Viridiplantae; phylum Streptophyta; class Magnoliopsida; order Ranunculales; family Papaveraceae; genus Papaver; species Papaver armeniacum. Next base: position 347,464 of record JAJJWW010003262.1, read on the forward strand.
CTACAATGTACTTTTCAGCGGCTATCTTTAAGCTTGCGAAGTTAGGATCTTTAACACTATCAGGATATAGAGACCCCTTACCAGCGCCGCGGTTGGCGAATTCAAGCATTAGACGGATGCAATCACCACTTAATTGATAAATAGCTCGCGAGAATTTCTCGTGAGCAAGAATTTCATAGAACAAGGGCAGTTCGGGATCGTACAGAGGAATGGGAAGACCTGCGAGGATTTGACCTAGCGAGATTATGATTTTCTGATCATCACAGGTGATGATCAAGAAACAACTTTGCAGAAAGAATAGATGAAGATTCTTGATTGGGAATAGTAGATAAGGTGAAACCCTTATCTTGTAATTTCTTTTGAGTTTCATCAAAAAGGGTTTCATATTTACGACCAGAAGGAGCCATTCTTAGAGTATGAGAATGATTAGAGAATTGAAGATCAAGAGAAAGAAGAAAAGGAAAATTTACAGTAGCAGAAACGCAAATTGCGGAGGAAGAGAGTTGAAGAAAAGTTGTAGAGGGAAGGTAAAAGATAAGAAGAGTAGGGTGAGAAAACTATATATAGAGAGAAGAATTCTCGAGAAAACAAATGCATTTAATGCGAGATGGGACGTGAATGGTCAAGAATAAACGGTTGAAAGAGACGTGTCAAGAAAAGAGTGGAAGAAGAAACATCTGTAATAAATTTCGTGCAAAAGTACGGGATTGAAACAGATAAAGATGAACAATTGCGACATTTAAAAATATTGGTTCTCATGACATTCTCTTCTTCGCAGAGAAGACATGAGAAGAGGCAAGATGTAGGATCAGAATATCGCGATATCAATACTTCGCGGGATTAATAAACAACAGCATTGCGAGGGTGTCGCGAAGAGTAATATAAATGACGCAATGAATGACGACAGCCAAAACATGAGAAAAGTGTGAAGATCTAGCAAAGTTTAGGAGAGTTGCGAGATTGTATACTTGTACACTTGCGATATTTCGCAAGTCGTTTCCGAAAATAAAGGACAGCTTAGCTGTCATCCATTGTATACTACCCTATATAAAGAGTCGAATAAGTCTGTTGTAAGGAGGATTCTTTTCAAAGTGTTAGACAAGTCATTAGGTGAGAGAAAGTTGGTGGTGATTGTAATTTCTTTAACTCTTTTCTATTTTATCTTGTGAATCTTCAAGGAAATCCTACACTACACCCCTCACAATAATCCACACAACTAAGACATTTTTAAGATGAATAACAATGATTTTATTGATTATTTCCTTAAAGGTTCACAAGATAAAATATAAAAGAGTTAAAGAAATTACAATCACCACAAACTTTCTCTCTCCTAATAACTTGACTAACACTCTGAAAGAAATCCCCCCTTACAATTGACTTATTCGACTCTTTATATAGGGTAGTATACAATGGATGACATCTAAGCTGTCCTTTATTTTCGGAAACGACTTGCGAAATATCGCAAGTGTACAAGTATACAATCTCGCAACTCTCCTAAACTTCGCTAGATCTTCACACTTTTCTCATGTTTTGACTGTCGTCATTCATTGCGTCATTTATTTTACTCTTCTGCGACACCCTCGCAATGACGCATACTCTGCAAAGTATTTATTAATCCCGCGAAGTATTGATGTCGCGATATTCTGATCCTACACGCAATGATGACTGCTGTAATCCTCTGTTTCTCAACTACATTCTATCCTAGTCCGAGACTTAACTAATTGTAGATTAGAAATCAAGATATAGTTTTGACAACTAAATTTATTAGATCTTAACGTGTTTTTTCTGCTCTGATACCAATTGAAAACACGGGGGTACCAAAATACACCACCATTTTTTTCTCAGGCAATCAGTATGGACAAACTCAATACAAATCCGAGAGATAAACTCAATCAAGGAATAATATCTAGAGTTATATCTCTTTATCTTGCGATTACAACGTTTACAGAAACAAGTCTGTGAACCTAATCACAAAGAGGGTACTTGGACGGTACCAAAGACCAATTGTCCAAGAATTAATTAAGCTGTATCCAACAAAGTAGGTCGTATGTATCTACTAAGATTGATCAACGTACAACCTGTGATATTTCGATTATAAAGATAAACAATATAATGCGGAAAAAGAACTAACACATACACCAGAAGTTTTGTTAACGAGGAAACCGCCAATGCATCAACACTCCGAACCTAGTCCAGATTGAACGCCAAACTGTATTAATCCGCTACAGATGCTAGCCTAATACTAATTAACTTCGGACTGGAATGTAGTTGTGTAGATGGGGCAAAACAAGTTGCTAGTTTTTAAGGAATTGAGGAAACGACCGTGCGGAGGAAACTCCTTGAACCGAGCAAACTGTCTAACCTCACACAGATGCACTGCAAAAAGGGAGTGATTTGAATTCGAGAGATCAATCTGTAGGACTCCGGCCTAAACCAAGACAATGGCCGTTCCAGAGTCAATTAGGTCACAAGAGAGGATGTGTCGATCTGTAGGAGGGAAGCTGAGAAATGTGTGAGATCAATGGTGATCGAAATTGAAGGTGTGTTGTGTATTCTGCGTAAATAAGATAAGTTCTGATTGATTAAATTTGCTCTGTTGAGAGTAATTGCTCAGACGTCGAGTTCTTAATCTCTTGTTGTCTATGAAGCACGGACACCTCAAAACCGGTGATGTATCCGTGTCGGACACCGTATCAGTGTCGAACACTTGGGGACACTTGGGGATACGTATCGGACACCCCATTTAAAGTGTCCCTTTTTATTAATTACGAAAAGGGTAGGGGATACTTTTGGGATACTTCTCGGATACTCTAGAGGGACACTTTATATATATATATACTGCCAAATATTTATATACAGAGTATGTCAAATTTTTTTAGATATGTAATATATTCGTATTTATCAAAAATTATTCTATAGAAGCATTATATAAATGTCTAACCCTAACAATCTTATTCAATATTGATGAGTGATGGGTCAGCGAGAGTTTAGATAGTTTTTATCTATTTATTTTTTTAATATTCCAGATAGTATTTTAGAATTTTCTTACTTTATGTGATTCTTTTCACTATTAATAAATTAAATATTTTTTAATTAATACACGTATCCCAACGTATCCCGTATCCCCATTTTATTAAAATTGCCGAATCCCCGTATCAGTATCCCCGTATCCGTATCCCCGTATCAGTATCCGTGCTTCATAGCTTGTTGTCTGTTTGACGAAAGATTGTCTTCTTTTTCAATCACGATTCAGAGACTTATTTATATTGCTAGAATTGTAAACACCTTGATCCCATGAAGTGTGACAGTTGCTGGAGTCAAAGAGTGGGGAAGTGGAAATCGTGTTAAAACCTGTTGCTCATCGTGCGGGGACTTTGTTGATTTTCCATCCACTACTTTGCTAACTCCTCCAACTGATTGCACGACTTGCTCACATTCTCATCGTGTGTATGAACACACGTGCCGTAGACCGCCAGACCAAAACCCTAGTTAATATCCCCCATGTGACACGATTGATGTCTCATGATTGTGGAGTCTGTAAGGCAGACATGTATTTAGTTAGTCAGTTGCTGACTTTATGGGACGATGAGTCCTTGTATTGCCGAGTTGAACGTGATTTGTAAATGTTCTAAGACTCATGAATCGAACGTGTCTGTTGAGACAAAAGTATAATTCTCGAGTAAATGTTGATAGTTAAGGTGAGCAAATATTGCTCATTCGATGAATTGTTGAATATTGATAGTTGAATCAATATTCCTTAGTCTGAGAAAATATTGCTCATCTGAGCAAATGTTGCTCGTTTGATGAATTATTGGTAGCAGGACCAAATAAAATATTAATTTAAAATACTGGCAACAAAACCGAGTATAATTAATTAAAATGTTGGTCATGGGATCAACGTAAAATTATTAGCGTTTGAATCTGGAATTATGAACCTTGGATTCGAAACCCTAATTTTCGATCAATTGCTGATCAATTGATGATTTATTGAAAATCAACTACGGAGTGAAGGAGGGACCGACTACATGGGATGATGGACCGGCCATGAAGCGCCCAGATGCTCGAGTGAGCAAATACCAAAGTCTCTTGAAGACCAGTTGGTGAAAGGATGATTAAATGCCGGTTTAATCATTTATTAAACTAATGCTCGTCTGAGCCTTAAGTGATAAAACCTAATTATGAAGAGATGAGGGACCGACCAATGGGTCATGAAACAGCCCTGGTTGGTCACGGGACCGAATGACGATCGTTTTATGAAAATCCCAAATTGTTTGGAAGAGTTTGAACCTAATGTGAATAAATTAGGTCAAATGATGAAAGTATGTGGTACCAGACTCTTGCAAGCCAAAGAGCCAACCTTGGTCGGTCAAGGTAATATGCTCATGTCACAAAAGTGTCTGCGTCTCATTCCTGAGAATTTTGATATTTTCTGGCGTGCATTTGAGCAACATTTTGAGAAAATATGAAGAAATCAAGGTTTTTGCTCAAACTGAGGAAACTCCCAATTCGGGGTTGGTGTACCTGCCGGAGGTGAAAGTATTTTACATGCTGTAAATAACCTTCTAGAGTTGAAAGGTCACTCGGACACGATGTCAATGTTTCTCATTGACTTCTCTAACGCGTTCAACATGGTGAGCAGATCTCAGCTCATCAAAGAGGTTCGCCTTCACTGTCCAGGTATTTCTCGTTGGGTAGAATTTTGTTACCTGTGACCTGCTAAACTCTACTACGACCAATATATTTTGTCTTCTGCCCTTGGAGTACAACAAGGTGACCCCCTCGGTCCTTTGTTGTTTGCTTTGACTCTTCACCCTCTAGTGAAGGATATTGCTTCCAGCTGCAAACTTGATTTACACGCCTGGTACCTAGATGACGGTACAATCATTGGTGATACACTTGAGGTGTCCAAGGCCTTGCGTATAATAGAAACCGAAGGGCCAGGTAGGGGTTTACATCTCAATATAAAGAAAACAGAAGTCTTTTGGCCTTCTATTGATCCCAGGAGTTTTGTTGATGGTGTTTTCCCGCCTGATATTGGTAGACCGTCTAATGGTGTTAAACTCTTGGGTGGTCCGGTGAGTTTGGATTTGAACTTTGTTAGTGACATGATGTTGAGTAGAGTAAACAAGACTGTTCAACTTATGTCTGCCATCAAGAAACTCAAAGATCCTCAGAGTGAGATGCTTTTACTTCGTAATTGCACCGGTGTTTCCAGATTATATTTTGCTTTGCGTATTACCAATCCTGCAGCCCTTCAACAAGCCACTGAGCTTTTCGATGATCATTTGCTCAAGTACTTGAGACTCCTTGTCACTGGTGATGGTCCCGGATTTGGTCCTTTATAGCAGCGATTGACTACCTTGCCCATCAAAGATGGTGGCTTGGGCATTTATACCATGGAAGACACCCGCACATATTGTTATCTTGCTTCTCAGAGTCAGACGGCTTCGGTGCAAAAGGTGATCCTTGGTAACTTATTCTCAACGAACAAAGGTTCTGCTTTTCAGCTGGCTCTTCAGAATTTTATTCAGGTATGTGGACTACCTTCTTCTTACCGCGTCGATGATACTGCCCCCCCTTCTATGCATTCCCTGACAGTGACTTATTTTGATGCAATTAAGAAGCAAATCCCAGACCAATTTTCTATGTCTGCAAGAGATTCCATTTTGTGGCAGTGTAACCAAATTAAGCATGCACAAGACTATTTATTGGCTGTACCTATCAGTGGGCTTAATCAATGCCTCGGGCCAAGACAGTTCAGAGTTTGTCCTTTGTTATCACACAGGTATCCCTTTGTTTGTTGAGAATGGTTTATGCTCAAGTTGTAACAGGCCTATGGATGTTTTTGGAGATCACGCGCTTCATTGTGCAAAGGATGTAGGGGTTAAGTTTCGACATGACTTTGTACGTGATATAGTCGTTGACATTTGTTACAAAGTTTGGTGTGCTGCGCGTAAGGAAGTATCCCTTGGGTTTACGTCGAGATGATGACAAGGATTTACGACTCTTTGATATCCTCGTTCTTAATCGGGATAGTGGAAAAGATGTTTGTATGGATGTTACGAGGGTCTCTCCTTTCGCTGGTGAAGGCATTCGCTCTTTCGTTCCAGGAAAATCTATTTCTAGTGATGTTTCACGGAAACGCACTAAATACTTGGACAAGTGTGTTTCACATGGTTACGGTCTGGGTGTTTTAGCTTTCTCTACCTTGGGGGAACTCGGTGAGGATACTTTATGTTTTTTTAAGCGTCTGAAGAATTGTTTAGTTAATAATGACGCTAGTAGTGGTTTTGGTAGTTTTATTTTCCATAGATTAGGTATTGCTATTCAAAAAGGTGTTGGATCCCAGCTTGTCGCTAGATTGCCAACCAATAGTTTGTAATTCTTTATCGTTCACAAGATGTCGACTTAATATCTTCATAAGATGAAGGGAATAATAATAATAAAATGAAGGAATCGTGAAGTGTTGGACCGGCTATGGCCAAGGCATGGCCGGCCGGTCAATAAGCCCGATCCCATGGCACTTTTTTTTAATTTTATATTATTTTCATGATTTTAGGGAAATACCATGAAATCAAGGAGTTTGTTGAAATAAAGGAGTTTTCCTTAAAGTGAAGGTCCATGAGATGAAGGAAACCATAATAATTAATAATAATAAAATAAGGGGCGTGTGGGACCGTTCACGACTAGGGCATGGTCGGACGGCTAGGGCCCGATCCCGTGAGTCTTCCCTAATTTTATATCTTTTCCTTGTGAAGGAAATATCATGAAATCAAGGAATTTCATGGGATGAAGGAAATAACAATAATAAAATAATAAGGAATGCAAGGTGTGGGACCGGCCATAACTAGGGCATGATCGGCCGGTCCCAAGACACCTTTCCTAATTTTTATTATTTCCTTAATGTGAAGGAAACACCATGAAACTGAGGAGTTTCCTTGAAACGAAGGAATTTTGTTCAAATGAAGGAATTTTCATGAGATCAAGGAAAAATAATAAAGATATAATAAAATAGAAATTTAGGCATGGGACTGGCCACGGCATGACTGGCCGGCCGTTGGGCCCAGTCCCCTAGCTGCCTTAGCTAATATTTTATTATTATTATTATTTTTTCTTCCTATTTTGCATAGGTTCATCGTTTCTTCGTATTTTGGAATGCTCGTTCGTGCATTCAGGTGCTCGTTAGTGCATTATTGTTGAGTACACTTGCACCATTTTGGTTGGGGCTTACTCGATAGCGGCTCAGATGCCCATACGTTTAATATTTATTACTAACCCATGGAATTCTGCTGGGAAGAACCACAAATTGAAGTAACGAAATATTATGAAGAATGTAGAATATTTCCGAATATTCAATTAATGAATTTAAGGATTAGAAATAATTAATTGATGGCTCTATACTAGCAGGCATGCCGTCTAGGAGCATTAATTATTAGAGGATTGGGTGATATGAGCTAGTTGAAGCGTCATATTTATTATGTATAGTATAGTTAGGGAAAACACGTTGTTGCATCCTGAAGACGTTATCGCTCTATACTAGAAGGCAAGCTGTCTAGGAGCCGTCCAATCATAATGATTCTATACACATGTCTTTTATATAGTCAGGGAAAACATTGTTATATCCTGAAGACGTTATTGCTCTATACTAGCAGGAAAGCTGTCTAGGAGCCGTCCAATCGTTTGATTCTATATAAAAGTAATTACTGAAATTGCTCAGTATTCATGAGATATGCCGTTGCTTAGTTAAGAGACTGTATATTCACGTATGCTCTTAGAGACAATATACTCAGTCAGAGATTCTTGTGGCATGAGCTTTCATGCTTTAATGAGAGACATGAGCCTCAATACTCATCTGATTACTGGATCAGGAGCATGTACAATTATGGTTTTACGATTTTAGCCTTTGTCGAAAATCCACCATCTACATTAAGTCCCCTACTTAGTGAGGGACAGTCATGTTCCTCAGTCAGCACTGGATGGTGATTTTTTTTTTTAGTTACAGACGAAATAAGTAATCGAACTTAGTCGTAAGATAGGATGTTACCGGATTTTCGATTGCATGAGCGAACCATGGCTTGAACGAAGATCCCAGTGGTATGATAGAGCATCATCTAACGAGCATAAATTGGTGTAGCACCGCTGATTTGGTGATGAAACCTTGGTCGATTTAGGATTCACGGGTCCGGGCCCAAGAAAGGAAATCCTTTTTAGCGCGGACGTTCGTTCGTTTAAGAAACAAACAAAATAGACCCGAGTCTAATGATAAAAAATTTGTCTATGAGCTTTCACGAAAAACAAAATTTTATTTTTTAAATATGTGAGATTTCACAAAGTGGAATAAACTCTTGTTTCAAAGGTGGATGCTCGTACGAGAGCATCATCTAACGAGCGTAAATTGGTGTAGCACCGCTGATTTGGTGATGAAGCCTTGGTCGATTTGGATTCACGGGTCCGGCCCAAGAAAGGAAATCCGTTTTAGCGCGGACGTTCGTTCGTTCGTTAGTTTAAGAAACAAACAAAATAGACCTGAGTCTAATGATAAAAATTTTGTCTATGAGCTTTCACGAAAAACAAAATTTTATTTTTTAAATATGTGAGATTTCACAAAGTGGAATAAACTCTCGTTTCAAAGGTGGATGCTCGTACGAGAGAATTTTTTTTGAACAAACATGCGACTGTTAGTAATAAAATTTTGTCTATGAGCTTTCATGAAAATTTTTATCTTCGAGCTTTCAGAAATGTTTGAAAATATACTCTCGCTTCAAAGACAGATGCTCGCGCGATATATATATTCAAACTTACGTGAGTTTCACGTTAAATATATATTTTTGTAAAACCAATGTTTTGATTTTGAACAACTACAACTGTTGAAAGTAGACAATTATACATGGTGAAATAATGTCTATATGTAAGTTTTCACAATTATAGAATGGATGTCTGTCCAATTTTTAAAAAACCAGTGGATGTTAAAATTCACATGAGTTGTTCACGGTTTTATGAACATCAAGTCATGATTTTGAATAATCAATTTTGCTCGTCTTTGCAGGTTTGAAGGAACGAGCAAGTTTTCGAAATTATGACGTTATAATCACTACAGCTAGTGAAATCGTAAATAGGTAAGAGTTGGATTGTTACCGTTTTTGTTGTGTGTTTGTTATTGGTATATCCATGACTCCATGTCTTTCGCCTCAGGTAGTGGTGACTTCTGGTTACAACCACTCTTCTGGCTCTTCCGGGGAACGTTCCAAAAATATCAAGTCAAAGATGGAGACTTCTGCATATGCTCTTACCGAGGTAAATCAACCTTTTAGAGATGCTGGAAAGTTGACACATTGTATGCCTCTCGATCATCTGGGAGTCTTCCCTCATCAGCAGAAGCACCGCCGACTTCAACAAGTGAGACTATCGGCTGAAGATGAAGTTCGGATTTGCATTGATGGTGTAGCTCCTGATCCAATGTGGATGAATGAAGAATTTCGTCATAATTCATCAGAAAATTCAGAAGTTAGGTCTTCATTGAAATTGTTGTAGAATCTTCGTCCCATGTCGGATTTTTGTGATCCACCATGTTTCTTCATCCCCATAAAATTTCTAAGCTTTAAAAAAAGAATCTTTTTAGCTTTTGAGCACGTTTAAGGGCCGAAATTGACGAAACAGTAAATTTCCAAGAGGTTTTCAGGAAATTTTCAGCTGTCATGCAGTCCAAAGTTTTGGCCACATCTCTTTGATCATTTCTCCAACTGCCGTGAATTTTGGATATGTTGTAGAGGACATCCATATTAAGAGAACGGTACATGACTCATCCCTAAATTCTTCACCATTTCTCCCAGCTCGCTGCTTTGTGCGGGACAGTGTAAAATCATCTCAGACGAGCTTGTTGTAAAACACTCATGTTGTGTCTTTAGATCATTCGCTTGTGTCTTGAATGTTTGGTGAAGGATTTTAATGACATTGATTCATTTGATATCAAGACCCCTTGATTGATACATGAGCATGGTGCTTGATGTGCCGTCTTGTTTCTGTCAGTCGTAGAAACATCACTTCTGAAACCCTGGACACATGACCATAACTGAGGTTGCTCTCAAGAGGGGATGATGTAAGGACCATGGTTGCATATCCCGGTAGTAGTTCCTTTTAAGATGAATGATTAGCACTGGAGAGCCCGGCACCACGAGTCTTGGACTGTGAAATTGATCGTCATGATCAGTGGACCGTCAGTCCCCAGTATTTTGTTAAATCTCTCCTTTTCGTTTTTCGTTCTTCTGGCAAGACCTAGATAGAGGACCCGGGTAGAAAAATTGATGTAAAGACCCAGGTGGTAGAAGTTGGAGGTACCTTGATGAAGGACTTAGCGAAAAGACCTGGTGGACATCGATCGACTGTAGAGGTTATGAATCCCGTCCACAAATTTCTGCTTGCATGTTGTATGCTCTGGAAGCTGTAGGAACCTCATACGACATCGGAATTTGGTGATTGACCCCAACTTTTGAAGCTAAGAGACTGAGTTATCACATGAGAAAAGAATCACTCAATTTGGAGTTATGTAGGTCACCCAACCAAGCATGCACATTTGTAATTTGTAATCCCGTACAAAATTTTCAGATTTCATAGACCTGGCAATAAAGGCCATATCTTTCAGCTCGTATGTCCGATTGATGTGCCCTTTGGTATGTTGTAGAAGAGACATAGACGAACATCTTTCGTTGAGGAAAAATTGTCCCATTCCTCACCCATTGGTACGTTTTTGTAAACCCACGGCCTGAAATGTGTTGTATCTCCTTTGTAGAGGCGATGAGAACATCTTGTAGAAGACTTTGGCTTGTGCCCGTCTGTCGTGCAAGCTTTGGGAAGACGTTCATGTTAACATGTTTTCATGTCTACCCATCTTGATATGAATCGTTAGGGCTTGAAGAAATACGATCCATCGAGTAACGCTTCAGAGAATAGATAGTTGATGAAGCGGTATGTTGCTCATAAAACCGTTGTAGATGCTGAGATCACGAATAATTACGCTCCAGAGATCTTGTCGATGCTGAGATCATGGATGGTGTTCCTCTAGAGATTATTGTTGATGATGATACCATGGTTGAAGTTGCTCCAAAGATCTAAAAGGCTAGAACCATGATTATAGATATAATCTTTGCTACTCCATCCAGTGAGCCTTTTACATTCACGAACTAGTTGATGAGTTGAGCGTCCCTAAGATGAAGGTGTATTGAGAGTTTAACCTGAATGCTCCTGAAAACATAACTTTACCATGAACTGGCTTCGTCAGTGAGTCGACGTTGTTGCGGTAGATAGCATCAGCAGTTTTCATACTGGATGTGATTGGTGAAGAAAGGAAGTTCCTCAATCGTGCAGGGGCTTGTGATGTAGAGAAATCCCGTTGATGAAGTTTTACGGAATCACCTCAGGTTGCCCAGTGTATGTTGAATGAGTTAGTGCCATCCATGTATGAATGATGTTGCATCTGCTTCAGAAGTCTTATCATGGGATAATGAAGACTTATCGATTGTAGTTTAGTTACACTTTGATCGTGCTGGTGTTGAATCAGTGTGTCATCATCGAGATATTTGTGCTGAAGCTGTACTCTTTGATTGGGAGTACAATTTGATGGCTTCTTAGATGCTTGAGCGTTGAAGTGTATATTCCTTAAGCATCGAATGTCTTAGGTTTAATCGTTTCGGCCCTGAGTATATTCTGTTGATTCAGCATTCCCGTCGTTGCGGCAGTGGGATTCAACACTTGTGCAGACATCAGAGCTTTCTGATTTTGTGGGACACATGGACACTCCTACAAGCCTATTGAGAAACGCCCAAAGTGTTCTTTGCCGAATGTCTCAATGCTCGATTCAGAGAAATGTCAGATTCAACCACTTGGTAAAATACTAATGCGGTGAAGCTACCATTCATAACGTCTTGCAGAGTTGCTAGCAGAATTGAGTCCTCATGCTAGGATAGCATGTGAGGAAAAACGACATAGACATGGAAGAAATGAGACTTTCCTGAGTGTGGAACCTCTTGATGAATGTTTATGCAGGTTCTTGCTTCAACCTCGCCAAAGTTCGAAATTCCTCCAAGTGCTCTGATGATGGAATTCCACCAAATCTTCTGGATCAGAACTTTCTTCGTTGGAGAGATGTGCAACCAAATGCGCTTTGTTAGTAGCTATCTTTTCAGCTTAGATCCGCGCTCGTCTGAAGAACATGTCATATCCTGGATCTTCCTGATTATGTGAAACTTGATTTCTGTCCAGGTTGAACTTATGTTCACTTTGAGAGTGATGTAGCCATAAGTATTTCCGAGCGTTCCTTCAAGGTCCCTGATTGAAATGGGATCACGAGTGGCTTTGTGGGTTTTTCAGTGGAATGATGTTGATGGCGGCGTCGGCAACGATCAACATTCTTCCGAATTTATTTCCTCTGAGATGGATTGTGGTAAGCAGTCCACAGTCGTGTATCTCCTTGTCTGTGGATGAGGGTTCAAGGAGTATTTCCGGGATAGACAGATGTCTGGCACAATGTAATTCGGTGTTTTGAACATGTATTTCCTTTGTGCCTTAGATAGATAGAGCAATTCACAGATATTCTCGATCAATGATTGAGCTGCTTCTTTGGCTGGTTGTTCAGAGAGCGTAAAGGTTCTGAATGGAGAGGATTCTTGTGTACTCCTTCAGTTCCCAGTTGAAGCTATTATGGATCAACCTTATCTTTGAAGATGTGGTTCAAAATATTACAGTTACTTGTTGGATGATCGATGAACCTATGAAGGTGACAGTACCTGGGATTCTCCATTTCTTCTTCAGTTGGCTCTCTCCTGATGAACGACAATTTGATCGCACCATCTTGAACCCAGACTTCCAATAACTCGATCACTCCTTCATGAGAAGAGATAAGTTTGAGTCTGTCTGATCATTTCCCCGTTCGTTGATGCCGGGTCGAGGTTTGTGCATTTCAGGATTGGTTATCTTTTCTTTGCGCCTTCAGAGGATCATGGGATGTTGGAGAAGCGCTTCGATGCTGTGTCTCGGCTTTCCTTTCATTCCTTTCACCAACAACGTTTGTTGAAGGCTGGAAATTGTACTGATTGTTGACTAGGCGTCGGATGCTTCGAGGTTCCTCAATCTTGCAGACTTTGCTCTTTCCAGTAAAGCAGGTGCAGTAGTCGCTGATCGTTTGGCTGTTTCATGAAGCTCTGAGAAAGTCTGGAACCGGAGATTTTCCAGCAAGGATCTGTAGACTGGGATCCTTCCGTTAATGCACAAGTCCACCAGTTGTTGTTCAGTGACATTCATGTCATGACAATCCAAAGCTTGGACTCTGAACCTCTTCACATAATCGTTTGGATGTTCATTGTTATTCTGAGACATTATTCCTAAATCAGAGAGAGTGATCTGCTCTGAGAAGAAAAAGTATTTCCGGTAGAAGGCATTAACCATTTCTCCCTAGCCAGTGATGTTCCCTGGTGCAATGTTGTTGTACCAAGTATATGCTCGGCCTGTCAGAGACTTTGAGAACTCCTTCAAACGGACGACATGATTGTGTTCATGTTCGCCTAATGCTTCCAGGAATCGAGAGACATGTTCTCGATCATTCCCCGATCCGTTGTAGAGTGTGAACATTGGAGAGGTCTAGCCCTTCGGTAGAGGAATTCTTTGCGTAGCAGCGGGATATGGAGGTTGATGACGGTGAACTGATGGTGTTTTGTCTTTCCTCGATCCTCCATGAAGCGTTCCAGGTCTTCACGGGTGATGAAGCTTGTAGGTTCATTCGTTGGTGGATTATCTGCAGCCTTGTGGACTTCATCATCGTCTACTACATGGATTGGAGTGACTTCATGATCAGTAGTTGAAGATGTTTCTTTAGCTCTTCCTTTCTCCTAAGTTTTCTCTGACATCTTGTCTGTAAGAGTCTTGAGATAATGGCATAAATCCTTCCGAGTAGTAGCCATATCAGTTTGATTTTTGGAGAGAACTTCCCGGACCTTCATGAGATCAGCTATGGTGGGTGGATTTTCTCTGACTTCCTCGGGATGCCGTCCGAAGAGAGGATGATTTCCGGTGTTGGTTTGAGGAGGAGTAATATCATAACCATTGTTGGAAGCAAGAATGGTTTCTGGAATACTATCATTGTTATTGTTGCCAGTGCTAGCGTCGTTGCATTTGTAACTAACCCAGACCTAAGACCAGCCATCTTGCGAAAATGTGAGATTGCAACCGAGAGATTAATCTCCCACTGTGGTCGCCAATCTGTAGATGGGGCAAAACGAGTGGCTGGTTTTTAAGGAATTGAGGAGATGACCGTGAGGAGGAAACTCCTTGAACCGAGAGAACTATCTAACCTCACATAGATGCATTGTAAACAAGGAGTGCTTTGAATTCGAGAGATCAATCAGTAGGACTCCGACCTAAACCAAGACAATGGCCGTTCCAGAGTCAATTCGGTCACAAGAGAGGATGGGTCGATCTGTAGGAGGGAAGTTGAGAAATGTGTGAGATCAATAGTGATCGAAATTCAAGGTGTATTGTGTATTCTGTGTAAAGAAATAAGATAGTTTCTGATTGATTGAATTTGCTCTGTTGAGAGAAATTTCTCAGACGTCGAGTTCTTAATCTCTTGTTGTCTGTTTGACGAAAGATTGTCTTCTTTTTCAATCACTATTCAGAGATTTATTTATATTGCTAGAATTGTAAACACCTTGATCCCATGAAGTGTGACAGTTACTGGAGTCAAAGAGTGGGGAAGTGGAAATCGTGTTAAAACATGTTGCTCATCGTGTGAGGACTTGGTTGATTTTCCATCCACTACTTTGCTAACTCCTCCAACTGATTGCACGACTTGCTCACATTCTCATCGTGTGTATGAACACACTTGCCGTAGACCGCCAGACCAAAACCCTAGTTAATATCCCCCATGTGACATGATTGATGTCTCGTGATTGTGGAGTCTGCATGGCAGAAGTGTATTTAGTTAGTTAGTTGCTGACTTTATGGGATGATGAGTCCTTGTATTGCTGAGTCGAATGTGATTTGTAAATGTTCTAAGACTCATGAATCGAACGTGTCTGTTAAGACAAAGGTATAATTATCGAGTAAATGTTGATAGTTAAGGTGAGCAAATATTGCTCATTCGATGAATTGTTGAATATTGATAGTTGAATCAATATTCCTTAGTCTGAGCAAATATTGCTCATCTGAGCAAATGTTGCTCGTTTAATGAATTATTGGTAGCAGGACCAAATAAAATATTAATTTAAAATACTGGCAACAGAACCAAGTATAATTAATTAAAATGTTGATCATGGGATCAACGTAAAATTATTAGCGTTTGAATCTGGAATTATGAACCTTGGATTCGAAACCCTAATTTTTGATCAATTGCTGATCAATTGATGATTTATTGAAAATCAACTACAGAGTGAAGGAGGGACCGAATACATGGGATGATGGACCGGCCATGAAGCGCCCAGATGCTCGAGTGAGCAAATACCAAAGTCTCTTGAAGACCAGTTGGTGAAAGGATGATTAAATGCTGGTTTAATCATTTATTAAAATAATGCTCGTCTGAGCCTTAAGTGATAAAACCTAATTATGAAGAGATGAGGGACTGACCAAGGGGTCATGAAACCGGCCCTGGTTGGTCACGGGACCGAATGACGATCGTTTTATGAAAATCCCAAATTGTTTGGAAGAGTTTGAACATAATGTGAATACATTAGGTCAAATGATGAAAGTATGTGGTACAGGCCTCTTGCAAGCCAAAGAGCCAACCTTGCTCGGTCAAGGTAATATGCTCATGTCACCAAAGTGTCCGAGAATTTTGCGCTTGCATTTGAGCAACATTTTGATAAAATATGAAGAAATCAAGGTTTTTGCTCCCGAGAATTTTGATATTTTCGTGAAGTGTGGGCTTGCATTTGAGCAACATTTTGATGAAAATATGAAGAAATCAAGGTTTTTTTTGAAACCATAATCTCAAATTGCCACAGGAAACTTAAACTTGATAAGATGAAGCTAATTGGGCTCTCCAACAAAATAATAATAATAAAATGAAGGAATCGTGAAGTGTGGAACCCAAATAAGGAAGCCACTAGGATGGCCATCGTATCCTTTGGTTCAAGTAACTGTATTCAGTAAGATGCGTCTTACCAAATAGTAGCGCTATGAAAAGACACACCTTTCGGTTATTTTGTCTATAAATCTCAAAGTTCAAGAAATTGCCTTCATAGATAACCAACCCATGGCAATTACTTTTTTTACTGTTCGTTGATTTTATATTATTTTCATGATTTAGGGAAATACCATGAAATCAATGGAGTTTTTTGAAATAAATGAGTTTTCCTTAAAGTAAACAAATAATGAAGGAGTTTTCATGAGATGAAGGAAACGAGTCATGAAATTTGATTCCATAATAATTAGGAAAATAATAATAATATGGTAATGAACTTTATAGTTTACAACAATCCTTACTAATTAATCTTTACACAACTAAATTATTTAAGTAATCCATGCACAGTGACGGGATATGAGGGTCGTCAAGAACTAGGTTAGCACCATTAGGTCTTATTGCTATTTCAACCATGGATTTACAAGAATCGACTAACTTTGAGATGATTTTGCAGCAAATGCCACAAGATGGAAAGTTGTCAATTTTACTATTAGGTTGTAAGAGATTAAATGTTGTCAATTTCCCGATATGCTGTCAAGATGGAAAGGTTGAATTTTTTTCGGGTGAAAGAACCTCCACAATTTTTGAAGGAAATGTTGGATTATAAGAGAAGACAAAATACAGTTTGATATTTGCATTCACATCGATGGGTTAAACATTTGATTAAACAAAACTAATGATGGAAATGGAACTTATTTGCGCAGCAAGCAGATTGAAGGACAGAACCTTATGACTAGGAAAAGACATAAAATGCCTGTCCCGGTATGAAGAAAGAAATGATAAAAGCAAGAAAACCTAAAATCCCATATGTTTAATATGTTGTCAAGAAGAAAAGGCTAAGTTACATTCGGTGATAAAATCTCCATTTTTGAAGGAAAATTTGGACTATGATAACTGACCAATTAAGGACATAAATTATTCTGGAACAACATTACAGACTTCAATTCAATGTGTCTATCCCTAACTTTGCCTTTTTATATCTTTTCTGATGAGGTTGTAGTTAGAGTCAATAATGTAGGGTTAGTTAATGTTAATTTTGCACAAATGAAGGAAATATCATGAAATCAAGGTATTTCATGGGATGAAGGAAATAATAATAATAAAATAATAAGGAATGCAAGGTGTGGGACCGACCACAACTAGGGCATGACCGGCCGGCTAGTGAGCTCGGTCCCATGACACCTTTTCTAATTTTTATTATTTCCTTGATGTGAAGGAAACACCATGAAACTGAGGAGTTTCCTTGAAACGAAGGAATTTTGTTCAAATGAAGGAATTTTCATGAGATCAAGGAAAAATAATAAAAATATAATAAAATAGAGAATTAGGCGTGGGACTGGCCACGGCGTGACTGGCCGGCCGGTGGGCCCAGTCCCCTAGCGCTTTAACTAATATTTTATTATTATTATTTGTTCTTCTTATTTTGCATAGGTTTATCGTTCCTTCGTATTTTGGAATGCTCGTTCGTGCATTCAGGTGCTCGTTAGTGCATTATTGTTGAGTAACACTTGCACCATTTTGGTTGGGGCTTACTCGATAGCGGCTCAGACGCCCGTACGTTGAATATTTATTACTAACCCATGGGATTCTGCTGGGAAGAACCACAAATTGAAGTAACGAAATATTATGAAGAACGTAGAATATTTCTGAATATTCAGTTAATGAATTTAAGGATTAGAAATAATTAATTGATGGCTCTATACTAGCAGGCATGCCGTCTAGGAGCATTAATTATTAGAGGATTGGGTGATATGAGCTAGTTGAAGCGTCATATTTATTATGTATAGTATAGTCAGGGAAAACACGTTGTTGCATCCTGAAGACGTTATCGCTCTATACTAGCAGGCAAGCTGTCTAGGAGCCGTCCAATCATAATGATTCTATACACATGTCTTTTATATAGTCAGGGAAAACATTGTTACATCCTGAAGACGTTATTTCTCTATACTAGCAGGCAAGCTGTCTAGGATCCGTCCAATCTTTCGATTCTATATAAAAGTAATTACTGAAATTGCTCAGTATTCATGAGATATGCCGTTGCCTCAGTTGAGAGACTGCATATTCACGTATGCTCTGAGAGACAATATACTCAGGCAGAGATTCTTGTGGCATGAGCTTTCATGCTTTAATGAGAGACATGAGCCTTAATACTCATCTGATTGCTGGATCAAGAGCATGTACAATATGGTTTTACGATTTTAGCCTTTGTCGAAAATCCACCATCTACAAGTTGAGACCGAATTAAACCCTCACAACAATTTAGTTATAGTCGCGCTCCTTACGCCTCTTGAATCCCAGCAAGACTCCGCGCAATTAATTCCCTTAGATGATGTCACACCAATTAAGAGTTGCTTCAACTCAATTGAAGACTTTAAACCAAATTTGCCTCCTGCAGATTAAGCCTATATAATTGATTTCATGATTATGATCGAAACGTATAATCAAGGTGATGAAACTCGATAGTAATTTGACAAAATTTCAGTTATCCCCAAAATTCGGACCGAAGTGCAGCCTAGATTATTATTCACCTCACAAGTATAAAACTTGTGGAATCAACAAAGTATGATACAAAGAGAACTTTGATTATCACTATCTATCCTGATAGATGGAGCAAGCTTTACAAACAATCAAGATCAAGATACTCGAGTTATCAAGGAAAGATAACTTGACCTGGTTCACGAATCCCAATGAAGTCTTTATAATCGCTAAACCCTTATGGAGAGGACGAATCTAGATACAACTAGGACACACCAAAAAGTAGTGTCAGGATTCAAAGATCCCAGTTACTTGGAGTTCCCATTTTATAGACATTCAAAGCATAGGTTGGTTTAGGTTTAAACTAAGATAGCTTTGGAACCAAGCAAGAAATATCTGTTGTTAGATGAATCTTTGAATCTGATTTACAAAAATAAGATATACACTCTGGTTAGGTGAGACCATAACTGAACCATGTACAAAGACTATGTTCAACATGGTTAGCCGAAACTAGCCGGTTTGAACTTAAAAGCTTAATCTTCATTTTCATAAACACATAAGACATTAACTATGAGTCACAAACATGTGATCAATTAACTCTAGTGTTTATATAGATGTTTGTACTGTTAATAAATTGATGGGGAAGCCCATTTATCCCGTGAAGGAAGATTCCAGAAGTTTCCACATGCCTTGTTTCCCAAGTTGCTCGCACATGAAGTTTGTATCAGAATTAGGGTTACATAAACTATATAAATATATGAATCCTAAAATCTAAAGGGATATGAAATCCTAGGTTAGCTAACCCGAAGATATACGATTGTACCATGATCATCAATGAAATCACTCCCTACGGGATTCCTCTGTGGATGTAGGCAACACTTGTCGAACCATGTTAAATCTTTGTGTTCTCTATTCATCTTTAATTTATGCTTTCTAACCCTAATTCCAACAATCATAATCAAATGATCGTGTTTAGTGCCTAAATTTTATTTGGGTACAAAATTGGCGCCGACTAAGGGGATCCGAGGGAAACGATCGTGTTTTTCCATCGAGAGAGGTGTGGAAGAAATCTGCATGGGAATCCACACAAAAGGAGAAAAATCATGTTCATAAGAAAAAGACGAAAAAGTGTTGTGAAAAGACAAAGCGTTGCAAAGAGGGTAACTGAAAGTGTTGCGAAATCCTGAGATACAGTAACAGATATGGATTAGAAACCGTTGCAAAACCTAATCTTCATCTAACCATTGGCACAACTCTAGATCCAACCAATCAGATTCGTTAGATTAAGGGAATCTGGTCCATAGGATCTGTCCAGCTTCTGATCTAGCTTCCAGTTCAGCAGCAGATCCGGTTTGTCCAGTTCGGTCTAACTCGGTCCAGATCATTCGAGTCTGACCAACAACCACGTCTTCAGACACATCATCTGCCAGCTCAGCAAGCAGAGGCCACATAGCGCCCAACACGTCAGCAACAAAGGTGCCACATCATCAGATAGGTTCAGTCAGCCTGTCTGCCACATCCGCATAATCTGTCATGTCATCAATATGCCATGTCAGTAGGTATTCCATTCATTGATATTTTGTCTGTTAGGTGTGTTGCCATGCCAGCATATGATCTTCTGCCACGTCAGCAAGACGTCAATGTCAGCTGCGCAACGTCATCACCAACGGGTGCCACGTCAGCAAGATGTTCGTGTCAACTGTGCCATGTCAGCACCATCGGTGTTACGTTAGCAACGCCGTCCAAGTCAGCAGTGCCACTTCATCTTTTTGATCCAATCAACACTGCTACGCATGCAACAGCGCGCTCGCTTCGTTCAAATCTTGTTTCGTCAATAAATTTTTCGTTTCAAGTCTGAATTGAGTGATTTTTCGCTCGTTAGTATCGTCTTTCAACTCCTTACAGCGTGGAAGCAAAAATTCCTGTGTTCGAGAAACTTTATATGCACTTGGGGCAGCAACATGATCGAGTTCGAGGTTCGCGGATAGCGACATGATCGAGTTCCAGGTTCGTGGATAGCGACATGATCGAGTTTGAGATGAGGATTGCTTAGGCCCATCAATATTTAGCCTTGCATCACTTCGCAAGCACCTAAAGCCTCACCTTGCACGTGAGCACATAAATCTTGCTCTTATCGCAAGCATAAAATCTCGCCTTGCATGCGAGTATGAAAGACTTGCACCGATGCAAGCATAAAGTCTCGTATCGATCACGAGCCCAATGCCCGATATTGGTCAACGACTCGTACTCAACACAAGCAATACAACCAGCCTGCCCGAGTAGCGAGCGCTACAGCCTTGTTAATTTGCGAGTAAAAAGCCTTTCCCCAGCCGCAAGCATGCACACTACGTTTCCCTTAAGACTCGACTAGCTCTCGAGCATTACAAGTCCACTATGTGACAAAAAGTCTCGCCTAGCGCGCGAGCAAACTTCATTGCAGGTTGTCACAGTTGGGGGCGTCTTTGTAATGTCTCTACTCACGCTTTGGGGCGAGTTACACATCAATGGTCGACGCGAAGGAAAAACAAACTTCTTAACCCCCAACAAGTTGCCGGTTAAGAGGGGGCGATGTTTGTACCGTTAATAAATTGACGAGAAATCCCGTTAATCAAGCCTGTTTATCCTGTGAAGGAAGATTCCAGAAGTTTCCACATGCCTTGTTACCCAAGTTGCTTGCATATGAAGTTTGTATCCGAATTAGGGTTACATAAACTATATAAATACATGTATCATAAACCCTAAAGGGATATGAAATCCTAGGTTATCTAACCTGAAGATATACAATTGTATCATGATCATCAATAAAATCACTCCCTATGGGATTCCTCCGTGGATGTAGGCAACACTTTCCGAACCACGTTAAATCTTTGTGTTCTCTATTCATCTTTAATTTATGCTTTCTAACCCTAATTCCAACAATCATCATCAAATCATCGTGTTTAGTGCCTAGAATTAATTTTAGGTACAAACAATAAAATTAATCAAATGTTAATTATCTTGAAGAAATAACTTAAACACACTTGAAAATATAATCGACGTGAATAGTAGATGTACGAGTACAAATACATAGTAGTTTGTGAGTCGGTTCAGCCACAGTTCGCAAACCAGTTTGGAAACTTTAAACCAAAACCGAGTTCCGGGGTTCACGAAACTTTTAGGTTTGCGTACCAGTTTGAAAACTTTCCACCAAACCTAAGTTCTGGAGTTCACAGAACTTTTAAGGTTTGCATACCGGTTTGGAAACTCAAAGACTGTCGCCGGTTCCGGAGTTCACAAAACTGAATCGGTTTGCATACCGTTTTGGAAACGCTACCGAGTTCAGGAACACATAACTGTTTTAGATTGCGTACAGGTTTGGATACTCACCCTCGGTTCCGTAACGACATTTCAATAATGGTTTGCATACAAGTATGCACACCGATCCGGTTGACGAGTCACACAGATTTTCATATGATACACATAAAAAATATGTTTACCACTAATCTGTAAGTCGATTTGTATATAGTTACTCACCTACTTGTACGAATACATGTCATACGAGTGTTGATGGTGAATTTTCGTTTAAGGCTAAAATTGTAAAATCCAAATTTATACGCTGACATCCTGCAAAGGATAAAGCCACTGATAAGTGATGAATACTTCTCCACTTTACTAATTCACCTAAAATGGAGCATGTTGCAACAATCCCATGAATTTATAGCATTATCAATTAATGCATGACCAGCCTTGTATTTCCTGTGTTGTTCCTGCTGAACTCTCATTATTGGTGCGGCATGACGACTGAGTGTTGCTCTCAGCAGAGTAACACGAATCTCCAAGTGTCACTAATGAGGCATGCACGAAATACCCGTACATGCTACAACTCTCGGTGTGTTATACTAGCCCGATTGAGCATACATCTCTCGGTGTGTTATACTATCCCGATTGAGCATATTTGAATTTGGACTGTCCATATCAGTCTCAGAAACAATCATGACCACGCAAGTTGGCCGCACGATTTAACCAGCCTAGACGAACCCTAGCAGGAACAGGCAACCACATCAATGACCACCGGCGGGCCCCTTAGTGCCATGGCCGGTCAAGTACAAGTTACGCCCTCCAAACAACCAACAAACACCAGCCTGAAGTTGGATGTCCAGGCTGGTATGGAGCGGCTTGGAGGAGCTCGTACGAACAAAGGCTACCTACAGCAGTCTCAAATCCATCACGTCCGTTCATCTTCGTAGGCATAGATGGACGGCGCGGATCGCCCCATTCCCGGTCGGACAAGCACCGTTATGTAAACCGGAGGGCCCCCTTTCTACCTGCATAGCCGACCATCACACGACCTAGCCAGGGAGGAGCAAACGCTCGCCCAAAGTTCGGTCGGCGTGATGCTTTAAGGGCCGCAGGAAATTCCACTAAGGGTCTTAAATCGATCTCGACCATCCAACTTCACCGGCATGTTTGGATGGCTTAGATCAGACCCCTAACCACCAGACAAGTATTGGCGTGATCACCACCGGCCCAATGTGGGTCCCACATGGTCGGCCTCCCAAAAATAGGAGCGTAGCTTGCCAATTCATCCAGCCAAAGTAGCGTGGACATGAAACCCTAATTAGGGTTTGCGACATATCACATGTGTCGCAAATCAATCACGACCATCCATCTTCGCAGGCGTAGATGGAGGGTGTAGATGTTGATTCAAAGGGTCCCGAGCATGTCAACATTATCACCGTGGGCCCATCTATACGCTTGACTGATCTACCAAGGCCAACCATGGATGGACGTCTCGAAACGCGTGCCCGAAGTAGGCATGACGTGCGGTCTTCAACTCCTTTGCGGCATGGGATTTCTATCGCAAATCAATATCAGCCGCTCCTCTTTACCGGAAAAATTGAGTGGTTTAGATCACACTTTCATGGGGTAATGAGGTATGGACGTGTACACCGGAAAGCTGTCTACACACATGCCCGGTCGGTCCTGCCTAATACACCTCCCATGCTTGGTTTCGACCAAGCTGAAGAGTGATGCTTGAGCACCTCTTCAAAACCCTAAAACTTCATCAACGGTCGCAGATGAGAGTCACAAATCATCTCGTTCGTCCAACTCTACCAGCTTGGTTAAGCAGCCTTGGTTAGGAGTTAAGCGACCAGCAAGGCATCACCACGATCACCGTCCACCACTCTTCCACATGAGGTGATCGGCCAAATCAGGGCTTGCCTGTATAGCCTCCAAACGATCACTCGAAGATGGATGGACATGATGCTATTTTAAGACGCTTAAATTCGTGACTTACTCCGTTAAGCCTTAAAACAGCGGTGCTTCACACATGCTGAATATATTCGATACGTTACCTGCATCGAATACACAAGATATCTCATAAATATCGACTTCCTAAATAACTTAGTTATTTAATCCAGCATTACATGCTACTTCCTGTGGGTCCCACGATTCACACGATCGAGACATCAATCATGTCACAAACTGGGGGATACTTAATGGGGTATTGGTCTGGCGGTTTACAGCGTGCAGCGCACAACGCGCCACCACAAGAACGTGTCAGGAAGTCATGGACGGTTAGTGATGATGGGAGAAGTGGGCAAGACTGGTCATGTGACACTAACACACAACTCCATTACTCCATCACTCCACTTCCTCCACTTCCCATGAGAGATGTGGGTTAGGCTTAATGACTTGTATAAATAGGTTCTCCTCCCTATTTCCACAGAACAAGACAAGGTAAGACAAGACAGAAAACCAAGTGTTGATACAATCGTATTCAAACACCAGAATTGATAGCTTACATCCTGCAAGCCAGTTCAGCTTTCTGATACAAGTCATAAAACAGCCAACACCTCCATAATCTCAACACCTTCTTCGCTTCCCTCCCTAAGATCAACCCAACTCCTTCACTTTGTGACCGAAGCAAGTCTGGAACGGCCATTTCTTGGTTTAGGCCAGAGTTGTACAAATTGATTTCTTGAATCACAAGCACTCCCGTGCAGTGCATTTGTTTAGGGTTTAGATTCATTTCTCATCCACACACCCCAAATTACCAAAACCGACAGAAATAGTTTTCACCCATAAACAATGGGCGACCACAGTGGGAGATTAATCTCTCGGTTGTGAAGTCAATTTCTTCAATACCTTTTCAATTTTACTGATTTCGAAAATGGTGGATCTTAGGTATGGATCAACAACCAATCCTGACGGGACTAGCGCTGACAACACTCCCGGTGTTGATATCCCAGGTGTCACCGTGCATCCAGTCAATACCATCAATATATCTCGTGGAATTACTTCCTCTACTACCAGCACCAACGGAGCAGGATGAGATATTCCAATGGGTGTGACACTTCCTATCACAAGAGCCAAAGCAGCCGCAAACCCTGGCATCTCTTCAAGTGTAACGCCTCCAGCCGTCACCAGAGCAACAACCTTTCCTCCGTCAGGACGAGGGGCTGGAGGAGCCAGAGGAGGACAACCCCCTATTACCATGGAGGATTTGATGGAGAGACAAGAAGTTCTCGCAAGGGCACAAACGTACATGGCTACAACTCAGAAAGAGGTACTCATTTTTCTTAAGGCATTAACTAGTCGATTGCCACAAGAGCCACGACAGCCCTTGGAGCCAACAAGGAACGCATTCAACGCACCCGGAGCAGGTACTACAGCAGCGCGGGCCTACATGGACCTGATCAAAGAAGCGATAAACGACATACTCGATCTCCTCATCGAGATGACATCAGATACGAGCAGTTCTCCTGTCACAGAGATTTCTACACTGGGTACTGATCCTCGCAGCAATCCTCCTCAAGTCAATAGTTTCACTATAAACCAGAGGCCGGTGGATCAGGAAGCGGCTTCTCTATTGGAAAGTTTATGCAAACTCTTACACCTCTCGAAGAATCAACGGGCGGAGACGTTTGCTGCAATTAACCAGATATCACTGGACGTGCACCTGGCTCCTTCACGCCCAGAAGTTTCGAACGCATCAGAAATATCTGTGAATAATGTTACATTTACAGAGGACGACATGATGGCGGAGGAAGGTCACAACCGGTCCCTACATGTTACTGCACGCATCAAGGATTCAGAGTTCAAGAGGACCCTCATCGACATGGGAGCGTCTTCGAATGTGATTACTTTCAAGACTCTCAGGACAGCCAAGGTTCGCCCATGCAAGATCGTACGACAGCCTACCACAATGACATACTTTGAAGGAAACCAGACCGACACATACGGGATCGTCCCTTCAACGTATCAACAATGCCTGAAGACTGTGCTGAATAAAGAAGTCGTTCGTATTCCTGCATCATTGTCTCCTTATGCACCAATATACGGAGTGGAACTGCTCGAACTGAGGGAAGATCCGCGGGAAGGATCAGACAAAATCCATTGCATCCCACTCCCTACGTGGGCGTCAATCCAGGAGGAGGACCGACTTGCATCATCGAAGGCTAGGCCCCATGATGCATCCTTGCTGACAAAGCGTCTCAATTCTTCTCTCCGCCAAGCAGGATGCTACAACAACGACGAGCCACAAGGAGAAGTGCTAGATGCTCCACGACAGCTGCAAGATGGCACCAACTCCACAACTGATGAGATCGACGATGAGGAATCTCCTAGGCCTATCTCTATCATCTCGACCTTGTGTAAGCATTCATACAATCTCCGATCCAAGCCGGTCAAATAATCTCCGAGTCAATTCAGGCGCGAGATCAGGTGTTGCATGGATTCCAGAGACTTGAACGAATGCTTTCCCAAAGACGATTTTCCTCTACCTAACATCGACATGTTGGTAGATGCTACCAGCGGACACGACATGTTCTCCTCCATGGATGGATGTAGCGGCTACAACCAGATAAGGATGTATGAGCATGATGCAATCAAATCCAAGACTCAAGCTATCCTCACAATATCGCTGCCGCGAACCGTGAAGGAGATCCAAAGCTTCATGGGCAAGGTGAACTACATTCGACGTTTTATACCTGGTCTAGCCTAGCTCATTACTTCATTCACTCCCTTGATGAAGAAATGAGCAAGTTTCGTCTGAACCGCACTACAACAGGAAGCAATTCTGAAGATTCAACGAATATTGTCATCTTCAAATCATCACAAAGGGTTCGCCTATTATGTCAGCTCGGACGAGAGCGTGCCCGGGACATCTTCAGATCTACTGGAGCCGACACCTCAAGGTGTAATTGTGCATCAATAGGGCGGTACCTGTCAATTGTGCTTTGTTAAAAAACTAGCGCTTTCAGACATCCTCTGAACTCCACGCTCAGTTGCGACAGCACATGCTCTGCTAGAAACAGCAAGCCTGCCAGTAATGAAGAGCCTCACGATGTTCGTGGAAGCATACATTTCACCAACGGGCAATACAACCTTCAGCCTTTTGTAAACAGTTTTGCTGAAGCAGTAAGAGGAAAACCACCGAGATACAACATCCTGCGCGTCCAAGATATTCCATGTCTGTCTCGACGGCAGCAACATCAATGAGAGACGCTTTCAGAATTTCGTCTCCCGTAGAAGAAGTAGCTGCGTTACCAAAGGAGATAGCACCTGGGTCTTAAGAGGTACATACAGATTCTCCATGTCAAGAGCTTCATCATTAGTTAAGTCATTCGCATGAAGGAACTTCCCTACTCCTCAAAGACACTATCCAAAGATGATAATGGCAAAGGAGTATGACGCTCAGCACTGCCCATCTCAAAGATGGTGAATTTAGAGAGATACAAGCACGCTATCATTCCAAGATGTCCAAAGACGAGGATATACTCAAGAGTGCAGACGTATTGTCAAAGGCCGGTGATATTCCTGGACGTCTATGAAGCGCAACGCAGGCGTAAAGACGGCCTCATGAACCCAGCGTGACAACATCTATCAAGTCGAAAGCTCAGTGGATACTCGTGGACATGGGACTGTCTCCCTCTTCTCTATTCCATGAAGAAACATCAAGAAAGCCATCGGTTCCAGCTTCCTCCTCTAATAACGAGACGATCTCTACCATTGTATGAAGGGTGCCAAGTTCGTGCAAGTTGCCACCACGCCTCTCACTGCCAGTCTCTTCTGATCACATCTGCTGCCAAGAACCGTTGTTGCTCGTCGATTGATACCATCCAGAGCTTCACCATATCAACGACCACTACGTACAAAAGACCCATCGGGCATACAAGATAGAGCCACGTAGACCACGCTTGGGGACTAAGGCTCAGCATGAAATTCTTTCGCCGTCAGTCAAGAACTTCTTCAGCACAAGAGAGATGGTTAATCAAGAAGCATGTAGTTCGCAAGGGGAAACCAAACTGAAGAAGAAGCCGCTTCAACGCTCCCTCTAGCAGAAGCCGCTTCAATGCTCTCTCTTCAGAAGAAGGCGTTTCAGCTCTCTCCAGAAGAAGTCGCTTCAACACTTCAACTCTCTTTCCGGGACCCACTTAGACTACACTCCAGAAGCTGCTTCAACGCTCTCCGGGACCTGCTCGCTCCAGAAGCTGCTTCGATGCTCTCTGCAGGAACCACATTCACAATTGAGCACACAAGGTTCATTTTTGAGCAAAGCAAGCATGCGGTGGGTCCCACGTTCAAGCGAAGCAAAGCAGGCACAACAAGCCCACGTTCGATCAAGCAGGCGCATGATGAGTCCCACGATCGAACAAAGCAGGCTCTCGACCGAATCAGGCATAGCAAAGGTCCATCAAAGCAGACAAGGCCGGTATTGGGTCCAAACAAGGCTAGTATTAGGCCACGTCACCAAACGAGGCAGGTGTTGGTTAAGTCCGCGAAGCCTGTGTTGGTCGAGATTACAGGGCTAATATCCCCAAGCAAGACTGACATCACGTCAGTCAAGCAGGTATTGGGCCACGCAAGCAAGACTGATATCATGTCAGTCAAGTAGGTTGGTGTTAGGTCACGTCAAGCCGGTATTGGTCAAGGCCGATCAAGGTCACAAGTCTGGTATTGGGCCACGTCAGCAAGCAAGGCCGGTCGAGGTCACGAAGCCGGTGTTGGTCGAGGTCACAAGGCTGGTATAAGGTCGATGTTTGATCAGGCATACACGGTGGGACCCACATTCAATCAAGCATCTATGGCGGGCCCGCATTCATTCGCACGTATCATAACACGATTTTTATTTATTCATGGGAATCGTGTCTACGAAATTCAAGCCAAGGAAGGAAACCGGTCCCACCCAAAAATTCCATGCTTGCATGGCGCGTTCACATGGACAATTGCTAGCGGTCGGTCAAAGATGTTCCGGGTAAACTCCTTTATCTCGTTTTTCTCGCATATGTATGTCACCATCTCATGCCTACCCCACAATGATGCAACCATTATGCGCTAGGCAGGGGACTTAATGTTGATGGTGGATTTTCGTTTAAGGCTAAAATTGTAAAAGCCAAATTTATACTTTGACATCCTGCAAAGGATAAAGCCACTGATAAGTGATGAATACTTCTCCACTTTACTAATTCACCTAAAATGGAGCATGTAGCAACAATCCCATGAATTTATAGCATTATCAATTAATGCATGACCAGCCTTGTATTTCCTATGCTGTTCCCGCCGAACTCTCATTATTGGTGCGGCATGACGACTGAGTGTTGCTCTCAGCAGAGTAACACGAATCTCCAAGTGTCTAATGAGGCATGCACGAAATACCCGTACAGGCTACAACTCTCGGTGTGTTATACTAGCCCGATTGAGCATACATCTCTCGGTGTGTTATACTAGCCCGATTGAGCATATTTGAATTTGGCCTGTCCATATCAGTCTTAGAAACAATCATGACCACGCAAGTTGGCCGCACGATTTAACCAGCCTAGACGAACCCTAGAAGGAACATGCAACTACAACAATGACCACCAGCGGGCCCCTTAGTGCCATGGAGGGTCAAGTACAAGTCACGCCCTCCAAACAACCACCAATAACCAGCCTGAAGTTGGATGTCCATGCTGGTATGGAGCGGCTTGGAGGAGCTCGTACGAACAAAGGCTACCTACGACAGTCTCAAATCCATCACGTCCGTTCATCTTCGCAGGCATAGATGGACGGCGCGGATCGCCCCATTCCCGGTCGGACAAGCACCGTTATGTACACCGGCGGGCCCCCTTTCTACCTGCATAGCCGACCATCTCACGACCTAGCCAGGGAGGAGCAAACGCTCGCCCAAAGCTCGGCCAGCGTGATGCTTTAAGGGTCGCAGGAAATTCCACTAAAGGTCTTAAATCGATCTCGACCATCCAACTTCACCGGCATGTTTGGATGGCTTAATTCAGACTCCTAACCACCAGACAGGTATTGGCGTGATCACCACCGGCCCAATGTGGGTCCCACATGGTCGGCCTCCCCAAAAGAGGAGCGTAGCTTGCCAATTCATCCAGCCAAAGTAGCGTGGACATGAAACCCTAATTAGGGTTTGCGGCATATCACATGTGTCGCAAATCAATAACGACCATCCATCTTCGCAGGCATAAATGAAGGGTGTAGATGTAGATTCAAAGGGTCCCGAGCATGTCAACATGATCATCGTGGGCCCATCTACACGCCTGACTGATCGACCAAGGCTAACCATGGCTGGACTTCTCGAAACACGCGCCCGAAGTAGGCATGACGTGCGGTCTTCAACTCCTTTGCGGCATGGGATTTCTATCACAAATCAATATCATCCGCTCCTCTTTACCGGACAAATTGAGTGGTTTAGATCACACTTTCATGGGGTAATGAGGTATGGACGTGTACACCGGCAAGCTGTCTACACGCATGCCCAGTCGGTCCTGCCTAATACACCTCCCATGCTTGGTTTCGACCAAGCTGAAGAGTGATGCTTGCGCACCTCTTCAAAACCCTAAAACTTCATCAACGGTCGCAAATGAGCGTCACAGATCATCTCGTCCGTCCAACTCTACTAGCTTGGTTAAGCAGCCCTGGTTAGGAGTTAAGCGACCAGCAAGGTATCATCACGATCACCGTCCACAACTCTTCCACATGAGGTGATAGGCCAAATCAGGGCTTGCCTGTATAGCCTCCAAACGATCACTCGAAGATGGCTGGACATGATGCTATTTTAAGACGCTTAAATTCGTGACTTACTCCGTTAAGCCTTAAAACAACGATGCTTCACACATGCTGAATATATTCGATGCGTTACCTGCATAGAATACACACGATATCTCATAGATATCGACTTCCTAAATAACTTAGTTATTTAATCCATCATTACATGATACTTCCTGTGGGTCCCACGATCCACACGATCGAGACATCAATCATGTCACAAACTAGGGGATACTTACTGGGGTATTGGTCTGGCGGTTTACAGCGTGCAGCGCACAACGCGCCATCATAAGAACGTCTCAGGAAATCATGGACGGTTAGTGATGACGGGAGAAGTGGGCAAGACTGGTCGTGTGACACAAACACACAACTCCATTACTCCATCACTCCACTTCCTCCACTTCCCATGAGAGACGTGGGTTAGGCTTAATGACTTGTATAAATAGGTTCTCCTCCCTATTTCCACAGAACAAGACAAGGAAAGACAAGACAGAAAACCAAGTGTTGATACAATCGTATTCAAACTCCAGAACTGATAGCTTGCATACTGCAAGCCAGTTCAGCTTTCTGATACAAGTCATAAAACAACCAACACCTCCACAATCTCAACACCTTCTTCGCTTCCCTCCCTAAGATCAACCCCATCTCCTTCACTTTGTGACCGAAGCAAGTCTGGAACGGCCATTTCTTGGTTTAGGCCAGAGTTGTACATAATGATTTCTCGAATCACAAGCACTCCCGTGCAGTGCATTTGTTTAGGGTTTAGATTCATTTCTCATCCACACACCCCAAATTACCAAAACCAGCAGAAATAATTTTCACCCATAAACAACGGGTTCAAACTTATAATAGATTTCCCAGTAAAACTGATATCACTGTCTTGTATCCGAATCAATAATAGTTTTATATTTCTCTAAATCGATTTGAAACATTCCTGAATAACATCAATGACACATATCACTGTTCCAGGCTATTTCCAAATGATAAACTTGAATCATGATTTTGATTCCGAACAATAAATTGTCCTTAACCGAAATTCATCAAGTATGAACAAATGTTCATTAAGCTTACCCATTATATTTCGAGAAATTATCACGATAAACTTGACTCCAAATTCTTGTCTATGCATACTAGTCTAATTAGTTATGCGACATCGTCTCAAACGATAGAAAGTGAATATAACTTGAGATATAGGTGGTTCAGTCTTCACTTACCTTTTGTTGATGAAGTTATCCGAAAGCTTCGGTTGATCTTCGCCTTCAAACGGTAGAGCGCAATGATGACTGCTGTAATCTTCTGTTTCTCAACTATATTTTTATCCTAGTACGAGACTTAACTAATTGTAGACCATAAATCAAGATATAGTTTTGACAACTAAATTTGACAACAAGCTTGAGATAACAATACTTGTAAGTTCGACCGAGCAATGCTCTAACACATTGATCATGATAAAATGACCAAGTCTAATACTAGAGAATTAAATATAACCTTGCATGTCAATATCACTATATCATAAGTGGAATCATTGTAGTCGATATGTATTCACAATCTTCAGGTCTTCAAGGTAATACTTGTATGTCTCAACATTCCTAGACTTTATAGTCTAACCTAAACGAAGTTGACTCTAGTACATTTAATCAAGCGACTATAATTGAGTTTTGATATTAAAATATGACAACCAAACTTGACATACTAACGCTT
Organism: Papaver armeniacum; assembly: GCA_023531295.1. Lineage (NCBI taxonomy): Eukaryota > Viridiplantae > Streptophyta > Magnoliopsida > Ranunculales > Papaveraceae > Papaver > Papaver armeniacum. Next base: position 379,841 of record JAJJWW010003262.1, read on the forward strand.
GGTGGGTTCAACCGAGCAATGCTCTAACAGTTGGAGAACCAGTTCGCAAACCGCAAGTTCAAATAGGGACAAATCACAAACCATTATGAACTGATTTTTGAAATTTGGTATTATAGGCTAGCAGTTGAAGAAACCGGTTCACGAACTGTTATCAACTGAGTTCGGTAGTCTTGCAGAGTTGAGGAACCTGGTTCATGAACCATTGCACCCTGACTCGTGAACAAGCCTAATGGCGCACGAACCATTGTACCAACCGTCTCAGTTTAAGATTTTAGCAGATGCTCAAAGACTTATTTTTTAAATATGTTTAGCATTGCTAGGTTTCCCTCAAACACTTCTAAGACTTCATTGATCACTCAAACACTTATATGTGTGCATCATGGTTAAATTCTTAGGTGTTTAAATGAACATCAAATTGCTTTAGTTATTTGGCATACTTGCCAAACTGAACAATCATTATACACGGTTCCAGAATCGGTTCCTAGTGTATATTCTTCTATTGTATTTTCAAAACCTAAAAGTGTTTGCTTGATTCTCAAGTTATCTTATCTTGAATTCTAAGCAACCGCTGGTCCTTGAAAATCTACAAATAGAGATGCTCTTTGAACTGGGAAATTCAATCCCTGACACTTTGTGTCCTAGTTAATTCTAAAGTCTTCCTTTGTAGACCTGGTTTTCTCTGAGAAACATAATTAGGTCTACGAATTAAAAGACTTCGCTTTTGGGATTCATGAAGCCAGATCCGACTATCTTTTCCTTGATAGTTCATGTATCCTGATCTTGCTTTTATGTTATCGAGGTTTTCTTGATCTCTCTTGGGCAAGATAGATAGTAATCAAAAAGTTCTCTTTGTCTCAGACTTTGTGATTCCTCGGGATAAATATCTGAAACTGATCTTTATTGATCTTTTGAAGATTGTTCTTGAGAGGTAGTTAAGAATCTAGGCTGGTCTTTGGGAGTCGTAAGTTCCAGATTTGAGAAGTTTGTTAGTTTTGTCTATTGCAAACATATTTGTTCACCTTGATCTTTGATCTAAACGAAAATCGAATAGGCTTATCTTTTAGAGGCAGATTGGTATAAAAAAATCTTCACTTCGGCTGAAGCAACTCTTAGGTTGTGAAGGACGTCAGCTAAGAGAATCAATTGCGTAGAGCCTTAAGAGGTTCAAGAAACGTAAGAAGCGTGACTGTAACTGAATCGCTTAGAGGGTGGATTCGATCTCAACTACATTCCTGTCTGAAGTATGATAGTATGCTAGTGTCTGTAGCGGCTTAATACAATTTGATGTTCAAATCTGGATGAGGTCCCGGTTTTTTTTGCTATTGAGGTTTTCTCGTTAACACAACTTCTGGTGTCTTGTATTTTTCCTTTTCGGTATTATATTTTTTATCTTTATAATTGGATTTACATAGGTTTGGACGTATTCAATCTAAATAGATACATCCGCTTAGTTATAATCGATTACAAGACTAGTTTCTTGTAGAATTTGTATCTTGAAAGATAGATAACAAGTTTAGTTACTTGGCAGAATTCCGATTGGATTATTTGGATACAACTATATTGATCTTGGATATTGATTTTTTGGATCGTCCAGGTACTCTGCTTAACAATCAGGTTCACAAAGTTTGTGTCCATATACATACCGATTGAGTAGATGTTGAGATACAAACTCTATATGCATGTTTTCAACGATCATTCAGTTAGTTTACTTGCAATTGTATTAGGTTTTGTCCATACAAGTTGCCGAACAAAAAAGTTGGGCGTTGGTACCCCTACGTTTTCAGACATATGGTCTAAGGTCTTTAGTAGTGGCCAAAAAAGGATGGGTCGGCATATATCGAGTCCATGGTACTTCTGTGGTTGCAAAATCAAATGTGTGTTCGTAGACATCATATGACCAAGATACTTTGGTGGTGGCCAAAAAAGTGTGGGTTAACATACATCGTGACCATGGTATGTTTGTGGTGTCTGTAAAATGTGGGTTGATGTATATCGCGTCTATGGTACTTTTGTGGTTGCAAAATCAAATGTGGGTTGATGTACATCACGTCTAACCTACTTTTGTGGTTCACAAAATAGTGTGCGTCCACATACATTGCGTCTTACGTATTTCTACACTTGCTATGTTGTCATGCGAAGGAAATTGGATGACCATATTTCTTTTTAGTTTCAAAAAATTAGTGGGAAGAAAATCTTCTTGACTAAATTTCGTGTATGTCGGAGACCTATGTTGCCTTAACTTGGTCGACCATTTTTCATTTAGTCGGATGATTTTGGTCGGCTATTTAAGATTTTCTTGTAGCCTGTATAGATAAAAATATTGTCCAATTTTTTTTTTCCGCCTTAGGTCTTGTATATGTTATGGACAATCTTATAAAAATGAACATATACCAACTACCTCTCATTCAAGAGAAGATTGTTGTCGGATATTTCACCTCACGAAGTCCATAAAAGAGACAGAATGCCCCTTCCTTTTATAATGTTGTCATCTTAAGATATATCCACATGCTTTATAAATCCATGTGCCTGCAGGTTCATTTGTTTCTTAGTTCCATAAACCCGAACCTCACCTGAACAAGCATTATAGACCTAAATCAGCTCAAGGCTCGGTCCAGTGAAAAGATTGATATAATTTACAACACAGTAAAACTTCTAAGTGAAGCTAGTTGTAACTTGGAGCAGAGTTCATCGGTAAAGGGTTATTTGTCAATCAGTATTCTGCTAAGACCCTCTCTACAGATAAAGAATCAAATACCAATGGGAAGTAAGAATCATTAATGGGAATGTTTTTTTTTTTTTTTTTTTTTTTTTTTTTTTTTTTTGGGAATTCCTTCATATACCCCTCAAAAACACCCCCTAGTATAGTTAGTTAAAAAAATAGTTACAGTTCAGTTATTTGAAAAACCTCAAAATAGTAGAATTTTTTTTTATGCACACACCCTTTTCATTAAAAAAAAAAAGTAATTCTATAATATTATCATGATTCTCTTTCCCTGAACCTCTATAATCCAAGCTTTTTTAATTGAGCTTTTCAACTGCCTTGGTAATGACTATCTTGGCATGGAATTGTCAAGAAATAAACCAACCGGTAACTATACAACACCTACGAAGTCTAGTTTCCCTTCACAAACCCAACATCATATTCCTTTCTGAAACCATAGCAACCCATCATCATATGCTAGGACTAGCTCAATCCTTACAATACCATAACCACTTCTCTGTTCCTAAAATTGGAAGGAGAGGTGGTCTTTGCCTAATGTGGGAAGATAACATCAACATCCAAATATTACTTCACTCGCAAAACTACATCCATGCTTTGGTCACCCCTTCACCCCCCTGAACAGCCATGGCTGTGCACAAGTATATATGGCCCACCACACCCAGATTTGAGGAAAATCTTCTGGCAAGAATTCCCATCAATCCAGCTATGCCATGGCTTTTTCTAGGAGATTTCAATGACGTGCTAGATCAATCAGATAAAAAAGGGAGGAAGCTAAGTAACTTATGCTCAATCTCAACCTTTCCTCACAATGATGGACCAGATGGGATTTATGGACTTGGGATTTCGAGGCGACCCCTATACATGGACAAACAACTAAATGGGGCAAGACAACATTCTAGAAACTGGATAGAGCAGTGGCAACTCAACATTGGCGTACTGCAAATCCACATGCAGCAGTTACTCACCTTCCCAGAATAGCATCTGATCATGCCCCAATCCTACTACAAGGAAAAGCAATAGATTGGCAGGGAACAAAAAATTACAAGTTTGAACATTTATGGCTCTCTCATTCCCAACTCAAACAAGTGATTGATTCGGCTTGGATACAACAACAACATATTGAACCTACCATGGATCTTCAATTAAAACTCATATCCACCGGACAAACTCTTCTAGAATGGAACAAGGAAACTTTTGGGCATCTTCCAACTAAGATCAAAAAATCGATGGCAAAGATAAAAATGGCGCAACATCAATGTGCTACGGGTAATGAGCTAGAATTCTGGTTAGATCAAGAAAAGCAATTAAGGACAAATCACTTGGAGCTGTTACAATGTCATGCAACTTACTGGCAACAAAGATCCATAATTAAATGGCTACAATAAGGAAATCTCAACACAACCTTCTTTCACACTAAAGCAACCATTCATCGATCCTGTAACAATATACAACAACTTCAAGATTCACAAAACATTTGGATTAATAAGAAAGAAGATGTGGTTCAACTCATTCTTAATCATTACTCTGACCAATATACAGCTCAACCTAAGGTCATAGTTGAAGAGCTTTTCAAGGATATCAATCCCAAATTATCTCCAAGACAAATGGACATGTTAACTGAAGAAGTAACTGCGGAGGAAATTAAACAGGCCATATTCTCCATAAACTCCGAGAGTGCTCCGGGACCAGATGGTTACACCATTAAGTTTTTCAAAGTTTTCTGGGATACAACTCATTCCCAATTGATTGTTATGGTTCAAAGTTTTTTCAAAGATCTTAATATTCATCCACTCATGAATCACACAAACTTGACACTAATACCTAAAGTGGATCACCTATCAAAACCTTCTCAATTCATACCCATAGGGCTATGCAACGTCACCTACAAAATTATTGCAAAAATCCTAGTTAATCGAATTAGAACATTACTCCCCTTTATAATAAGCCCTTATCAAAGTGCCTTCGTATCGCTGGAGAGCTGTTTCATCATATAAAAACCTCAAGCCTCACCAAGGACCCTAAAATAGCACTCAAACTGGATATCCAAAAAGCCTATGATAGCTTAGATTGGGGTTTCATCAAGACCGCTTTCACCAAGCTGGGATTTCCAACAATCTTTATAGATTACATTATGCTATGTGTCACAATTGTTACATACTCAATCAACATAAATGGCACACCTCATGGATATATCAGTCCAACTAGAGGAATTAGACAGGGGACCCACTATCTTCATACATATTTATAATATGTGCGGAGATATTGTCTACGAATTTGGGAAACCTTCAAAATCAGAAGTTGGTTCAAGGTATCAGCATATCAAAAAAAGCACTGCCCATTATACATTTAATGTATGTTGATGATCTACTGATCACCTATAAATCCTCTGCTCAGAGTAATCTCCACCTCAAGAATTTGCTGCACTCTTATGGCACTTCGGCGGGCCAGGTAATTAATACAACCAAATCAGTAATCATTCATCACCCAAGACTGGATCCGATCAAAGTTAGTAATCTTGAACAATTATTCGATATTCCGGCAACATCAAAACCTCCAATCTATCTAGGAGTTCAGTTCAAGCAAGGAAGAGCATTTAACCACACCTTTGCGCCACTCCTACAAAGATTAGCCCGAAAAGTTAAAGGATGGATGACAAAATGCCTAACCCAAGCTGGAAGAGTCGTACTCATTAAAACCTCCCTAATCCCCACCTCAAACCATCTAATGCAAATGCAAAACTTCCCCGTCAATATTCACAAACAAATAGATCGTATCACCAGAAATTTCTTCTGGGGACATGATTCGTCAGTTAAAAAGCTTCATCCTATAGGTTGGGACAAGGTAACAACTCCAATATCTGAAAGAGGATTAGGCATAAGGAAAAGTAGTGATCATAACAAGGCTCTTCTCATGAAAAGAATTTGGAGTTAGCACGATCAACCTAACTCAATTTGTGGAAGTTTCTTCAGCGAAAAATATCTTGATCAACAACCAATTCTACAAGGCATTGTTACCATACCTTGTTCCTCTAGCCTCCAATGGCGATAATTGGCATCAATCGTCCCTACCATGCAACAACTGATATTTCATCGTATTGGAAATGGGGTATCAACACCAATAGAATCCAACTGGATCCCACACTCACCAAACCTAGACCCAAATCAATGCTACCCGATTCGAAATGTAGCTGATATCATTGATCCAATCTCTCACAACTGGAACCAGGAAAAATTAAACACTCTACCCAATCATGTAGCCCAAAAAATCATAAACATCCACCTCCCTCAAGATAGCCCCCAGGACAAAATTATCTGGCCACATTCGAAAACTGGAAAATATACTACTTCATCGGGATACAAATGTCTAACCCACGGTCAATCTAACCATGTTCCCCTCCCACCCACCAAATTCCTGTGGACCTTACCGTGTCCACCAAAAATTCAGCTTTTCTTGTGGAAAACAATCAATGAAGGATTACCAACCTTCTCTTTACTTCCTCATATCCACTTAACCAATTCAGACATTTGCCCCAGATGTAATATTCATCAAGAATCAACAACTCATCTATTAATTCACTGTCCAACGACAACTACATCTTGGAACACTTTACTCATTCAACCCTCAACCGCACCAAATACCAACATCGCCCCCGCATTTACTTTAACACCTCATACAACTATCTCTAAAATCCTACAACAACCAGCTCCAACATTTGTTATCTCTACTTTCTGTTTTCTTTTCTGGACCTTATGGCTAGCTAGAAATGAACTAGTATACCGTCAAAAACAAACAACAACAACAAAAATCTTAGCTTGGGCTCAAAAACAACAACAAGAATATTGGGCATCTCTACAGTCCTTACCTCCGGTCCTACCGGGAGATTCACCGATACTCAACCACTCAAGAAACACCAAAAAGATCTCAACAATATCGGTAGGATGGTCCACGCCGAATATAAACTGGATTAAGATTAACACTGATAGAGCAGCCAGAGGTCATCCGGGTTTTGCGGGTGGAGGTTTTATTTGCAGGGACTCCGACACACGGACGATAATGGCTCTATCTCAACCTTTGGGAATTACGACAACCTTAATAGCAGAAACTTGGGCTCTTCTTCTGGCATCGAGAACTGCAGCTGAAAGGCAATGGCCAAAAGTTATCTTTGAGACAGACTCAGAGAATATTCTGCGCTTTATCACATGCCCTACTCCCGCCCCTTGGCATATCTCAGGGATGATTGAGGAAATAAAGAATAGGATACAACAGATTCCGCAGACTGCTATACGACACAACTACAGAGAAGGAAATCAAGCAACAGATGGTTTGGCCAATCATGCGGCAGATGGAAGCCAAACGGGAAATCTGTCAACCAAAATTTGGGACCAAGAAATCCCAATTTTTATTAGTCAAATTATTTACCATGACTCTGTGGGTACCACATACCCACGCCAAATTGTAACCTAATTTTTGTTTAATAAAATACATGCTTCAAAAAAAAAAATCATGATTCATGATAGAACTTAGTTAAATATATCTAGGTACATGTACACATTCATCTCTCCAATTGAATATGTGATGTAGTGTACTGTACTCAGTACAATTTGGAGATCGAGGGACTTGAAACTAAGAAATATGGTTCCTATTGAACGCAACCTTTACTACAAACTTCAGATATATTTCATTAATGAAAACGGAAGAAGGTTCTTATAGCATAAATAAGAAATGATTAACCTAGTAATGACGATCAGATAGTGCACACGTGTCACTATCTGGACGGTCATTATTTACCCTATCATATTTTAGGTATTTCAGCACCAATAATCAGATCAGGGCAGCCACAGTGCCATTACTACAAGATAACAAGACAAGTGAATATGACATTGCCGACCGCTAAAGAATATCCTTGTCCTCAAGGATAAAGTTTCGATAGTGAGATCTGATGGTGGAGATGTCCTCCCAAGTGGCATCTGCAGGAGTGGAGTTATTCCATTGAATCAGCAATTGTTTTACCTGGTGTTGTCCTCTAAGAATGGTTCTATTCTGCAGCACTTTTTCTGGTCTCATGATAATTTCACCTGCATGATCTACAATGGGCAATGTAGGAGAAGGAATATGTTTTCTACCAATGTGTTGTTTAAGCTGAGAAACATGGAAGACTGGGTGAATTCTTGCCTGAGAAGGGAGATGCAATTTGTAGGCCACTGAGCCAATCTTCCGTAGAATGGAAAATGGCCCATAAAACTTGGCTGAGAGCTTAAAGTTCTTCCTGACTGAGACTGATGCTTGTTTATATGGTTGCAGTTTTAGGTAAACCAAGTCACCCACCTCAAAAGTTCTATGTTTTCTTGACTTGTCAACATAAAATCTCATCCTCTCTTGAGCTTTGTGCAAGGATTCCTTTAGAATGTCCAGCATTGCATCTCTCTCTTTCAAGTAAGATTCAACAGCAGCTACAGAAGTTGTTGCAGCAGATGGGAATGACATGTGAGGAGGAAGGTAGCCATACAAGGCTTGAAATGGAGACATTTTTAAGCTAGTGTGATAAATAGTGTTGTACCACTATTCTGCTATAGAAATCCATTGGCACCACTTGCTGGGTATGTGACAAGTAATGCATCTTAAATAGGTCTCCAAACATGAGTTTAGTCTTTCTGACTGGCCATCAGTTTGGGGATGATAGGATGTGCCGAGGTTCAAGCTTGTGCCAGAGACTTAAAAAATTTCTTGCCAGAAATGGCTAGTAAAAACTCTATCCCTGTCAGATACAATGGAAGCAGGTAAGCCATGAAGTTTAAATACCTGGTCCAAGAAAGCTTTTACTACATAAGTGGCAGTGTAGGGATGGTGTAGAGGAATGAAATGGCTGTATTTAGTAAGCTTGTCAACAACCACAAGAATAACAGTCTTTCTATCACTGGAAGGTAGCCCTTCAATGAAATTCATTGTGATATGTTGCCAGGCATGCTCTGGAACTGGTAATGGCTGTAGCAAGCCAGCAGGAAAAGTTGTTTCTCCTTTGTTCCTCTGACAAGTATCACATTCAGCAACAAAGAGTAGTATATCCTTCTTCATATTAGGTCAATATAAGTATTTTTTGGCCCTGACATAAGTGGCTTGCATCCCTGAGTGACCACCAATTGCAAAAGAATGCAGTGTGCTTAAAATTGTTGATCTAACCCCATTACCAGTACCAAAATATAATCTGGATTTATATCATAAAACTTCATCTTGATAAGAATAAGGTGGTGTTAAGGTGGAAGAGAGTACTAGATGTGGAATGAGTTGTTGAGCTTTGGGGTCACCAACATAGCTGTGAAGAAGTTCAGTCATCCAAGTAAGTTTTGACACAGCTAATGTAGCTATGTGTTCAGTATCATGAGGTCTTCTAGATAATAATTTCATAATCAAAGCCTAAGAGTTTTATTAACCATCTTTGTTGTAACACTATAGTAATTCTCTGCTCTAGGAAGTACTTTAAACTCTGATGATTTGTGAGTATGACAAATATGTTACCTTGAAAATAATGTCTCCACTTCTGGACAGCTTTAACTATTGCTAAAAAATCCTTTTCATAAGTAGAAAGTGCTCTTGCTATGGGTCCCAATGCTATACTGAAAAAAGAAATTGGCCTTCCTTGTTGAGTTAAGACAGCACCAATGCAGGTGTCACTTGCATCACTTTCAACAGTGAATGACTGAGTAAAATCTGGTAGAGTAAGAACTGGAGTGGTAGACATTGCAGATTTAAGTTTCTCAAATGCAATGGTAGCAGCTGGAGTCCAAGTGAAAGATTTTTTTCTCAAAAGTTCAGTAAGTGGCTTGCTAATGGCACCATAATCCTTCACAAATTTTTTGTAATAACCTGTGAGTCCAAGAAAGCCCCTTAAGTCTCTGATAGAAGTGGGAATGGGCCAACTCTTCATAGCTGCTATCTTGTTAGGGTCAGCACATACACCAGCAGGAGTAATAATGTGGCCTAAGTATTCTGACTGTGACTGACCAAAACAACATTTGGAGAGCTTTGCAAAAAGTTGGTGCTGCCTTAGTAATGAAAAAACAATCTTCAAATGCTCAAGATGGAAGAACTGTATATGAGGATATCATCAAAAAAAACTAGTACAAACTTCCTCAAATAAGGAGCAAAGACTTCATTCATAAGGGCTTGAAAGGTGGCAGGAGCATTGGTGAGGCCAAAAGGCATTACCTTAAATTGATAGTGACCATGATGAGTTTTAAATGCAGTTTTGAAAATATCAGCAGGATTGACTAATATCTGATGATACCCTGCTCTCAGATCAATTTTAGAAAGCACCTTGAATCCCTTTAACTCACCTAAAAGTTCATCAACAAGTGGAATGTGGAACTTGTCTTTAATGGTAATGCTTGTTAAGTCTCTTGTAATCTACACAAAATCTCCAAGAACCATATTTCTTTTTAACTAAGAGAATTGGAGATGCAAAAGGGATGTGACTCTGCTGAATGATCCCAGAAGACAACATTTCCTTGACTAATTGTTCAACTACCCCTTTCTGGATGTATGGACATTTATAAGGTCTTTGGTTAGGAGGTTGAGAATCTGGTTTTAATGGAATTGAGTGATCCAATGTTCTATGAGGAGGTAAAGAAGTTGGTTCAGCAAATATGTCATTAAATTCAGATAGGAGTGGCATTAATGGAGTAGGTACTGGAGGTAGGACAGTTGAAGTGGTAACAGAAAAAAGATGACCAATAATTACATGTGTTGTTTTTTCAAAAAAAAAAAAAAATTACAGCTGAACCACTCATCATGACTAGGGAAGGTGAAGTGGTAGTGCCTTGTAAGGTGATTTGCTGACCTTGATGAAGAAAAGACACACCAAGTTTAGAAAAGTTAAAAACAACATCACCTAACTTCTTAAGCCAATCAGCACCTAGTACCATATCACATCCTCCAAGTGGTAGTAACCTCAAATCTTCAGTGAACTGACACCCCTGCATGTTCCAATGGAGTTGATGACAAATCCCAGTACTCACTGTTTTCTCTCCATTGGCAACTGTAACTAACATGGGAGCAGTTTGCTCCACTTTGCATTTGAGCTTAGAAGCCAAAGAAGAATCCAAAAAGCTTGTGGTGCTACCAGTATCAATAAGTATGGAAATAGAAGTTTTCTTTAGTAGATCAGGAATTCTAATAGTATCACCAGTGAGGGCATGAAGAGAAATTTTCATGTCAGAGTCAATTGGAGATTCCACTGCTTCCTCAAAAATCTCTTCCTCATGATCTAGCTCATGTGGATCAGAACTTTCAGTTTGAACCATGAATAATTGCTGTCTACCTTTGCACTTATACCCCATTGCATAAACTTCATCATAATTATAACAAAGAACTTTATCTCTGCGAATGTGCATCTGCTCCTGTGTTAGTCTCCTAATAATTCGATTGGCTGATGCAGGGTTAAGAGTTGTGGGTGAATAAGCCTTTGGTGTTGCAGGAGCTGACTTTAAAGTAATGTATGAAGTTGAAAGTGGTTTAGGAGGAAAGGTGGTGTTAGAGAAAGCTCTAGAGTTAGTAAAAGAGCTGGAGTTGGTTCTAATGCTTTTAGCAGAGGTAGATTGACACTTCTGTTCCTCCATTCTTGCTAAAGAGAAAGCTGTTGCAAGTGATTTTGGGTAAAACATAGCTACAGAATTGCGCAATTCCTCCATCAAACCACTAATGAAACTCATGACAAAATAATGCTCACTTAATTGTTAGCAAGCATAAGAGCTTTAAGAGCTTCAAATTCTTAAAAATACTCTTCTACAGAGTTAAGCTGTACCAGTTTATTAAAACTCCCAATAAAATTTTCTTGCACAGGGTTTTCAAATCTAATACAAATACCATGATCAAATTCAAACCAAGTTATACGATTGTGACCAATCTGAAAATTGAGAAACCATTTATCAGCCTTGCCATCAAGATAGATAGCTGCAATATCCACTCCGCGAGTCTCATCGATATTGTGTAGCCAAAAATAGCATTCACATTTTTGGATCCCGCCACGAGGATTGTCTCCGTAAAATCGTGGAAAATCAAGCTTGGGTACTCGATTGAAGTGATTTTGAGTCTCTCCTAGAGAAATGGAACCAAAGATTGGAGGATTCTCTAGCTGAACACCATGGTTTTGTCCACCTGAATCATCCTGGTGAGTTGATATCGATGTAGAAGGTAGTCGTGCTAGCAATTCATCGAATCGTTTGTCAATCAACGTTTGATTCGAATCAGCCTGTTGTTGTTATAGAAGAAGCTTGTCTTCAATAGCAGCAAAACGATCATCAGAGCTCAGATGCTGTCGTTGAACCAGTTCTAATACATCCTTAACATTTTTAGGATCAGAAACTCCCATCGATTTTTTTTTTTGAGTGGCTCTGATGCCAAATATACTGTACTCAGTACAATTTGGAGATTGAGAGACTGGAAACTAAGAAATCTGGTTCCTATTGAACGCAACCTTTACTATAAACTTCAGATATATTTCATTAATGAAAACGGAAGAAGGTTCTTACAGAATAAATAAGAAATGATTAACCTAGTAATGACGATTAGATAGTGCACACGTGTCACTATCTGGACGATCATTATTTACCCTATCAGACTTTAGTTATTACAACACCAATAATCAGATCGGGGCAGCCACAATGCCAAGACAAGTGAATATGAAAACAAGACAAGTGAATATGACATGCAACAACTTTTTTCCTTACATCAATATCAACTTTCAATGATCCAAAATAAAGAATTTTTATATCATTACGCAACATAAAACTAAAAAAATCATTCAGTCTTCTCTTTTGCTTTGGCTGGAAGTTAATTAATTATCAACAATAATCATCCGATCTTGAATAACATGTGATGGTACATTAAATATAACACTATTATCTTAATAAACATCAGCAAATCCAATGCCAAAATTTTAATCCAAACAGTAATAACCCAAATGCGTTGAAATTTTTGATCAATAATCAACGATATTTGTTCAAGTAAAGGAATAATGAATCTCTTTGACAAGCTAGTCTTGTTTGAAATCTTAATAGAGGGTTATCTCTTTCAATTTAGATCTTAATTCAAACTAAGAATCCCTAATTTTTTCTAGGGTTTTATTTAAATTCTTCCGGTTTTGAAGAACAATAGCATTTCCGGTTTGTTTTTCTCTTTATTTGTTTGGACTTACCTCCTTTATTATTACATGATTTTCCATGTCTTCCAATCGTTGGAATCACATATACGAAAGTGGTTTTGTGTTTCTGCTTATAATGGTTATGTTTTTTGTTTTTTCCTCTAACGGTGTATATGAGGGTATACAAAGTTAATAGGTTTGATGGATAGGAAGATAAGTATTCGGTGTACCAAGATAAGGGGTGCCATTAGTATTTTTGTGGGTATATATAAAAGAAGATCTCTTTTTTTTTTGGTAACCATGCAACAATTGGATCAACAATCCTTTTTCTTAAGCAGCAAGTTGTTGTTTCCTTGCTTTGTGTAATGTCATGTCCTCTGCGAAATCTCTTTATAATGTTCCTTTGTAAATCACTGGATACCATATTCCATATGTTCTTGTTAACGATGACCATAATCGAGTTGTTTCCATTTTCATATTACAACCAACGGAAGCTTAAAAAGAGTTATTTTACTTCCGGTCAAAAAGTGAAAATGTACGGAAAAACGAAGTTGTAATTCCTTTATTAATTTTTATAGAAAAATGTATCCACTTGCTATGAATGATATGACCCCTTTGGGGTGAATTTGAACCTGATATCAAAACTGTGTGTGTTTATTAGATATCAAAATTGTAGATAATCAACTTTGATTCCAAACTGTGGTGATAAACTTACAATTGTAAGAAGGTAGTTGTTGTTGTTTTTTTAGTCAAATATTTTACTTCCGGTCAGTAAGTGAAAATCTACGAAAAACGAAATTGTAATTCCTTTATTAATTTCTTATAGAAAATGTATCCACTGGCTATGAATGATATAATCCTTTTGGGGTGAATTTGAACGGGATATGCAAATTGTGTGCGTTTTTTATATATCAAAATTGTAGATGATCAACTTTGATCCAAACTGTGGTGATAGTGTAATACCCCAATTTCGGCAGTGGTTCGCCGATGGAATGAAATATAAGTAATGGTTTGTCCTTTCCTAACACCGAGGCTTTTTCAGTACAACTGGCTCAAGAGTTGGCTGAAAACTCTGCAGTTAACCGTGCTTGGACGAGAGTAATTCAGGGATGGGTGACTTCCTGGGAAGTTGCTGCCAGATGACCGCAGCGATGCCATTTGAAAACCCCACACTTCCGGATGTCCGCAGTGGCTAAGTGGGGACAGTATCGGTGGAGGGTCGGGTCATTACAAATGGTATGAGAGCCGACGACGGGTCACCTGTCGAGGGTGGGAAGGTACGCTGACGGGGTTGTTCCAGGTGCTTCTCTCATGAGGGGCAGGGAACGTCGGAGATCTGGGATTGAAAAATATATTCCGGAGCCGAGAACGACTCCAATTTAAGGTGGTGGTATTGTAATACCCCGATTTCGGCAGTGGTTCGCCGATGGAATGAAATATAGGTAATGGTTTGTCATTTCCTAACACCGAGGTCTTTTCAGCACAATTGGCTCAAGAGTTGGCAGAAAACTCTGCAGTTAAGCGTGCTTGGGTGGAAGTAATCCAAGGATGGGTGACCTCCTGGGAAGTTGCTGTCGGATGACCGCAGCGATGCCCGTTGAAAATCCCACACTGCCGGATGTCCGCAGTTGCTAAGTGGGGAAGATATTGGTGGAGGGCCGGGTCATTACAGATAGACTTACAATTATAAGAAGGTAGTTGTTGTTGTTTTTAGTCAAGCATCTTATATTTGGAATTGTGATTGATTGATTATAGTCATATTATAAAGTGATTCATATGTGTTGATACACTTGATTGAATTGTTGGTTTCATATTTGATTGAGAATGAAATGACTGGAAACCTGTATACTCGGGTGTAGAAAATTTCCAAGTGCATGAAATTTAATATTTTGAGAATACCATTTTTTTTTAATTTTAAATCTAATTTAAATTTTTGACACATATAACGTATCAAGTAAATGCCTATACATGGAAGGAAAAAGAATTGCGGTGGATCCATGAGTGTCTCAGAAATGATGGTGTTTTTTGGCAAGCAGCGCATATGTAACTAAAGTACACAGTTGAAAGAAAACAAAAGAGTCTGTGGAAAAGTTGAGGTTCAAGAGAGGATGAAAAACCTCACAGGTGCTAGACTTTATACCAATCTTGAATGAGGTCTTTTCAAGCTATAGATTTTTAGCATAATAAATTGTAATTGTAGAAAGCTTGAGTAATAAATTTATGTTTGTTCTTCTTACAAACTTCACCTTTGTTGTTTCGGGTGTAGCCGACTAATAGTATTCTTGTAATACTATCTTGGAGAGGAGAGTAACCTAATTAGGCGAAATTTCTTACATCCGCTAGTTTAAAGACTTCTTTGGGATCAAGAAGCTCAATAATACCGTTGTTGGGAAACTAGAATCGTACGTTATTTTAGTTTTCAATTATTGATTTGATTGACTAACGATAGTTATTTCTTGATTTGCACCTAGTTTGATTATTCTTGAGAGCCTTCTCTTCTGACATAAGATCACTCAAACTAGATCAAGAGTATAACATTGGCTTGTGATCATCTATTTTTAACAGACTTTGTTCTGTATGTGATCGATCATAAGTAACAAATCAAGTTTGTTATTGTGTAGGTACATAAGATTGTTGAAGATTGAAGACTATTATTTTTGTTATCCATCAAGTGAAATAAAAAAGTAATAGCACAAACTTGATTTTAAAAAATTAAAATTTGTAAGGTTATTATTTCTGTTACCCACCCAACTCAGCTGGCCTATTTTGCTTCTGTCTGTTCATAAAATGAGCTCTCTATTTTGGTCCACGCCCAGTGTTTTCTTTTTTCCCTCTCCTGCATGGCTTGTGTCATTGGCAGAGGCCTAGCCATTCCACCCGGGAAACCGGTTCATACTTCATACATCCTCTGACCAAACAAGGTTCCATACAAACAAAATCCCGAGACACTTCCCCTAACGTGGATAGCTTGATTACAGTAGGAAATACCTATTAGTCCTAGAAATAATATATTAGGATGAGTCTAGTCCGATTGATCGAGTGTTGTGTGTTTGGTCCTTTTTGGTAAAATATATTATAGTTTGGTCCTAGAAATTATGGTTTGGTCCTAGGGTGACGTCATGGATGATGTAATTGTCACTAGGTTGTGGCAGAAATACCCTTTTGGGACCAGATTTATTTTCTCTCTCCTTCTGTTTTCAGATTTAGTTTCTCTCTCCATTTTTCTTTTTCTTTTGTCTGTTGATGCTCATGAAAACGATGAAGAAGGATGATATTTTTTTGGTTTTTTCTTCTATGTAGCTACTGTTGATGTTGAAGATGATGAAGACGACGAAGATTTTTGTGTTTCTTCGTCATTTGTTGCTGCTGCTGCTGTTGAAGAAGATGGAGATGATAAAGATGACGATGATTTTGTGTTTTCTTTCTTCTCTGCTGCTGCTGCTGCTTTTGTTGAAGATGATGTAGACGATGAATACGATGAAGACTATGAAGATTTTTATGTTATTTGGATGTATTTTTTTGATTTTGATGTTGAAGATCTTGATCTTGATTTTGCTGCTCGTGTTAAAGATGAAGTTATGCTGATGTTAAAGACGATGATGTTTGTTGTTGCTGTTGAAGATGACGAAGATGATGCTACTGCAGTTCATTCCAGAAATGAACTCTGTTTTTTTTAGGTTTTTATATGGAGTTCATTTCTAGAATGAACTCTGTTTTTTTAGGTTTTTATATGGAGTTCATTTCTGGAATGAACTCTGTTTTTTTAGGTTTTTATATGGAGTTCATTTATGGAATGAACTTTGTTTTTTTAGGTTTTTATATGGATTTCATTTCTGGAATGAACTTTGTTTTTTTAGGTTTTTATATGGAGTTCATTTCTGGAATGAACTCTGGTTTTTTTAGGTTTTTATATGGAGTTCATTTCTGGAATGAACTCTGTTTTTTTAGGTTTTTATATGGAGTTCATTTCTGGAATGAACTCTGGTTTATAAGTTTTACGAAAAAATAAGTAGAAATTAACAGGTGTTCATTTTGACGAATGAACTGCTACAAGAAAATAAGTAAAAATTAACACAGAAGGGTAATTTTGTCTGTTTTATATTTTTAAATTATTATGGACCAAACAATAAAGGTGTTTTCCCAAAGGACTAAACAGACATGGGACCACCTAAAAAGGACCAAACGATATTTTTCCCCTGATTACACGCAAGTTGACTTAGGAGTATTAAATAGTTCACCACAACTTCGAGGGTTTGTTTTACTGTATAACTTGTGCCTTAAAACAACTATATAAGAAATTAATGACAGTACAGTTCACATTACCGATTACTAAAAATAAATCCAACTGCTTTGCCTTTCAAGCGACAAAAATATAATGGTTTTGATTGTAAGATATCGCTGCTTATAGTACAGCTAGCAGATGTTATCCTCAATCAAATAAACTTTACAACATCGAAGGAGACAAGTGTTGGTGTTATAGTTTCAGGTAAGATCTTTACTTGATTTAACACTGTTAAGATCTTCCTAGAAACCCTCAAAATAAAAGATCATCAGGAAATGTGAACCCTCTTATATACTGTATACTGTATTATTTGAGAGAGAGAAACTGTACATTGATTAACAAACAGTTAGTTTATTCAGTTCTCAAACAACGAACGATAACTAGGGTTTTCATTTCTACTTTTAACCAAGAGAGCATTCAGAGAGAGAATGAAACCTTGTTGTTAGTAACCAAAAATCGCTCCTAGGTAAAACAATGTACATTCAAAGTACTTTCTTTAGGTTCGAAAATCAAAATCATACAAAACGATCGTAAACCAAGTAGTTGGTCGTTCACGTTTTGCTTCGGTTACAAAGAGAAAACATGGGTTGATCTTAAGGGAGGGAAAGCAAAGAAAGTTGAGGAAATCAGTGGTGATTGAATTGGGTGTGAGATTATTGAACTATGGAAGAAGAAGAGCTTGGAAATGATAAGCTTGTTCCGTCTTCTGAATAGACAAGGTAGTCTATTTATAGTTGGAACACTCACTGTTTCCTCGTAAGTAGTGGAGGTTATGGAGAGATGAAGATAGTGGGATAATGTTATGGTTATGCCCATGATGTTAGGCAAGTTCCTGGAAACCCATAAACCATCATTCCATTACTTAGCCACTTCTTTTAACCGATCTCAGTCGTTGCCACTACTTGTAACTTCCTTATCATGGGATGTTGCCATGTCGCACGTTGCTGTAAACCACCAGACCAATACCCATGAATAATTCCCCCATGTAACATGTTTTGATTTCTCGTAGGAATTAGTGGAGTCATGGACTGTCTCTAGTCTTATCCAGGTTGCCACGATATATTTGACTGAGTAATAGCCTAAGCTAGCTAGACTTTGTCGAAGTGGCATAGCTTGAAGAGGCAACTCGGCTCCAAGGTTATGTGTGAATAATAATGAGTTTGCCATAAGATGGCATTGTAATCATCTAGCCATAATAATACACATAGATAGCATAGTGCACCAAGTTAATAGCTAGCTAAGTCGTGACCCGGGGAGCGACCTAGTCGATAGCCAGCCAGTCGACATGGTCATGGATGCTAGGCTTGGAGAAAAGGTGGCCGTGTCTTGGCCATGGCTAGGCCGAGACAAGGAGGCCATGGTCACTGGCTAGGCCAGGCTGAGAGTTAAGGAGGCCATGACTACAATCTTGGCTAGGCCAAGAGACTAGGAGGTTGTGGTCATGGTTAGTCAGGCCGAAAGACAGGGAAGCCGTGGCCAGCTTAGGTTAAGACGGGAGATAAGGGGGCCTTGTCCACGGACATAGATAAGATAGTAGGCAAGGAGGCCGTGGCGACGATCATGGCTAGGCCAAGAGATAAGACGGCCGTGGCTAGCTAGGCCAGGCCGTAAGACAAGATGGTCGTGGCCAGGCTAGGCTTATAAATAGATAGTCGTGGCCGAAGACATGGCCAGGATAAGAGGAAAGATGACCGTGGCCGCTGGACAGGCCAAGCCAAGAGATAGGGAGGCCGTGACCTGATGGCTAGTCTAGGCCGAGACATGGCTAGGCCGGAAGGAAAGGTAGTCATGGCCACGGATAGGTTAGGCCTGAAGACAATGAGGTCGTGGCTTGATGGCTAGTCTGTGCCGAGACATGGCTAGGCCGGAAGGAAAGATGGTCGTGGCCACGGACATGCTAGGCCTGAAGATAAGGAGGTTGTGGCCTGGCTAGCTAGTTGGCTAGCTGGGGAATTGATGGCCACGGCCTGGCTAGATAGGAAATTGGTGGCCTTGGCTAAGTTATGAAATCCAACCAAATTGGCATGGCTATGGAGTGTGGACATATTGGCGTTGGCACTTCGTTTGTAGCATACAGAACATACTCGAGGAATTCTGTCGTGGAAGTTCTGCGACTCGAGGTAATGTTCCAAATATTATGCTTTTGGTAATTCAGAATAGCGTAGTAGCTTATTATGAATATTTATAATTGCAGCATCAGTGTAGAATGATCAATGCATGACAATTCATATGGCCGTGCATAAAATAATGAGAGTTCAGCTAGGTGAAGCTCTATAATCTTGTAAGCATATTGAAGGCCAGTATGGCCATTAGCAAGATACACATTCTCCATTCTCTTGCGGAATATGATGTAGAAGTACGAATCTATAATTCTGATGTCGGGTCATGAATTTATACATATTTATAAACATATATATATATATATATATATATATATATATATATATATATATATATATATATATATAAAATATCGAGAGTTCAGCTGGGTGAACCTCTAGTACATATACAATTATAGATACGTCTATGTGTAGGTTCAGAGGCGATTTTTACAAGTTTTGCCCTTGTCAAAAAACCACCATCTACATTAAGTCCCCTGCTTAGCGCGGAACAATAATGTTTCGTGGTATGCACTAGATGCTGACATTAACAGTACATAAGATCTCAAAGAAATTGGAAATTCATAAGACAAATAGCGAATACTTATCTTTTCTTTCGATGTCATAAAAGATATGTTTTCATAGACTGGTTAGGAAAGTCTTTTTGATAATAGCTGCGACCAAGTTGGAGAAGGTATGACCGTTTGTTCGAGCGAAGACGTTGGATAGCCATGTAAGCGAGTAAAGGTGGCCACGACCACGAGCTTTGGCAGGAATTAAAAGTTGCTTATGCTTTCACTTAATAAAATATTGAAAAGGATCAACTTCCCATTCACATCGCCGAGTCATCTTGGGGTTGATATCCGGGTCAAGCCCCCAAGTCTTGATCGGGCGTGGGGCAGCTGGTTGTGATAACACGTACCTCATCATCTTCCTGAGTGTTGACTCTGGAGGTGCTGGCTCCACCGATAGACGCGTTCCTAGCTTGATCCATTTGGTGATGGCGCTGCTCGGGTGTTAACCGCTCCATTGAAGTCTTCAGATTGGTGAGAACTTCCCTTTGAGTGGTGGCCATGGCTACCTGAGTTGCAGCCAAGGTATCTTTCCTTTTCACAAATCAGCTATGGTTGGCGGTGTCTGCTCCTCATTCCTGGCATCCTCGGCGACAGAGGGAGGAGTGTTGTTGTTTTCATTAAACATGTTTGGAGGAGTGATCTCTGGAGTCCTGCCACCGGTGCTGTTGGGATTAGGAGTACCTTCTGAGCTTGATCCGCCATCGGTGTTGTTTGGATTAAGGGTGGCTGTTGAGCTTGCATTGGGATTGGTTATCGAACCAGACCTAAGATCCACCATTTCATTTTTTTCCTTCAGACAATTAAAGAACTAAATCTGTAGACCAGAGATTGATCTCCGGTTGTGGTCGCCAATTGTTAATACCCAAAAATCGCTCCTACGTAAAGCAATGTACAGTCAAAATACTTTCTTTAGGTTCGAAAATCAAAATCGTACAAAATGGGCCTAAACCAAGAAGTTGATCGTTCACGTTTTGCTTCGGTTACAAAGAGAGAAAATGGGTTGATCTTAGGGGAGGGAAAGCAAAGAAAGTTGAGGAAATCAGTGGTGATTGAATTGGGTGTGAGATTATTGAACTATGGAAAAAGAAGAGCTTGGAAATGATAAGCTTGTTATGTCTTCTGAATAGACAAGGTAGTCTATTTATAGTTGGAACACTCACTGTTTCCTCGTAAGTAGTGGAGGTTGTGGAGAAATGGAGATAGTATTATAATGGTATGGTTACGCCCATGATGTTAGGGAAGTTTCTGGAAACACGTAAACCATCATTCCATTACTTAGCCACTTCTTTTAACCGCTCTCAACTGTTTCCACTACTAGCTTGTAACTTCCTTATCATGGGATGTTGCCATGTCGCACGTTGTTGTAAACAACCAGACCAATACCCATGAATAATTCCCCTATGTAACATGTTTTGATTTCTCGTAGCAATTAGTGGAGTCATGGATTGTCTCTAGTCTTATCCAGGTTGCCACGATATACTTGACTGAGTTATGGCCTAAGCTAGCCAGAATTTGTCGGAGTGGCATAGATTGAAAAGACAACTCGGCTCCAAGGCTATGTGTGAATAATAATGAGTTTGCCATAAGATGGAATTGTAATCATCTAGCCATAATAATACACGTAGATATCATAGTGCACCAAGTTAATAGCTAGCTAAGTCGTGACGCGGGGCGCGACCTAGTCGATAGCCAGCTGAGTCGGCATGGACATGGGTGCTAGGTTTGGAGACAAGGTGGTCGTGTCTTGGCCATGTCTAGGCCGAGACAAGGAGGTCGTGGTCACTGGCTAGGACAGGCCGAGAGATAAGGAGGCCATGACTACTATCTTGGCTAGGCCAAGAGACTAGGAGGCCGTGGTCATGGTTAGCCAGGCCGGAAGACAGGGGGGCCGTGTCCAGCTTAGGCTAAGCCGCGAGACAAGGGGGCTTTGGCCATAGACATAGCTAAGATAGTAGGCAAGGAGGTCGTGGCCACAATCATGGCTAGGCCAAGAGATAAGACGGTCGTGGCTAGCTAGGCCAGGCCGTAAGACAAGATGACCGTGGACATGCTAGGCTTATAAATAAATAGTCGTGGCCGAAGACATGGCCAGGCTAAGAGGCAAGATGGCCGTGGCCGCTGG
Organism: Papaver armeniacum; assembly: GCA_023531295.1. Taxonomy (NCBI): domain Eukaryota; kingdom Viridiplantae; phylum Streptophyta; class Magnoliopsida; order Ranunculales; family Papaveraceae; genus Papaver; species Papaver armeniacum. The sequence continues at coordinate 401,776 of JAJJWW010003262.1, forward strand.
GCAGGCCAAGCCAATAGATAGGGAGGTCTTGGCCTGATGGCTAGTCTAGGACGAGACATGGCTAGGCCGGAAGGAAAGGTGGTCGTGGCCACGGATAGGCTAGGCCTGAAGACAAGGAGGTCGTGGCATGATGGCTAGTCCATGCCGAGACATGGATAGGCCGGAAGGAAAGATGGCAGTGGCCACGGACAGGCTAGGCCTGAAGATAAGGAGGTCGTGGCCTGGATATCTAGTTGGATAGCTAGGGAATTGATGGCCACGGCCTGGCTATCTAGTTGGCTAGATAGGAAATTGGTGGTCGTGGCTAATTTATGAAACCCAACCAGATTGGCCCGGATATGGAGTGCGGACATGTTGGCGTTGGCACTTCGTTTGTAGGATACGGAACATACTCGAGGAATTCCGCCGTGGAAGTTCTGTGACTCGAGGTAATATTCCAAATATTATGCTTCTGGTAATTCAGAATAGCGTAGTAGCTTATTCTGAATATTTATAATTGCAGCATCAGTGTAGACTGATCATATGGCCATGCATAAAATAATGAGAGTTCAGCTGGGTGAAGCTCTAAAATCTTGCAGGCATATTGAAGGCCAGTATGGCCATTAGCGGGATACGCGTTCTCAATTCTCTTGCAGAATATGATGTTGAAGTACGAATCTATAATTCTGATGTCGAGTCAGGAATTTATACATACATACATATATATACATACATACATACATACATACATATATATATATACATATATGTATATAGAATACCGAGAGTTCATTTGGGTGAAGCTCTAGTACATATACGATTATGGATACGTCTATGTGTAGGTTCAGAGGCGATTTTTACAAGTTTTGCCCTTGTCAAAAAACCACCATATACACTTGTGAAACACCATACTTTCATCAAAATACTGAAAACCAAACATAAAATTCCCAAGCAATTCAAAATGAAACTTGATTCGTTACAATAGAAATGCGACCGGATAAGGAAACCGACTCTTAGTAGCCAAGAACATCCAAACACATCACGAATCTCCCTGAGAATAGGGATTTTGCGCTCCTCAATGAGATTCGTGATGGGAACACCCTCCTATCATGGGAGAAACATGCTTCTGTCGTGGGAGAAACATTTTAATATAAATCACAACGGAAAAATAAAGAAGAATAAGGGGAAAAATAAAACAGAGAAAAAGAAATGGGAAAAGAAAGCAGAGAAGAAAAGGAGGAAGAAAAAGGAAGAAGAAAGCAGAGAAAAAATAAAGGAGAAGCATGTACAGAAGAAGAAAGTTGAAAAGACGAGGGTACTCAAATATACCTCAATCTAAAACATTTCCACCTATAAGTCCTTCCTCCAAAAGTGATTGTCTATGGACTGAGTCGAGACAATACAACTAATTGGTTCACACTTCGTGTGATTGTCTATGGATATGAGATCGAGACAATACGACAACAAGATAAATTGTGTGATTGACTATGGATACACGATCGAGACAATACAACAACGAAGTATGTTTACTTGATAATAGGTTCGAACTTAACCAAACACAATAGGATTTCTATCAAGTAAACAAGAATTAACGTTTGTGTATTTTACTTCGAATTATAATAAAAACAATTATAATTACGAAAATAGAAAAGTAAAAGACGCATCAAGATTTTGTTAACGAGGAAACCGCAAATGCAGAAAAACCCCGGGACCTTGTCCAGAATTGAATACTCTCAGGATTAAGCCACTATACAAAATCTAAACCAACTTCGTATAGTTGAGACCAAGCAACTAAACCTATAGTTCACCTAGTTCCGTTTGTATCCATGCGCCTCCAACTTGCAATAAGTCACGCACTTGGAATAATTCCTTTGGTTCGTATTCCAAATAGTAAAGGATCAACAAATCTGTTCGGTAACAACTATTTTCAAACAAGTGATATGAGTTTGACAAAAGGCTCTTCCGTTTATCCCAATAAACTCCTTTGTCCGATCCTTAGATCTATCTTTTCAACAACTACCAAAGTAATTGTTAAGACTATGCAATCAATATTTCGAATCACAAAGAAACGTATTGATGCCGATCTACTCAACTAATCAATCAAGATTATCACAAAGATAAACCGATTATAGTTGGATCCCCAGCTGATCAAGTTTTGTGCACACCAACGATTATGAACCCAATCAGAAATCTTCTTCGTCTTCAAATCTTCTTAGATATTCAATAAACACCTGCACACAATCAACTTGAATCTCTTGTGATCAATCACACATAGAACGGAGTCTGTTAACAATGGATTATCACAAGACGTCTTTAGATCTACAAAAAGTCTAAAGATCCCCGTCAAAACTTCGATCTAGTTTGAGTGAATCTTATATCAGAAGAGAAGATTCTCAAGCATACACAAACTAGGTGCAATCAAAGTTCAAAAACCGTTAGTCAATCAAATCAATCGAAAACTAATAAACTGCAATTATCTAGTTTCCCACCAACGGTACTCGTAGAGCTTCCCAATCCCAAAGAAGTCTTTAAAACGAGCGGTCGTAAGAGATTTCGCCTAATTAGGTTACTTTCCTCTCCGAATTGATGGCTCCACCAGTAACAACACAACAAGGTAGTTTTTTGGCTTGAGGATTAGTTTGCTTAAAATGCAAACTTCAATATTTATAGACCAAGGAAGTTTGGACACCAAGGAATTTTCAAAACCGAAAATATTCTCAAGATATGCAATATATTTCCAAATTTGGTTTCCATAATTCCTGGAAATGCTTTGTCCAAATATTGACCGAAATCTCAGTAGAAAAATCTCCAATTAGTAAATGCACATTACCAATTTTTATTTTCTAAAGATATGTGTTTTAATTGCTGGAAATTAAAAGCATATAAAACTAAAAACCTTAATTAAAAGATTCTCAATTTATTTCGATCCGGGATTCTCCTTTAGCTATTAAGGAATATCTTTGAACAATAAAAGATAAGCGTTACTGCACATGTTCAAAGTATGTCGACATCTTTACTTTTAAATCCTTTTTCATATTTACAATCTTGGAACCGATTTGCCACACTTCCAAACGAGTTTAGAATTGGTTCATCTGACTTCCAAGAACTATGTGATTGATTATCCTATCAAATCACCAATCATGGGTTTCATGGTTCTACCAAAACAAGTTTCGGTTCTACCTCCATGTGGGTACTAGGATCAGTCACACTAGCTTTCCAAAATTTGGTTGACTAGGTACTAGGATCGGTTACAACATATTTATGGTATCTAACTTGTATTCGGTTGCACAAGTCATAGGATCGGTTACCAATATCTAAGACTGGTTGTACATCTTACAAGGATCGATTCCACTTTGCTTGTGATCAGTTGCACCTCTTACTAGGATCGGTTCCCCAATATCTAAAGTTGGTCATACCAATTACAACAAATCGATCATACCATCTCAGGTGATTACTTAAGATCGGTTTCACTAATAAAAGTCATACCAATACAAAATCAGGCCTTGTGAATAGTTTTACCAAGTGTTGATGGTGGATTTTCGTTTTTAAGGCTAAAATTGTAAAAGCCAAAATTATGCGCTGACATCCTGCAAAGGATAAAGCCACTGATAAGTGATGAATACATCTTCACTTTACTAATTCACCTAGAATAGAGTATGTGGCAACAATCCTAGTATTCTGTGAATCAAATACACAAAATTCATCCAGGTTGGAGCATGTAGCAACAATCCCATATACCCTATGAATTTATAGCATTATCAATTAATGCATGACCAGCCTTGTATTTCCTGTGCTGATTCCCGCTGAACTCTCATTATTGGTGAGGCATGACGACTGAGTGTTGCTCTCAGCAGAGTAACACGAATCTCTAAGTGTCACTAATGAGGCATGCACAAAATACCCGTACAGGCTACAACTCTCGGTGTGTTATACTAGCCCGATTGAGCATACATCTCTCGGTGTGTTATACTAGCCCGATCGAGCATCTGGACTGTCCATGTCAGTCTCAAAAATAATCACGACCACACAAGTTGGCCGCATGATTTAACTAGCCTAGACGATCCTCAGCAGGAGAAGGCTACCACCTTAATGACCACCAGCGGGCCCGTTTATGCTCTGGTCGATCGAACGCATGACATGCCTCCAAAACATTCACCAAACGCCGGTCTGGAAAAGGATGGTCGAACTAGTGAAACCGTTTGGAGAAGGTTCGCACGAACAAGGCCGCCAATATCGGTCTCAAAATAGTCATGACCGACCAACTTCACCGGCGTGTTTGGACGGCGTGGATCATCCCATGACCGGTTGGACAAGCATTGTCCTGCACACCGAAGGGCCCACTTTCTCCTTACCTGATCGACTTTCTCACGACCAAGCCAGGGAGGAGCAAACACTCGCCCAAAGTTCGGCCAACGTGATGCTTTAAGGGTCGTAGGAAATTCCACTAAGTGTCTTAAATTGATCACGACCATCCAACTTCACCGGCATGTTTGGATGGCTTAGATCAAGCCTATAACCGCCAGACAGGTATTGGCGTGTTCACCACCGGCCCAATGTGGGTCCCACATGGTCGGCCTCCCCAAAAGAAGAGCATAGCTTGCCAATTCGTCCAGCCAAAGTAGCGGGGACATGAAACCCTAATTAGGGTTTGCGGCATATCACATGTGTCGCAAATCAGTCACGACCATCCATCTTCGCAGGCATAGATGGAGGGTGTAGATGTAGACTCAAAGGGTCCCAAGCATGTCAATACAATCACCGTGGGCCCTTCTACATGTGTGACCAATCGACCAAGGATGTCCATGGCTGAGCGCCTCGATTCGTGCGCCCAAACTAGGCATGGTCGCGCGGTTTCCAATTGTAAACCAATCTCGACCACTCCTCTTCGCCGGACGAATCAAGTGGTTTAGATCGCACCCCTACAAGATGAGCTAGCACGGACATGAACACCGGTGGCCCACCTCCATACAGGACCAATCGGTCCCTCAAAAATCGCCCTCTAAGCTCAAATTCGATTGAGCTGAAAGTGGGTGCTTGCGCACCTCCTAAACCCTAATCCAACCGTCGCAGATGTGGGTCGCAAGTTATCTCGTCAGTCCAACTTCGCCAGCTTGGTTAGGCAGCCCTGGCCAGGAGTTAGGCGACCAGCAAGGCATCACCACGATCACCGTCCACCACTCTTCCACATGAAATGATCGGCCAAAGCGTGGTTTGCCCATACAACCTCCAAACGATCACTCGAAGATGGCTGGACGTGATGCTATTTTAAGACGCTTAATTCGTGACTTACTCCGTTAAGCCTTAAAACAACGATGCTTCACACATGCTAAATATATTTGATGCGTTACCTGCATAGAATACACACGATATATCATAAATATCGACTTCCTAAATAACTTAGTTATTTAATCCAGCATCACATGCTACTTTCTGTGGGTCCCACAATCCACACATTCGAGACATCAAACGTGTCACAAACTGGGGTATTGGTCTGGCGGTTTATAGCGTGCAGCGCACAACGCGCCATCACAAGAACGTGTCAGGAAGTTATGGACGGTTAGTGATGACGGGAGAAGTGGGCAAGACTGGTCGTGTGACACTAGCACACAACTCTACTACTCCATCACTCCACTTCCTCCACTTCCCATGAGAGACGTGGGTTAGGCTTAATGACTTGTATAAATAGGTTCTCCTCCATATTTCCAAAAACAAAACAAGATAGAAAACCAAGTGTTGATACAACCGTATCCCAACACCAGAACTGATAGCTTACATTCTGATACAAGTCGTACACATCCAACACCTTCACAATCTCAACACCTTCTTCGCTTCCATCCCTAAGATCAACCTCATCTCCTTCACTTTGTGACCGAAGCAAGTCTGGAACGACCATTTCTTGGTTTAGGCCAGAGTTGTACAAATTGATTTCTCGAATCACAAGCACTCCTGTGCAGTGCATTTATTTAGGGTTTAGATTCATTTCTCATCCACACACCCAAACCAAAACCGGCGGAAATAGTTTTCACCCATAAACAATTGGCGACCACAGTGGGAGGTTAATCTCTCGGTTGCAAAATCGAATTCTCAATATTCATTCCAACCTTCTCGATTTTGGGGATAAATCTTGGTTTCGATTCAATCATTAACCTATTCATTTTTGGTTTTCATCTCACGATTTATCTTCGCCCGCTAGATTCTTCGGAAACCATAAATGATTCAGATGTCATGGGAAGTGTGGCTAGAATGCTGGAGGATGTCCTGGCAAATCAAGCTAGTATCGCTAGAAGGCAGAGCGAAACCTTCCGCCTTTTGAATGATATAGCAGCTCAATTACAAGAAGGCTCGGCAGGCACTTACCCAGACGATGCAAGAAATGCTGAATCCTTATCTAAAAGTCATGCCTTTACCAGTGGAGATGCAGAGAGAGCGCGTAGCCACAGGGGACTCAAGAAAGACGAACAACATGGTCCAGCTGGCGACAGAGACTCGATACAACTCCATAGAAGAAAAGACTCGTCCGGGATGCCACCACGTCTGCCGGATAAAGAAAAGGAGCATGCAACTTACGGAGCCTTGCTGGAAGATTTGTATCTCAAGACTCTTGCCGAAGCTCAGAGGACTGCCCAGTCCATAACGACCTTTCAGCCAAATGAAGAAATGCTCGAGGAGGGAGAGATCAATCAAGGAACACGTGAGTACAGAGGATGGGAGCGTTCAATTCATTCACCCAACAGTGATATTACGACGCCTTCCGCATTCCGTCACTGATCGCTGTCGTAGGCGTCAAAAATAAATTACACTTTCTTACTACTCAAAATATATAATGAAGCAAGGGCAAGAAAGGATCGTTCCCACAGAGAGGTCTTGGGTTGTCAATATGTTTCGGTTCTTATATAAACAAAGGGGGTTTTCTTATTTTTATAAACTAAAATAGAATTAAGGCAAAACAATAAAAAACAAACACGCAAATCAAGGATGAGAAAGTATTGGTCATGGATTTCGTCTTCAATCACAAACATGTTTTCAACACAATAACTAGAATTGATATTTTAATCTCAAATTTTATCAAAGGCCCTAGAATACCTTGATCGCAAGAATATCCCGCAAATCTCCTCTTGTCATCAACAAACACATTAAAAGATGCAAATATGAATTCTATCTTAGAGAACAACCTAACGTGTAAAAGCACTAATCAAGTTTAATTCCCTAGATGCGTTGAGTTCTATGAAATCAGGCCAATCAAAGCAATCGAACGTGTAAAAGCACTAATCCGATTTAACAAAGGTTATGGTTCACATAAGATCATAAGGATATATCACTACAAACTATAATCTTATTTATGCTACTTGCAATCAGGAATTATCACTTTTGCGTATAATAACCCTAATCTAGCAATAAAGATGAAAGCAAACTCAATCGATTCGCGACTCGACTAAACAAGCATTCAAATCATGTAACAATATTGATGGTGAATCATAAACGATAAAGCATGGAGAAAAAACTAATTTATCATATCAAAAGGTATATTTTGTGAAATCCAATTATTCCATAACCAATAATAAAAACTAGGTACTCATATTCATAGAGTTCATAACAAGAAGGAAGAGAAAACCTATCATGTTTCTAAACCCTAGAAAACAAAGTAGAGGCCAAGAGATAAAAGAAATCCCCATTCTCTCTAAGCTTCCCTATATATAGAGTTTTTGTAACCTCCTGGTGAAGAAAACTAGGAAACCTAGCAAAATTGGAAAGAGCACCTCCTTAGGAATTGTGTCCCGTGCATCACACCCCGTGCAAAGTGGCTGCCAAAGTCGCCAAAATCCCCAAAGAGAAGTCAGGTCCAAGCTCTGCTCGTGGAAAATGGTTGCAATTAGCTTATGGGCCCAAGTAGGTGGTGAAGGTCCAGCCCATTTCTCGTTATTGGCTTGTCAGTTTCGACAAACTAACAACCTATTTGTTACATCTTTCCCTCGTCACTGCCAACAACTCGAGCTCTCCATGTTCAACAGAAGCACTCCATCCAGTTTCATCACCACCACAGACTCGAGCTCCATTAACTGCCATTCGCTCTCAATCACAGTCCACCAGAGACAACACACATTACCATCACCGAGAACCATGCCTCTCTATCTCGTTCAATGGCTGTCAACAACATTTTCATCTCATAATCCAACTCGAGCTATCACTGCCTGTACTTCTTTCTTTTGCCAAGCTCAGTATCCAACTATCTCGAGCTCAACTGCTGACTCCATCACCAGCGTCACAACCAGTTCAAACACCCATGAATCGGCAGTCTCCAACAACTCTTATTAATATCCCTCACTGACATCGCTGCCAACATACTGCCATTCGAGACTCTTCTCGTCATGAGCTCGTCATCTAAGCTGTATCGCTCCATTTGTAATTCGTACGATTTCCAGCCACCACCATGCATCATTCTCGTGAACTCTTCCTCAGTTCCCTATTTCCTTCTCGTTCTTTAACTTATTGACGACAAACAACCAACCACAAACTCAGCCAGGCAATTCACTACTTCATCGATGCCATCTTCATTGATTAATGGCAGTAGCAGCTACCATATACTCTTTCGAGCTCACAACACCACCGCGTAACAGCATTCACATCACCGATGCCTCAAACCCCGAACTCAAGCTTTCATCATCAACACTGCCAAGCGCTTCAACCACAGCTCCCTCCAGTCACAGCCAACGATGGCTGTTATGGCAACAACACCATGACTCACTTTTCTCGAGCTTTCCTCCATCTCTATCATCAATAGCAGCTCAAACCATCAGGGCTTCATATCGATCAGCTCATACCTTCAATGGCAGCTCCTCCCTGAAACTCATTCAAACTCGTAGCTGCATCATCCATTACTATCAAACCACCGAAGAAACTCTTGTCTTTCTCGAGCCTGTCAACAACACCATTAACCACAGTAAACTCATTCTCTCTGTTCCACTCGAGTTCCATCACGGGGATAACCTTCTTCATCAATCCATAGCTTACTCATTCTGTTAATACTCATAACCATCATCAACACCTCCATCGAGACAACAGCCACAGGAAACTCCATTGAGACAGCATCATTATCATCCAACATCAATCGTCCCTCTCACAGCATCTTTGTTTCTTTCAGTAAACGGCGAACTTCATTCGCCATCAATCACCACTGCTGATAATGAATGGCAGCAGCATCACCGATTCGCTATAATACAGCAGCTAGCAAAACACGATCAATATCTTAGCTTCATCGTCATACACTCATTTTCCTTCTCGTTCTCGTCTCCCTGTCCATCAACAGGCTCCACCATTATGGCCATTATCATTCTTAGCAATCATTCCCAGCGATATCGATTACAAACATCTTCCAACATCACCATCACTGCCATTAATGGCAGCAGTCCCTTCGTACACAATCGATCAGTCCATTTTACAATCACTTCTCGTGCAGTTCTGGTGATGCAAGCTTCTGGTGACTTCTCAGGCCATTCCAACTCCTTTCAAACCCTTCAAACTAAATCGCAGCTTCACGAGATATCCATTTCTCTAATTTCTTGACCTAATTATTTATCAGCTCAACCATCTCTCAATTGAAGCCACTGCAACACAAAGACCAATCAACCAAGAACCTTCTTCTTCTCTCGTATGAAATAAGGATCTTGACCCTTCTTGCCGAATGCCATAAGATTCATGACTTTACTGACGGCACACTTGCTTCTTGAACTGGCCACAATCGCGGGGAACTAAAGCAGCAGTAGCTCTTCTTCTTATCTTAGATTTGGTTTCTCAAGAGAACCCAACCTAATTCCTTTCTCTGCTAACACACATGCCAACAACACCAGGACTTCAAACAGACCCTTTTTTAATGGACTGAGTTGTTTTCTCAATGAGCTCGCTAGGCTTGATTTTAGCCGGTTACTTCTTAACGCCCACGCGACTGCCGGTAGTGGTTTCCCATGCAATGATAATTCCGCCTCTCTTTTGGTAAATTGGATGATTTCTTGTTCTTTTCGGGAATAAACTCCAAAATTCCCATAAAATATAAAAGAAAGCTAATAATACAATTTCACAAGAAAACTAGCTAAGAAAGCATAACCAATCGATACTTAGAGAGGTGTTTTTAAGCACCTATCAAATTCCCCCACACTTAGACTTTGCTAGTCCTCGAGCAAACAAACAAAACAATTCTAAAGGATACATACAACTCCGTGTCGTCGAGGCTACGGTCACACTTAGCACGTATAACAAGCCTTTAAACCCCTAGGTGTCCCTAGTGGACGAGTTATAGTCTCGTGAGGGTTTACTAGAGATATACCCACAAAACCTACTTTTCCAACTTACTAGTTCTCCGAAATGATAGCATCCAACGCGCTAAGAAGACATAGAGATTCTGCACACTAGTCATAAGAAGTTAGACACATAAATGAACACAATCTCATCCTTAAAAGTTGAGAGAGAAATAACCATCCCTTCTCGAAAGAAATTCGGGTTCGGGGTGATCAAAAGTCTCGACTCTGCCTCACAAGAAAGGGTTTTATGAAGTTGCTCTCAATAATAAATAGCTTTTTATGGGTCACACATGTGTCCAGGTAGGAATGAAGAGAGAATCCCGCGACACGTTGAATAGTAGGAAGGCAAAACCCTCCGAATTGTTTTGAAAACCCACATCTTTTAAAATTTTTGAAAACCCATTTTTCTGACGATCTCTAAGAAAGGAAATCAACCACTTAACGAAGGTGGGAATATGCTTACTTACCTCGTTATCCGTTCGACGTGCAGCTAGCACCACTCTCACAGCATCCATATAAACGTCTTCGGTCTTCAACTTTTGATGATAACTCTTGAACTTCGTAGAATTTTGACAATGTGATTCTTTCCTCTAATTCCTTGTTGCTTGAAACTTCATTGTAGATATTCCTTCTTCCATTGGCTTTATTGAAAAAAAATACAAAACTAAAAACGAACTATACAAACCCAAAATATGATACAATGAATTTTTCTTGTCTCTTTTTTTTTTTTTTTTTTTTTTTTTTTTTTTTTTTTTTTTTTTATATGAGACAAGAAAAATAAAACAAATACAAAATGGAAACAAAGCAAAATAATAAAACTAATAATGAACCTAACAAAATTTTCTCTTGTCTCTTTTTTTTTTTTTTTTTTTCAATTTTTTCATTTTTTTTTATGAGACAAGAGAAATAAACATAAACTGAAAATAAAATAAGTATAAATGGCCATGGTATAAGTATTTTACCGCTTGATTCTTCACAACTTGTATGTCTTGATATCATAAACTTCTCGAACTCTCATCTTGATAATCTTCACTCTTGTACATAAGTCTTCAACTTGTAAAAATTCTGCTCCTTGTCTTGTTGCTTTACTTGAATCTGAAATCTGCTCATTTCTGTATTGTTGCTTGTAAACCTTGAACGTCTTCAACTTTCCTTCGAATTTGTGATGCTCCTCTTGTTGATGATGATGGTGTTTCTATGGACCTGTTGGTGTAGAGAGAGAAAAAGTGGATGGTGCTAACTGCGAACAAGATTACAAGTGGTATGTAAGTTAGCAATTCGGTGTCACCATCATGATTGATAAAATAGCACTCAAGAGATCAAAATAGTGCTTCTATGGTGGGAGGTTGGGAAGCTCACCATTCTGCCCGGAATTTACGTACGGTGACACACACTCTAAAAGCACAAATTTAGACAGGTACACAGAATTGAAGGTCGGTGCCTCTCATGATGTAACAATAGGTAGTCTCCACTATAGGGGATCACTACTCTAATACCGAATTCAGTCTGCACCTCATTTTCCACTGGCATGGTTAAATCCAACTTTAACTCTCATACAAGTAAGAAACCCGATCATGTTCTCTGTCATCTCTAAGTTCAGTCACTCTTATGAGAATCTCGATGTAATCTTAGCGACATGTATACTATGTGACTCTAAACTAACCACAAGTTGGAGTTTTTTATTCACTATTTTACACAAAAGTTGAAAATTTATGAAAAATTTACAATGCAAATGCTTAACCACTCCCCCACACTTAAACTTTACATTGTCCTCAATGTAAATTGAATCGTCCAAAGAAAGTCAAGGTGGGAAATCATATAAAAATATGCGACAAGAAATCAGAAAAAATAAATACAAGACAAGAAAAAGATAAAAACAAGACAAGAAATACTCATCGTATGGGTTGCCTCCCATGCAACGCTTGGTTTAAAGTCGTCATCCCGACTTGCAAGATCGATTCCCCATACACCAATAACCTGAAAAGTTGAGGATCCTTCCATAGAACCTATTTTGCAAACACTAGCTTCACACAAATATTAGTAATATAACACATAAATGAAGCTATTAACCGATAAAAGTTTCCCCCACACTTATTCTTGTCCACACTTGGAAGTGTATAAAGAATATAGAAGTCGGGTACTTCCACGGTTTCTTGTTCCAAAACCTGCATAGTATGAGAATCAAGTATCTCTAATGGAGGAAATTGAGAAACAAAGTCATTCAACAATATTCTCGAAGCACATATATTCAAACCAATAAGAGGTAAAGGAGAGGAAACAATAGGCAAAGGGTTAGACAAACCTTGCACAATCTCTTGTATCACGGAATTCAAGTGAATTATTCACCTCATGTATGTTGTGGTCCTCTATCAAACCTTGCAACCATTCTTCATCCGTTTCTGCCTTAACCAAAGTCTCGACATCAACATCTTCATTACAATCATTCACAAGTTCAATTGGGTCTTCCACAATATTGGTCATACCGGTTTCATTCTCAACATTCTCCTCTTCATTAGACTCAAACCTTGTTGCAAAGTTGTCATCAAATATCTCCAAAGGTTGGTCCTTTTTAACACAATCATCTTCGTCTTCATTTTCAGACTCACCATAATAAGAATCGTCGTCGGTTTCCCAACCCTTATCACGACGTCGTTTAAGTTCCATATGAATGGTCCTACTAATTTCATCGACAAGCTCTTCCGAGGATCCATCGTCTTCCAACTTGTATAATTTCTGCGCAAGTTTCTTGACGTTCACACGCTTACCACCGCTGGCTACAATAGGTTCTCTTTCCCATGACTCTTCCCTTTGAATGGGTGAATGATCATAACTACGATCTGGAGTCGGGTAAGAAGAAACGTTCCAAAATTGGTTTGTGTGACGTTCTCTCTATCACGGTCAAGTTGGTCTAGCCTTTGTTGCATGTCATGTAATCCATTCAAAATCTGCATACAACTCGAATAAAGCCAATTAGAAGTAGAATTATCCAAACTAGGTGCTTGACTTACATACCCACTACAAGGTTGTTGTTGGTATGTATGAAAATCACCATAAGGTTCTCTAGGATATGCATCATAGCCAATATATTGGTTTTGATTGTATCCCATAGATGGTGGGTAATTGTCATAGTGTTGAGGTTGTTGAAAACCGTATCCATCGTTCCAATATGCTCCGTCCATAGAAATTGGTACCTGGAACAAGAGTTCTCAAAACTATGTTAAGAACCAGAAAATAAGAATTTAAAACAAAAACTAAAAACAAAACAAAAATAAGAAACCAAAAACAAATAACAAACCGCTGCCTCCCCGGCAACGGCGCCAAAATTTGATCGCTGTCGTAGGCGTCAAAAATAAATTACACTTTCTTACTACTCAAAATATATAATGAAGCAAGGGCAATAAAGGATCGTTCCCACATAGAGGTCTTGGGTTGTCAATATGTTTCGGTTCTTATATAAACAAAGGGGGTTTTCTGATTTTATAAACTAAAATAGAATTAAGGCAAAACAATAAAAAACAAACACGCAAATCAAGGATGAGAAAGTATTGGTCATGGATTTCGTCTTCAATCACAAACATGTTTTCAACACAATAACTAGAATTGATATTTTAATCTCAACTTTTATCAAAGGCCCTAGAATACCTTGATCGCAAGAATATCCCGCAAATCTCCTCTTGTCATCAACAAACACATTAAAAGATGCAAATATGAATTCTATCTTAGAGAACAACCTAACGTGTAAAAGCACTAATCAAGTTTAATTCCCTAGATGCGTTAAGTTCTATGAAATCAGGCCAATCAAAGCAATCGAACGTGTAAAAGCACTAATCCGATTTAACAAAGGTTATGGTTCACATAAGATCATAAGGATATATCACTACAAACTATAATCTTATTTATGCTACTTGCAATCAGGAATTATCACTTTTGCGTATAATAACCCTAATCTAGCAATAAAGATGAAAGCAAACTCAATCGATTCGCGACTCGACTAAACAAGCATTCAAATCATGTAACAATATTGATGGTGAATCATAAACGATAAAGCATGGAGACAAAACTAATTTATCATATCAAAAGGTATATTTTTTGAAATCCAATTATTCCATAACCAATAATAAAAACTAGGTACTCATATTCATGGAGTTCATAACAAGAAGGAAGAGAAAACCTATCATGTTTCTAAACCCTAGAAAACAAAGTAGAGGCCAAGAGATAAAAGAAATCCCCATTCTCTCTAAGCTTCCCTATATATAGAGTTTTTGTAACCTCCTGGTGAAGAAAACTAGGAAACCTAGCAAAATAGGAAAGAGCACCTCCTTAGGAATTGTGTCTCGTGCATCACACCCCGTGCAAAGTGGCTGCCAAAGTCGCCAAAATCCCCAAAGAGAAGTCAGGTCCAAGCTCTGCTCGTGGAAAATGGTTGCAATTAGCTTATGGGCCCAAGTAGGTGGTGAAGGTCCAACCCATTTCTCGTTATTGGCTTGTCAGTTTCGACAAACTAACATCCTATTTGTTACATCTTTCCCTCGTCACTGCCAACAACTCGAGCTCTCCATGTTCAACAGAAGCACTCCATCCAGTTTCATCACCACCACAGACTCGAGCTCCATTAACTTCCATTCGCTCTTAATCACAGTCCACCAGAGACAACACACATTACCATCACCGAGAACCATGCCTCTTTATCTCGTTCAATGGCTGTCAACAACATTTTTCATCTCATAATCCAACTCGAGCTATCACTTGCTGTACTTCTTTCTTTTGCCAAGCTCGGTATCCAACTATCTCGAGCTCAACTCTGACTCCATCACCAGCGTCACAACCAGTTCAAACACCCATGAATCGGCAGTCTCCAACAACTCTTATTAATCTCCCTCACTGACATCGCTGCCAACATACTGCCATTCGAGACTCTTCTCGTCATGAGCTCGTCATCTAAGCTGTATCGCTCCATTTGTAATTCGTACGATTTCCAGCCACCACCATGCATCATTCTCGTGAACTCTTCCACAGTTCCCTGTTTCCTTCTCGTTCTTTAACTTATTGACTACAAACAACCAACCACAAACTCAACCAGGCAATTCACTCCTTCATCGCTGCCATCTTCATTGATTAATGGCAGTAGCAGCTACCATATACTCTTTCGAGCTCACAACACCACCGCGTAACAGCATTCCCATCACCGATGCCTCAAACCCCGAACTCAAGCTTTCATCATCAACACTGCCAAGCGCTTCAACCACAGCTCCCTCCAGTCACAGCCAACGATGGATGTTATGGCAACAACACCATGACTCACTTTTCTCGAGCTTTCCTCCATCTCTGTCATCAGTAGCAGCTCAAACCATCAGGGCTTCATATCGATCAGCTCATACCTTCAATGGCATCTCCTCCCTGAAACTCATTCAAACTCGTAGCTGCATCATCCATTACTATCAAACCACCGCGGAAACTCTTGTCTTTATCGAGCCTGTCAACAACACCATTAACCACAGTAAACTCATTCTCTCTGTTCCACTTGAGTTCCATCACAGGGATAACCTTCTTCATCAATCCATAGCTTACTCATTCTGTTAATACTCATAACCATCATCAACACCTCCATCGAGACAACAGCCACAGGAAACTCCATTGAGACAGCATCATTATCAGCCAACATCAATCGTCCCTCTCACAGCATCTCTGTTTCGTTCAGTAAAGGGCGAACTTCATTCGCCATCAATCACCACTGCCGATAATGAATGGCAGCAACATCACGGATTCGCTATAATACAGCAGCTAGCAAAACACGATCAATATCTTAGTTTCATCGTCATACACTCATTTTCCTTCTCGTTCTCGTCTCCCTGTCCATCAACAGGCTCCACCATTATGGCCATTATCATTCTTAGCAATCATTCCCAGCGATATCGATTATAGACATCTTCCGACATCACCATCACTGCCATTAATGACAGTAGTCCCTTCGTACACAATCGATCATGGCCATTTTACAATCACTTCTAGTGCAGTTCTGGTGATGCAAGCTTCTGGTGACTTCTCAGGCCATTCCAACTTCTTTCAAACCCTTCAAACGAAATCGCAGCTTCACGAGATATCCATTTCTCCAATTTCTTGACCTAATTATTTATCAGCTCAACCATCTCTCAATTGAAGCCACTGCAACACAGCACCAATCAACCAGTAACCTTTTTCTTCTCTGTATGAAATAAGGATCTTAACCCTTGTTGAACAGCCATAAGATTCATGGCTTTACTGACGGCACACTTGCTTCTTGAACTACCCACAATCGCAGGGAACTAAAGCAGCAGTAGCTCTTCTTCTTATCTTAGATTTGGTTTCTCAAGAGAACCCAACCTAATTCCTTTCTATTCTAACACACATGCCAACAACACCAGGACTTCAAACAGACCCTTTTTTAATGGACTGAGTTGTTTTATCAATGAGCTCGCTGGGCTTGATTTCAGCCGGTTACTTCTTAACGCCCACGCGACTGCCGGTAGTGGTTTCCCATGCAATGATAATTCCGCCTCTCTTTTGGTAAATTGGATGATTTCTTGTTCTTTTCGGGAATAAACTCCAAAATTCACATAAAATATAAAAGATAGCTAATAATACAATTTCACAAGAAAACTAGCTAAGAAAGCATAACCAATCGATACTTAGAGAGGTGTTTTTAAGCACCTATCAGTCACCCAGTCAAGCGATCCGCAGATATGATGACACACACTGGCCTTCCAACTCCGTCTCCGAAGCGTGCTTCACATCAAAGCCACATAGAGACGTCACGACGTCCACTAGCGCAAGAACAACTAGACTCAAGGTATCTGCACTTCCCTTTCCCAATGAAAAAGATTTTGGAGATGCTGGAGGCGTGGGTACGAAACAGAGAGGTGGAGCTACCTCTTGTATGGCGTCCACCGACCGATCAAGAAATAATGGACCCGAGATATTGTCATTATCACCGGTTCCTTCACCACCCTACCAGTGAATGCAACGCCTTGAAGCGCATTGTTCAGAAGAAGCTTAATTCAGAAGAGTAGCTTTCCCTCTCTGAAAATTAGTGCGGACGATTTCCTTGGAGAGGTTGCTCGGGAAGATTCAGTTTCGTGCAAATGGGGCTCCAAAGAGCAAGTAAGTTCTATCAAAATTTTTTATGAGAAAGATAGTTTTAGAATTTACTGGGGACTCCCACACCAGAGAAAGAGATTCAATGATCAAACATCAAACATCATGTTTGTTTCCTTTTCACACGATATTTACAATTTCATGTGACATATATAATCATTCGTAACCAAGATGCAAATTCTATTTAGAATAATCTCTTTCAGAAAATTAATTGTTCACAAAACTATCTCAAAAAGTAAACCAGTTCAAAATTCAACCACCTATTAGTTCAAAACCTGATCAAATTGTGAAAGAAATCCTCGCAATCACTCAAAGCATCTAAAGAAAGAACACAAGTAGGCAGCACGAATCCTTCAAGGAAAGCCCTTCAGTAGCAACTCGTCCTTCTGAGCAAGAGCTGCTTTCATCCTTTGGAGCGCGGCCTGTTTCAGCTTCAACTCCTTAGACAATTTTCAACCTCTTCTTCCTGGCGAGCAATACAGTCTGCGGAAGGAACCTCGTTGTAGTTGCAGGAAATCCTACACTACACCCCTCACAAGAATCCACACAACTAAGCCATTGAAGATGAACAACTATGATTTTTATTGATTAATTCCTTGAATGTTTACAAGATAAAACGGAAAAGATCTAAAGAAATTACAATCACTACAAACTTTCTCTCTCCTAATGACTTCCCTAACACTCGGAAAAAGATCTCTCTCAACAGTCCTGCTCGACTCCTTATATAGGGTATTACACAATGGATGACAGCTAAGCTGTCCTTTATTTTCGGGAATGACTTGCGAAATATCGCAGGTGTTTAAATATATAATCTCGCAAGTTTCCTAAATCTCGCTAATGATAGACGCATTTATGTGTCTAATTTGTCCTCAATGTTTCGTATTGTTAGTACTCGTTTTTGTCCTTATTATGGTGTTTTGTGTGTTTGTAGGTATTTTTTGGAAATAAAAATTGTTGGAAAATTCGGCTCGAAAAGTTGCTCGGAACACCCCCCGGAGGACATTTGATATTCGGACTCCCACTTTGGATAAGGGGTAACTCAATTACTAAGGGGCACCTCTGTTGAGCACTTGCTATTAGCACCTTTTGATTTCGTTAGGGGGACACCATCTTCATCATTTGAATATTGGTTTTGGCGGGAAAAAAGTAACAGGTTATGGCAGATTTTCAGTTCATCATTTGGAGGGGTTTTAATGCGATTCAATGGTTGAAATTTCATGGGATGACTTGCTAGAGCCTAACAGGGTTGGTATGGGTCGATTCGTCATCTACTTTTGGCTAGATAACTCGTGAGGAGAAGACATAGGGATGTGCACGAGAAGAGATATTCACGGATTACAGCGTGATTTGTGAGTCTTTGCTCGTGTTTGGTCACTTCAAAAGCGTGTAGGAGTTAAGTAAGGAAGATTCAGCACTTATTTACTGCATCAGAAGCCGTGTAGAAGCAAAAAATGGAAATAAAATATTCCCGAGAATATTTTTATCAAAGCCGTGTAATGAGAGAATTTGAGGAGTTATTGTCGTGATATCTTTGCCCTGTCGAGTATATATAAGTTGCTGAGGTCGAGTAGAAGGTTTACGGAGAGATTGGGAGAGTTGCAGAGCATCAGAAAGCCAAAAAAAATCGAGTTGCAGAAAACCACCATTTCTGCTGCTGCTGAAGAACACGAAGAACATCAACGCACAGGGGACCGTCGTTTATCAACAGTGATAACGACACATCTGAGGGTCGTAGTTTAGCAGACAGACTTAAAAATCAGACATCTGAGGGTTGTAGAACAGCAACAACAACACTTTACATGTATCGTTCTCTGTAACAGTCCGTTTGTAACAATTAAAACTGTTACAAATCAGGCTTTTCATCTTTTCTCCCTTGTTCATCATTTGTAAACCATTTTTGAGCATTAATAATGATTTTTGAGCGTGTTTACACCATGATGAGATAGAATCCATCACCGGGACGACGGAGGAAGCTGTTTTGCACCCATGTGGTAATTCTATTTAATTCCTTTATGACTATTTGCACTATTATAAGTGATTCATGATTTTTATTGATTATTTGTGAATTCGTTAGATGTCGCATGCTTAGTCTTAGGTACTTTAGATGCGTCATGCTTGTGAATTACATATAATTCTTTATAAAATCTACCTTGGCAAAGAATTAGAGTCGATGTTTGTTACTTTATGAGCCTTAATTGTCTGGAATTAATAGATGAACCGCATGAATGTGAGAATTGGTGGAATCCCGAGTCCCAGTAACTCTCTTCGTCTTGTGACATAAATTGTATATTTTCTCTACTTTTATTATTTTTCTTTATTAAATCCTAAAATCATTTTCAACAAGTCCGAGTGAACGACAACTCTACTTACCACTATCTAAAATTCGATCAGCTAAGTCTTCACATCTTTCTCGTGTTTTGGCTGCCGTCATTCATTGCGTCATTTATATTACTCATTTGCGACACTTTCGCAATATCGTCGTTTATTGATCTCGCGAGGTATTGTTGTTGCGATATTCTGATCCTACACTCGTCTTGCAATTTCTGAAGCTCCTGGATCTCAGAGAACCCCTTGAAGAACCAAGGAGCGTTGAAGTCGTACTGCACAAACACGTCTCGATGGCACTTCCAATCTTCAATCATCTCCTCAGAAACGGTTCGACCAGTCGTGACGCTCATCCCATGGATAGAGAATAAAGCTTCCTGGACGTGGTTGACCAATGCAAGACGACTTTTGAGCTTCGTAGTGGTAGCAATGTGGCCGTGATTCTTCCATATCACCGTGTATAACTCCTCGAACTGAGCCGACACACTGAATCCCCCAACCAACACATGACCTGCATAAGGGGAATCGAAGGGAGGATTAAAGATAGCGCCAGGAACAACAGATTGCCTTACCATTACTTCATCAGGAGGCCTTTCAGAAGAAGTCACCACGACTACTTTATCAGTTGGAACCTGCTCAGGAAGATCTTTAAGGGGAACCGCCTCAACAATAGCATATGTTGCCTCTCATGCATTCCTCCTCATGTCTACCTCACTCTGAATGCTGATTTCCGTCACGACCTCGTCTACAAGCTCACTAAGGTTACCACTTGGGGAGGCACTCCATCCAGTCGAGCTTGCACCATCTTTGTCCTGAAGAGGATCAGTGTCGCCAGACCCTTCTTTGAGAGGATCACCAAACTTCTCCGTATGAAGATCAATATCGCCAGACCTCTCGTTATGACTACGAGCCATTCTTGCGAAAGCATTTTCTTTCGAGATTCCCTGATCGCCAACAAAAGACTACCTTTAGTGAAAGTTGCTCAGGAAGAACGAAACCAAGGGATCAAACAGAAAGAAATTTAAATACCTGCTGTTTATGGGTAAAAATCGTTTCTGCCGATTTCGGTAGGTGAGTGAGAAACTGGTTCAAACCCTAAACAAATGTGCTGCACGTGAGCACTTTATAGATTCGAGAGATCAATCTGTACAAGTCCGGCCTAAACCAAGAAATGGCCGTTCCAGACTTGCTTCGGTCACAAAGTGGAAGAGAAGGGTTGATTTGGGGAGGGAAGCCAAGAAAGGTGTTGAGACCAGAATAATTCTGGGAGAGTAGTATCTCGACTTGTATCAGAAAGTGAAAGCTTGGGAAGCTTGCAAGAGATGAAAGCTTTTTTGGAGAGTTTGCAAAGTTGCCTTTTCTGAGAGTGTGTATTTTTCTCCTGACCGAGACTTGTTGTCTGATGCGTGTCGTAGGTGCAATCAAATTAATATCTTATTTCCACTTAATTAAAAATAATATAATGGAAGTCAAGTTCGTTCCCACGAGGAGCAAGAGATTCTAGTTGTAAAAATTGTCACAAAAAGGGGGATGTATAAAGCAAAAGAAAATAAACAAAGCAATTAAAAGATAAAGTTGAAATCAATAAGAGAAACAAGATCAAGGAATCCTTCTTCGTTGCAAAACAATGAATCAAGTTATGTTCTTTTCTACTTGTTATTAGTCACAAATTACCACCAACCGTAGGTAAAGCGAGCTAGATCGGTGCTAAACCCCTAAATCCCTTGTATCACTAGGATACGGAAGTTCTCGACTACCGGATTCTATTTACCAAACCACCTAGTAGTAGATCACTCTAGATGTAATTTAAATAAACGCATTAAGATTTATGAACTTATTAGGTTAATATTAGTAGTTAGACTCTTAGATCAAGGTCTACTTGCTAACGTTGTTTTGACACACAATTGCTCCACGGAATCCCTCCGCAAGGTCTCGTGTTTGCTACTTATGTAAAGAGTCAAGAAACGATTACTTATCCCCTAACTTTCACTAGCTTTAGATCAAATTAACAAATCAATTTAGCGTGCACTCTAAACAACCTATCAATCAATCATGAATGAATAAACATTCCTAATAGTAAAAACAAACGATAATCATGTGAAAAACTTCAAGATAGAATTGAAACAAAAACTCAAATCATATATTAAGAACTAGGAATTCATCCTCAATCAATAAGAAAATTAGCTACTCATGTTTTTGAAATTCACACAAAATAATTAAAAGGAGAATTTTCAAGTTCACACAAATAATTAAAAAGAAGAATTTTCAAAAGCAAACAAAAACACAAGTGTTGTGTGTGTAGAGAGGTGTGTAAAAGATATAGAAAACTTCTCTATTTATAGGCTTCAATATTCTCCAAATCTTCCAAGGAATAGAATCCTCATTCCATAGTAATTCAATTTCCAAATTCAAGTCTTTCTCATCTTCCATCTTCTCTTTCCAAATTTGAGCCCAATTCTCCATCCAATTCCTAGTCCAAGTCTTCACACCCATGAGAGAAGTCCATAGAAAATTTTGGATTTTTTGGCTCGCCGGAAAACTGGTATTATGGTCGGAATCCGTCCGGAATAGTCGCCGCCGGCCACCTGAAAATTTTACCGTCACTGGTATATTCGACGGAATATTCCGTCAGTCCACCGTTAGGATAACGGTCAAACGGGTCAACCGTCAGTCAACCGGGTCAAGGAAGGAGAGTCGGCCACCGAGTCGGCTTGAGTTAGTGTCTTGATCGGTGACTCGTCTAACTGAGGTGAGTTGGATCACACTGGATCGGTCATCGAATCGATGAGTTGAATCGCGAGAACCGCAGTCCGTAGAGTTACGTTTATTTATAGGACTTCCGGCCAAGTTCGGGCCTCAATTTTCTTGATCTTCCCTGCTAAGAACCTACACATACATCTAACATTTTCATTCAACCATTGTGTGTAATAGAGCTTCATTCTTGCAGTTTCATTTCATAACCCATCATTCCCTGTGCAGCAGCAACACCCTACTAAAAATATAAAGATCAACCTCAGATCGATTTTGAACTTCACCTTTGTTTGAGAGATGAAACCATCTTCTAAGTCCGCTTCAATAGATCGACCGTCATCAGTTCTTCAATTTCAACCACAGACCCATCTCCTCTCCAGCATCAGGTTCATCTGCTCTTTCTCTTCAAACAACAGCTGCCAAAACCCATCTCTATTCTTCTCTCAATCGACAGCAGAAACAGTCTTCAAACTAAACCCATCTCTGATTTCAACTTCATCAATTCTCCCTGTTCTTTTATCGACTTGTTCTCAATCGATTCACAGATGCAACATCGAACCCTAATTTCAATTTCCGTCTGATCTTCTGAGTTTCAATCTGCTTTTCTACTCCCGATTCACCAGCAAACCCCATTCATTCTTTTATCCAGCACCTTAATCTCGACATCAACAACGTCCCCGGACGCCACCCATCTTCACTCGACAACTTGTTTGCTTCCATTTCTTCCTCGAGCTTCAATCACGAGACTCGATTCGAACCCTAATAACTTCTTCTCGATCCCGATCTTCTCCGGGTTTCGATCTCTCAATTTCTCGATTGACATCACCATCGCCTTGTTTATCGGTTGCGAGACGAACCCTAATTTCTCCAATTTCAATTTCTCTAGCTGCTGCAAGCTCTTCTTCTTCTTTCCTCTCATTCAGCTGGGCACTAATAATGATTGAGAGAAAGAACTCAATTTTAGGTTATCCTGGGCACTAATGATTGAAAATTGGATCCGGACCTGGGCACTAATGTGGGCCGACCAATATCATGCCAAGCTAACTTACATAGGTGCCTTGAGTATTAACCGGATGCCTTTAACACTTAAATGGGTTTCCCCTTATCCTTGACTGGGCTCCAGATAGTGTTCGCCCATGAAATGACAATTTTGCCCTTTTGTTCAATTTGAGTGATTTCTTCTTCTTTTCGTTCGTGCGACTCCATAGTAGCTATAAAACTCAAAACAAGCGTAAAATACATAATTTACAAGAAAAATAGCAAAGAAAGCATAAACAATAGATAGTAAATAGGATGTATTCTACACCCTATCAAATTCCCCCACACTTAGACTTTGCTAGTCCTCGAGCAAATCAAACTAAAAACTCACAACTTCAAAGCGTTCAAGCGTCACAAGCATCCAAAGAGCTATGAGGACATAGAGTTTCTGCATGCTAGTAATAAGAAGTTAGAAATACTAAAGAACATATTCTCATTCTTAAATGTTGAGTGAGAAATAACCACACCATAATGAGAGAATGCGTGTTTGAGAAACGATCAATAAGCATTTCGCCTCGACTTCGCCTTACCAAAAAGGATTTTATGATAATTGCACTCAAAAAGACGGCTTTTTATGGGTCACACATGTGTGCGGTAGGAATGAAGAGAGAAATCTTGCAACACGTTGAATGGTGGGAAGGACAACTTCGGGAAATATTTTTAAAAACCCACATCTTTTAATATTTTGAAAAACCATTTTTTCGACGATCTCTAAGAAAGGAAATCAACCATTTATTATTGAGGATGAGATTACTTACTCACCTTCACATCCGATCGCCAATTATGATAACACCACTCTCACGGCATCCAATAGAAACGTCTTCCGCTCCTCGTCTTGATCTCCTTGGTCTTCGTCTTCGGTTTCAACTATTGGTGATAAACTCTCGAATTTCATAAATCCTTAACAATTTGTAACTTTTTTACCTTAAAAATCCTTGTCGCTTGAAACTTCCTTATAGATTTTCCTTCCCCACGGCTTATTAACAAAACAAATATTTCTCTTGTTTTTTTTTTTTTTTTTTTTTTTTTTTTTTTTTTTTTTTTTTGAAATACAAGAGAAATTAAATACAAAATAAACCATGGCCGTGGAAGAAGTATTTTACCGCTTGATTCTTCACAACTTGTATCGTCTCGAAATCATAAACTTCAATAATTCTCACCTTTTGATTTTATTCGCTCTTATGAATAAGTCTTCATACTTGGATATAAAATTACCTCATTGTAGTGTAAGTCTTCAACATATATGTAAAAATCTGCTCATTTGTATGTTGCTTTACTTGAATATGAAATTTGCTCTTTTTCTCGTTGCTTGTAAACCTTGAACTTTTCCAACTTTCCTTGTAGATTTTGATGTCGCTCCTTGTTGATGATGATTGTGTTTCTATGGATCCATTGTTGTCGAGAGAGAATGGTGCTAACTGCAAATCGAACTACAAGAAGGAAGCTTTCATCTATAGATGTCACCCTCATGATTGACAAAATTAGCACTCAAGAGATCAAAGAGTAGTGCTTCTATTGGTGGGAGGTTGGGTAGCTCACCATTCTACCCGGAATTTACGTACGGTGACACACACTCAAAAGAAAGCTCTTTAGTAGATGGAAAAATTTCTGGTCGGTGCCTCACATGATATAATACGGGTAGTCTCCACTAATGATTGATCAGCAACTCTAATAATGCATTTCTCCCTGCACCAAATTCGCATCACCGGCATGATTAAATCCATTATTTAACACTCTAACAAGCAAGAAATCCGAATGTAGTTCCCTAACACTTCCAAGTTCAATTATGTCGGTCAAAATCTCTATGTAAACATACTAGAAGTATGCTACTGACTCTAAAATCTCTAAAAGTTGAAGTTTTTATGTAAAACTCTTTTTTTTTTTTTTTAATTTTTTTAATTTTTTTTTGTAATTTTTTTTTTTAAATACATGCTTAACTACTCCCCCACACTTAAACCTTACATTGTCCTCAATGTAATTGAATCCTCCTAGTAAAGTCAAGGTGGGAAATTTTAACATGATATGGAACAAGAAAAAGAGATAACAAAAAGCAAAAAGATAAGAAATACAAAACCTATGGGTTGCCTCCCATGAAGCGCTTGTTTTAAAGTCGACGGCCCGACTTAGCTCTTGCTAGATTCATTAGCCCGGATCAATCTCTTTCACGGGAAAACATGACTTCACATCACTAGGGTATCGCGTTGTCTCAAAGATATTGAAGTGGATGAGTGTACCATCAAACTCCATAGTCAAGGTGCCATTTTGGACATCAATCTTTGTTCCGGCGGTGCTTAAGAATGGTCTACCCAATAGCAAAGGTGTAGACTTGGAAGAATTATCATCATTCATGTCTAAGACATAGAAATCGGCCGGAAATACAAGCTCATTAACCTGCACCAAAACATTCTCAACAATCCCTTTCGGGTAAACATTAGATCGGTTAGCAAGTTCAAGAACTACCCCGGTCTCCTTAAGAGGACCAAGATTCAAAGAATCATAAATCGAGGAAGGCATAACATTAACCGATGCTCCCAAATCTAGTAAAGCTCGAGTGAACCTTGTTTTACCAATTGTGCAAGGTATATTGAAACTACCGCGGTCCTTTAATTTTGGTGGGAGTTTCTTGAGAATGAACGCCGAAGCATTCTCCCCGACTTCATTCCCTTTTAATCTTTTCTTCTTCATGCACAACTCCTTTAAGAACTTTGCACAACGAGGAATTTGACGAATAGCTTCAATGAGTGGAATATTGACTTGTAATTTCTTAAGGATGTCCCACATATCCTTGTATTCCAAGTCTTTCTTTGACTTAGCAAATCGGCTAGGAAATGGGGGTGGAGTTGTGAAAGTAGGAACCGTCTCCTCGGGTTGGTTGGTTGGGGATGTATTCTCCTTTGGTGCGGTCTCAATTTCCTCTTTCTTATCATTTACCTCATCTTATTGATTTGGTTGTTCCACTTGTTTCCCACTCCTCAAAGTAATCGCATTAACGCTCTCTCTTGGATTAACAAATGGTTGTGAAGGAAGCTTTTTGGATGCTTGAGATTTCAATAGGTTCACATCGGTCGCCAATTGTCCCATTTGAGTTTGTAAATTCTTGATGGCCGAATCGGTCTTTTGTTGGCTTTGTTGGAACATAGAAGTAAGACCTTGCACACCTTGCATTAATGCATTGAGCTTGTCATCATTCAAAGAATCACGCTCCTTGACTTGTTGTGGTTGGAATTGTTGAGAACCACCTTGTTGTTGAGGTTGGAAACGTGATTGTAGGAAACCACCTTGTTGTGCATATGGATTAGGAGCCGCCGCTTGCTTGTTTGCATAACTAAAGTTAGGATGATCCTTCCAACCGGGATTATAGGTATTGGAGTATAGATCGTACCTTGGCCTTTGATTTGGATATAAAGCATTCACTTGTTCGGTCTCACCATCCGGAATAATTACCGCGGCCATCCTTTGCATCATTATCTCCATGTTACTCATCCTTTGATCAAGATGTGATGATGAATCACTAACTTCATGCACTCGCCTAACCATGGGTTCATATATTGTGTAGAATTGTTGCGAGTTCGCAGCCATACTTTCAATCAACTCTCTAGCTTGGGTCAAAGTCTTGTTCATTAGTGCACCACCACCCGCGGCGTCAAGAAGAGACTTATCACTAGGGTTGAGAGCTTCGTAGAAGTATTGGAGTATCATAACGTCACTAAATTGATGGTGTGGACAGCTTGCCACCAACCTCTTGTATCGCTCCCAACATTCATACAATGACTCTCCCACATGTTGTTTCAATCCACAAATCTCCTTGCGAATTTGAGTAGCTTTGGATGCGGGAAAATATCTCTCGAGAAAAGTTTCTTCATCCCATTCCATGTTGTGATACTTCCGGAAGGCAAATAATATAACCACTCCTTAGCATTGCCCGCCAAAGAAAACGGGAAAGCTTTCAACATTGCTCCATCCGCATTAGTCTGTGGTGGAAGCATAGCCATAACTATGGTATAGAAGTCCATAAGATGTTTGTTTGGGTCCTCATTCACCATGCCATGGAACTTTAGTAACTCTCTAATCAACCCTGGCTTGATCTCGAAGGTTGAGTTAGTTTGGATACACCATTGTTGTGTATCAAGCTTGTGAGAAGCTAGGTCCTTGAGTGTACGTTCAGCCATTGTTTCTTCCTCTTTGTCCGAATCTGTGAAATCACTTGATGAAGAAGGAGGAAGTGGAGTGTTAACCGCTCGAATAAAATCCTTTAGTTGAGTGCCGGATCGAAGACGTATTGGACTCGGTCTGCCCTTCTTAAGCATTCACCAAAGGTATAACACCTGAAACAAGATTCTCAAAAACTAAGTTAGATACGGTATAGAATCTAACAAAGCAAGAATAAAGCAAAAAGAAAAATAAAAACAACTAAAATCGTCCGTTGCGTCCCCGGCAGCGGCGCCAAAATTTGATGCGTGTCGTAGGTGCAATCAAATTAATATCTTATTTCCACTTAATTAAAAATAATATAATGGAAGTCAAGTTCGTTCCCACGAGGAGCAAGAGATTCTAGTTGTAAAAATTGTTACAAAAAGGGGGATGTATAAAGCAAAAGAAAATAAACAAAGCAATTAAAAGATAAAGTTGAAATCAATAAGAGAAACAAGATCAAGGAATCCTTCTTCGTTGCAAAACAATGAATCAAGTTATGTTCTTTTCTACTTGTTATTAGTCACAAATTACCACCAACCGTAGGTAAAGCAGCTAGATCAGTGCTAAACCCCTAAATCCCTTGTATCACCGGATACGGAAGTTCTCGACTACCGGATTCTATTTACCAAACCACCTAGTAGTAGATCACTCTAGATGTAATTTAAATAAACGCATTAAGATTTATGAACTTATTAGGTTAATATTAGTAGTTAGACTCTTAGATCAAGGTCTACTTGCTAACGTTGTTTTGACACACAATTGCTCCACGGAATCCCTCCGCAAGGTCTCGTGTTTGCTACTTATGTAAAGAGTCAAGAAACGATTACTTATCCCCTAACTTTCTCTAGCTTTAGATCAAATTAACAAATCAATTTAGCGTGCACTCTAAACAACCTATCAATCAATCATGAATGAATAAACATTCCTAATAGTAAAAACAAACGATAATCATGTGAAAAACTTCAAGATATAATTGAAACAAAACTCAAATCATATATTAAGAACTAGGAATTCATCCTCAATCAATAAGAAAATTAGCTACTCATGTTTTTGAAATTCACACAAAATAATTAAAAGGAGAATTTTCAAGTTCACACAAATAATTAAAAAGAAGAATTTTCAAAAGCAAGCAAAAACACAAGTGTTGTGTGTGTAGAGAGGTGTGTAAAAGATATAGAAAACTTCTCTATTTATAGGCTTCAATATTCTCCAAATCTTCCAAGGAATAGAATCCTCATTCCATAGTAATTCAATTTCCAAATTCAAGTCTTTCTCATCTTCCATCTTCTCTTTCCAAATTTGAGCCCAATTCTCCATCCAATTCCTAGTCCAAGTCTTCACACCCATGAGAGAAGTCCATAGAAAATTCCGGAATTTTTTGGCTCGCCGGAAAACTGGTATTATGGCCGGAATCCGTCCGGAATAGTCGCCGTCGGCCACCTGAAAATTTTACCGTCACTGGTATATTCGACGGAATATTCCGTCAGTCCACCGTTATGATAACGGTCAAACGGGTCAACCGTCAGTCAACCGGGTCAAGGGAAGGAGAGTCAGCCACCGAGTCAGCTTGATTTAGTGTCTTGATCGGCTGACTCGTCTAACTGGGGTGAGTTGGATCAGCTTCTGGATCGGTCATCTGAATCGATGAGTTGACTCGCCAGAACCAGAGTCCGGCCGAGTTCTGTTTATTTATAGGACTTCCCGGCCAAGTTCAGGCCTCAATTTTCTTCAGTCTTCCCCTGCTAAGAACCTACACATACATCTAACATTTTCATTCAACCATTGTGTGTAATAGAGCTTCATTCTTGCAGTTTCATTTCATAACCCATCATTCCCTGTAACAGCAGCAACACCCTACTAAAAATATAAAGATCAACCTCAGATCGATTTTGAACTTCACCCACTGTTTCAGAGATGAAACCATCTTCTAATTCTGCTTCAATAGATCGACCGTCATCAGTTCTTCAATTTCAACCACAGACCCATCTCCTCTCCAGCATCAGGTTCATCTGCTCTTTCTCTTCAAACAACAGCTGCCAAAACCCATCTCTATTCTTCTCTCAATCGACAGCAGAAACAGTCTTCAAACTAAACCCATCTCTGATTTCAACTTCATCAATTATCCCTGTTCTTTTATCGACTTGTTCTCAATCGATTCACAGATGCAACATCGAAACCTAATTTCAATTTTCCGTCGATCTTCTGAGTTTCAATCTGCTTTTCTACTCCCGATTCACCAGCAAACCCCATTCATTCTTTTATCCAAAGACCTTAATCTCGACATCAACAACGTCCCAGACGCCACCCATCTTCACTCGACAACAGCTGCTTCCATTTCTTCCTGAGCTTCAATCACAGACTCGATTCGAACCCTAATAACTTCTTCTCAGTCTGATCTTCTCTGGGTTTCGATCTCTCAATTTCTCGATTGACATCACCATCGCCTTGTTTATCAGTTGCAGAGACGAACCCTAATTTCTCCAATTTCAATTTCTCTAGCTGCTGCGCAGCTCTTCTTCTTTCCTCTCATTCAGCTGGGCACTAATAATGATTGAGAGAAAGAACTCAATTTTAGGTTATCCTGGGCACTAATGATTGAAAATTGGATCCGGACCTGGGCACTAATGTGGGCCGACCAATATCATGCCAAGCTAACTTACATAGGTGCCTTGAGTATTAACCGGATGCCTTTAACACTTAAATGGGTTTTCCCCTTATCCTTGACTGGGCTCCAGATAGTGTTCGCCCATGAAATGACAATTTTGCCCTTTTGTTCAATTTGAGTGATTTAATCTTCTTTTCGTTCGTGCGACTCCATAGTAGCTATAAAACTCAAAACAAGCGTAAAATACATAATTTACAAGAAAAATAGCAAAGAAAGCATAAACAATAGATAGTAAATAGGATGTATTATACACCCTATCATTGTCTGGTGGAAATAGGTAAGACCTATTTATACAAGTCGAGATTGAAACGTACCCTGGCCTCATGAAGGAAGAGAGTAAAGGGTGAAATAATGGGAGGAGGTGGTAACCGCATGGTAAGACCTATTTATTTGACCGCTTTATTCCTTTTCACGCTTTCTTAATGTGAGCGTAGTGTACGCTGCGTAAGTCGTGACCGCCAAACCAAAACCCCGGAAAGCATCCCCGGTTGTGTTGATATCTCGTTGGTTGCACCTTGAGTGCAAGTGGCGCTGCTAATGGCGCGTGTGGCATGTGCCATTGGCTGAATGCCCTTGTTGCGGGTTGCACCTTGAGTGCAAGTGGCAATGCCAGAGCTGCTAGTGGCGTGCGTGGCATGTGCCAATGGCATGTGCCAATGGCATGTGCCAATGGCATGTGCGGAATGCCTTGGTGGTAGGTTGTACGTTGAGTGTAAGTGGCAATGCCAGAGCTGCTAGTGGCGTGTGTGGCATGTGCCTATGGCATGTGCGGAATGCCTTGGTGGTAGGTTGCAAGGTTTGAAAGTTAGGCTACCAGCGTGTGTGTTTGGCATGTGCCAATGGCATGCGTGGCCGTTAGGGCCGTGGCCTTGGTAGGAAAAGCTACCAGCGAGCATGTTGGCATGTGCCAATGACATGCGTGGCCGTTAGGGCCGTGGCCTTGGTAAGAAAAGCTACCAGCGAGCATGTTGGCATGTGCCAATGGCATGCGTGGCCGACTTGGCCTAGGTTGCATGGTTTGTAAGCCTAGGGCGCTACATTTGGCATGCGCCAATGGCATAGCGGCTTGGAAATATGGCTTGTGGTACGTGTTGGCATGTGCCAATGGCACGTACGGCCATGTTGACCTAGTTGCACGTTTTGCAAGCCTAGGGCGCTATATTTGGCATGCGCCAATGGCATAGCAGCTTGGAAGTATGGCTTGTGGTACGTGTTGGCATGTGCCAATGGCACGTACGGCCATGTTGACCTAGTTGCACGTTTTGCAAGCCTAGGGCGCTATATTTGGCATGTGCCAATGGCATAGCGGCTTAGTTTGGCATGGTTGCCAATGAGTGCGATATGTAGTTTGGTTTTGGCGTCGCTGCCATGGTGCGCAGTGTGCGGCTTGGTTTGGCATTGTTGCCGTGGTGCGCAGTGTGCGGCTTGGTTTGGCATTGTTGCCATGGTGCGCGGTGTGCGGCTTGGTTTGGCATTGTTGCCATGGTGCGCGGTGTGCGGCTTGGTTTGGCATTGTTGCCATGGTGCGCGGTGTGCGGCTTGGTTTGGCATTGTTGCCATGGTGCGCGATATGCGGCTTGGTTTTGGAATTAGGGTTACGTGTCGAAAACCCTAATCGGTATTTTGAAAAAATACCCCTATTAATTATTTACACCGAGTTAAATGCTCTTAGTTAATGTGTTGCGGGTAACACTAGGTCATGGGGTTTTACGATTTTACCCCTTGTTTAAAAACCACCATCAACATTAAGTCCCCGCTTAGCTCGGAGCAGGGGGCTTTGTTGCATGGGTAAGCATAAGATGGTGACAAACTATCAACAGCAAACCGTAAAGAGAATTGAGGAGGCTTGTCTGACCTTTTATAAATAGGATTTGGAACCCTTGCCTCTGGTAGTTTTGCACAAATCGGGAGGCTAGCACAATTGGTGGGGCCGGCGCAGCTTGGGCGACGTTGGGAAGTTGGCGTGAGTCGGGAAACTGAGTGTGTTAGCTGGTGGGACCGGCGCAAGGTGTGTGTGCTTGCAGGCGTGACTTGGGAAACTGAGTGTGCTGGCTGGTGGGACCGGCGCAAGGTGTGCGTGCTTGCAGGCGTGGCTTGGGCGGTCATTGGGAAGTCGGTGCGATTGGTGGGGCTGGTGCAACTTGGGCGACATTGGGAAGTTGGGCGCCCTTGTGGGCCCGCTTCTTACACGCACGATTTTGGTAAAAGGAAATCCTTCCCTATTTCAGAATCCTCACGCCTATGTATATAAAGTCCCTTTCTCCCATCTTGCACTTTCATCTTTTCATCATTTCCTACCAGCGATAGAGTCATGAAGAAGAACCAGCTTCCAGGTATGTCTTCCAGTACTTCCTTTTTATGTAGGTGTAAACCCTAGGCGTTTTTCTTTGCGCATATAATTTCCTGGCGTGTCTCTTATAGAAAATATTGTATGTATGCAACCAAGGGAAATACTGCATATATTATTCGAACCCGTAGGAAAGTGCTCCATATATTATTTTGAACCCGAAGAAGGTTGTTGCAGACGCACTTGAGCCCGTATAAAATACCGCGTATATAATTTTGAACCCTCGAAGAAAATATGCGTGTGTGAGTCTTGAACCCGTAGAAAATATGTACATGAATCCCGAAGAAGAATACTGTATATATGCTCCATACGACTTCGAACCCGCAGGAAATATTGTATATATGATTTTTCGGCCCTGAAAGAAATATTGCGCGTGCAGTTTTGAACCCGTAGAAAAATGCTCTATATATAATTTTGAACCCGAAGAAGGATACTGTAGGCACACTTGAACCCATATAAAATACCGCGTATATAGTCTTGAACCCGAAGAAAATTCTGCGTATATAGTCTTGAACCTGAACAAAATTTCGCTTCCTCAAAGGATGTCCATAATTCCAAACCAAACACGGATGATGAGTTCTTCGCCAAAAAACTCGTCTCCGCTCGGAAAAATCACCCGGGTTTCGTGCCAATTTTGTTAACCGGTGGTGAAGATGAAAGGAAGACACGTTCGGTTCGCCCAGAGAACACTATACGGTTCTGTCTTCAAAAAGGGGTATACTCCTCTTCCAACATTGATTTCAGGATGTGTCAAAGCCCATCGCGTTCTTTTGATAGATGGGTTGAGTTCATGGTGAGTAAGGAGCACATAAACACCAAACTGACTCGAGCGCAGATTATTGATCTTTGTCGAGCTTGATGAAACCTCCAGATTAGGAAGGATATCCCGGGCTTGGTTTCTTTCATCTCCGGATGGTGTTCGGACACCCATACAATCATATGTAGATGGGGTGAGATAACTTTCTCCTTGGAGAGTGTGGCTCTCTTCTTTGAATCTTCCAGAATCGGGAATCTTAAAATCCAATTATCTCGAAAGTGAGGTGAAGATGCGGGATGACCTTGCCGCTAAGTTGGGAGATTACGCTCCAAAAGACTCCACTGCGAAGTCGAAGGATTCTGTTCCGAAAGAGGATGAAAGGTGCTTTTATAGCTGTGGATGTCTCGGTGGTTTCGGACGAAATTTGGAACTCCGAACAGCAAAGCGGTGATCTTCATGTTGCAGCATTTTTGGGCTCTGGTTGTCTAGAGACATTTTTGATGACGGTTACGGCAAGAAGGAAATAAGACGAGTCGCTAGCGGTTCTTTGTGAAGTTAGCAAAAGGTGAAGTTCTTCCCATTGGCAAGCTATTCCTCGGTTCCCGTATGTGCATCGGATCACCTAGTTGCGAACATGCGAGTTTCGAATGGTTTCATGAAAGTGAATTCATATGTGCACGTTGCTTTTCGCAAGTCTGGCTATGGGAGCACTTTGAGAAGTATGCTCAAACCGATGCCTTCGATTCCCGTGAGTTGGGGGGGTTCCCGAATTCTTCGATGGGTGAACAGGCGTCCAAAGGTTGGCGTGAGCTTGGTTAGTCTTCTTGATAAGTCGTATGAAATCAATTTTCGCCCATGGGAGCCGGTCCATAGGTCAGTGACTCAAATTGACACCTTTGCTTCTGCTCCGCTCATATCTTTGTCTTCTGATGGCGATTTGAGCGCTGGTAAAAACTTGTTCATTCAAAGCTGCTTGCCCGGTTATATGTCGTCTTTCTTCATGGGGTCTTTCCAGATAGCTGCTTACAATATTGACCGTGCTGCTCGTCACATGGGTTTCGATCAAGGGGTGCCTCTTGCTTACCAGCCGGTGGTCCCTAAAGATTCATTGCGTGCCGCCCTTAATGCCAGTGCCCTTGAGCCGGGTATCCGCCTTCCCTTCTTTCAAACGGGAAGAGTAACTTCGACGACCTTCGGCTATAACGAGTTCTGGGGCGACGAGTTTATTATGATCCAAGATTTTGTGAATAGCGTGGTGGAGAACGTTCGTTGCAAACCTTCCCCAGCAGTTTTGAAGAAGTATCCAATGTTGAGAGATCTCAAGCGAAAATTTCCTAGCAACTCGGAAAGTCCCCAGGTCAAGGAACGGAGAACGAAGAATCGTGCTGGCGGGTTCCGGACGGTTTCAAAAGACCCTCCCTCAGCTCTCGTGTCTTTCAGTTCTTCCAATAACCAGGTATGTGTCGCCTCTTCTTTGGTTTGTCTCAAAACACGTGAATTTCTCGCTGAAAACATGTGTCTTGTTTCCTCCAGGGCTTCGGTAGTGTTAATGCTTTCGCTGCCCTTGCACGTTGCCAGGAGACAACAATTTCTTCAAAGAATTCCAGCAGCACTGAGCCTTCTCATAGCGATGATGAGTCATAGAAAGAAGAAAGTTCGACAAGTGAGAGTGATTCCTCTGGCAGCACCGGTTCTTTTTCGGGAAGTGGTTCGGTGAGTTTCGCGCTTCTTTTCTCTCTTCTTCTGTTTCTTCTTTTTGAAAAATGTCTAACTCGAGTTCGCAGGAGGAATCCGATTCGGAGGATGATTCTGGGGTAGAGGCACACGAAAACTTGCCTTTGGTGACCACCGCTGGTGACTTGGAGATGGGCGTTAGCCAATTGACGGGCACAGATGTGGCTCAAACCGCGGATGATTTCTCGATGGTTGTTGTCGTAGACATGGAGGAAGACCCTTTGCGAGTCGTGAGGCCAGTGCGGGCGCCATTTTGATCCTCCGTACTTGGTTCCTTATCCGGTCATGTCTTTGGTTGGCGGCTTAGCGTGTAGGCTAAGCACGAGGCGTTGTACACGAATCTGGGAGAAATACGGACATATGGCCACAACCAAGAAAGTCACTAGTCGATTTGCCTTTGGTTAAGCGTGTGGAAGAGGCTTTATCTTCCATCGAGGATATGCGTGAGGTATTTGGTCACACCGTTTCAAGACGTTATTGCCGACTGGGAGCACCATCGCGACGTGTGCGTAGAAAAGGAGTTCAACACTTCGTGGTTTGTCGAAGGCCTTGCTGAGATCCAAAAGTTGAAAGATGCGGCAATCGAAAGCCTTTCCGCCGAGGAGATTACACGACAGGAGGTGGAACTCGAAGAGCTTTCCAAGATGTTGACTATGAAGAGAGCGGCTCTTGAAGATGCAAAGTTGACTTTCTCCAAGAAGAGCAGACATTGGATAATTTTCCTTGAACGTTTCTCTGCTAAACTTTCATTTAGGTTTTTTTTTGAAAGACATATTGGATGTCTGGTTCAAAGCTTGACCTTTGATAGGCGGTGGTAGCTTTTAGGGTATTGGATTATTTCGGGATGAATGGTTTTGATAATATGACTCTGATTATGTTTTGGGAAAGGAATATTGCTTTTATGAAAGTGTGTGCTAGCAATAGGCACAAGACTCAGTAGTATGACGGTTTTACTAAGAACCTAAAAATAGATCGTATATCTTGTGCAGTCTAAATTTACTCACTTCATAGGTTTTGTGAACACGCCCCTCTCCGTGTAAAGGCGGCTTTCTTTGGTAGCAGACGCTTGATTAGTCCCCAATTCTTTGGCAGCGTATTCAGCGAGTCTCCGGTTTTCGGTGTAGTTTTAACAAGCGATAACCGGGTTGTCTGGCAGTTGAGTCGGGTGAGTCACAAGTCCCCAATTGCTTGGTAGCATCTTCAACGAGTCCCAGGTTTTCGGGTGTAGTTTTACAACCAGTAATTGGGGCGTACGGCGGTTGAGTCGAATTGAGTCGTCTCCCCTACCATCTTGATATCCGGGTGAAGAACGAGATCGACAGTCGACATTGTAGCCGATAGATCAATCCTCCATTTGTGGTCGCCAATTGTTTATGGGTAAAAATCGTTTCGCCGATTTGGTAAATTCGGTAGGTGAGTGAGAAACTGGTTCAAACCCTAAACAAATGTGCTGCACGTGAGCACTTTATAGATTCGAGAGATCAATCTATACAAGTCCGGCCTAAACCAAGAAATGGCCGTTCCAGACTTGCTTCGGTCACAAAGTGGAAGAGAAGGGTTGATTTGGGGAGGGAAGCCAAGAAAGGTGTTAAGACCAGAATAATTCTGGGAGAGTAGTATCTCGACTTGTATCAGAAAGTGAAAGCTTGGGAAGCTTGCAAGAGATGAAAGCTTTTTTGGAGAGCTTGCAAAGTTGCCTTTTCTGAGAGTGTGTATTTTTCTCCTGACCGAGACTTGTTGTCTGGTGGAAATAGGTAAGACCTATTTATACAAGTCGAGATTGAAACGTACCCTGGCCTCATGAAGGAAGAGAGTAAAGGGTGAAATAATGGGAGGAGGTGGTAACCGCATGGTGTTAATGGGTGAAAACGTTTTCACCATTATTTCCTCATTTATTTGACCGCTTTATTCCTTTTCACGCTTTCTTAATGTGAGCGTAGTGTACGCTGCAAGCTGTGACCGCCAAACCAAAACCCTGGAAAGCATCCCCCAGTTTGTGTTGATATCTCGTTGGTTGCACCTTGAGTGCAAGTGGCGCTGCTAGTGGCGCGTGTGGCATGTGCCATTGGCATGTGCGGAATGCCCTTGTTGCGGGTTGTACTTTGAGCGCAAGTGGCAATGCCAGAGCTGCTAGTGGCGTGCGTGGCATGTGCCAATGACATGTGCGGAATGCCTTGGTGGTAGGTTGTACGTTGAGTGTAAGTGGCAATGCCAGAGCTGCTAGTGGCGTGTGTGGCATGTGCCAATGGCATGTGCGGAATGCCTTGGTGGTAGGTTGCAAGGTTTGCAAGTTAGGCTACCAGCGTGTGTGTTTGGCATGTGCCAATGGCATGCGTGTCTGTTAGGGCCGTGGCCTTGGTAGGAAAAGCTACCAGCGAGCATGTTGGCATGTGCCAATGGCATGCGTGGCCGTTAGGGCCGTGGCCTTGGTAAGAAAAGCTACCAGCGAGCATGTTGGCATGTGCCAATGGCATGCGTGGCCGACTTGGCCTAGGTTGCATGGTTTGTAAGCCTAGGGCGCTACATTTGGCATGCGCCAATGGCATAGCGGCTTGAAAATATGGCTTGTGGTACGTGTTGGCATGTGCCAATGGCACGTACGGCCATGTTGACCTAGTTGCACGTTTTGCAAGCCTAGGACGCTATATTTGGCATGCGCCAATGGCATAACGGCTTGGAAGTATGGCTTGTGGTACGTGTTGGCATGTGCCAATGGCACGTACGGCCATGTTGACCTAGTTGCACGTTTTGCAAGCCTAGGGCGCTATATTTGGCATGTGCCAATGGCATAGCGGCTTAGTTTGGCATGGTTGCCAATGAGTGCGATATGTAGTTTGGTTTTGGCGTCGCTGCCATGGTGCGAGTGTGCGGCTTGGTTTGGCATTGTTGTCATGGTGCGCGAGTGTGCGGCTTGGTTTGGCATTGTTGCCATGGTGCGCAGATGTGCGGCTTGGTTTGGCATTGTTGCCATGGTGCGCAGTGTGTGCGGCTTGGTTTGGCATTGTTGCCATGGTGCGCAGTGTGCGGCTTGGTTTGGCATTGTTGCCATGGTGCGCAGTGTGCGGCTTGGTTTAGCATTGTTGCCATGGTGCGCAGTATGCGGCTTGGTGATGCGTGTCGTAACCACAACAAATTAATTAATACTTTACTACCTAATTAACTAGTAATATAGGGTAGTCAAGGTCGATCCCACGAGGAGCACGAGATTCTAGTTGTAAAAATTGTCACGAAAGGGGGGTGTAAAAAGCAAAAAGAAAATAAACAAAACAATTAAAAGATAAAGTTGAAAGAAATAAGAGAGACGAGATCAAGGAATCCTTCTTCGTTACGAAACAATGATTAAAGTTATGTTCTTTTCTACTTGTTATTAGTCATAAATTATCACCAACCGTAGGTAAAGCAGCTAGCTCAGTGCTAAACCCCTAAATCCCTTGTATCACCGGACACGGAAGTTCTCGATCACGGATTCTAATCACCAAGCCACCTAGAATTAGCTCAACCTAGATGTAACTTGGCTCATGCATTAAGTTTTGTGAATTTCTTAGGTTGATATTAGTAGTTAGACTTTTAGCTCAAGGTCCACTTGCTAACGTTGTTTCTACACACAATTGCTCCACGGAATCCCTCCGCAAGGTCTCGTGTTTGCTACTTATGTAAAGAGTCAAGAAACGATTACTTATCTCCTAACTTTCACTAGCTTTAGATTAAACTAACAAATCAATTTAGCATGCATTCTAAACAATCTATCAATCAATCATGAATGTCTTTAAGATCATTCCTATTAGTAAAAACAATCGATAATCATGTGAAAAACTTCAAGATAGAATTGAAAACAAAAACTCAAATCATATGTTTAAAAACTAGGAATTCATCCTCAATCAATAAATTAACTACTCATGTTAAAGAGTTCACACAAAGAATAAGAAAAGAAAAGAATTGTTGTGTGTGTAGAGATGTGTGTGTAGAAAGGTGTAGAAAACTTCTCTATTTATAGGCTTCAATATTCTCCAAATCTTCTAAGGAGTAGAATCCTTTTCCTTTAGCAATTCAATTTCCAATTCCAAGCTTTTCTCAACTCTTCCACCTTCTCTTTCCAAATTTGAGTCCAATTCTCCATCCAATTCCTAGCTCAAGTCTTCACACCCATGAGAGAAGTCCATAGAAAGTTCTGGAATTTTGCTCACGGAAAATCGGGATTGTGTAGGAATCCGGGAAGGAATAAGTCGTCGCCGGCCACCTGGAAATTTCTCCGTCAAGAGAATATTCGACGGAATATTCCGTCTGGTCCTCCGTTAAGACTAACGGTCAAACAGGTCAACCGTCAGTCAATTGTTAGTCAAAGGTCAAGGAGAAGGAGTGAGTCAGACTCGAGTTAGCCGACTCACCTAATCGGGCTTACTCATCCGAGTTTAACCGAGTCATTTGCTTACTCGGTGACTTAATCTAATTGACTCACCGGAATCGGTCCATCGAACTCGGTTGGGATCGGTCATCGGGATCGTCCGGATCGGTCCGAGTCAACTCGCCAGAAGGGAAATTTGGCCGAGTTCTGTTCAATTACAGGACTTTCCCGGCCGAATTCAGGCCTCAATTTCTTCAATCTTCCCCTGCTAAGAACCTACACATACATCTAAGCATTCTTCCACAACCCATTCAAGCTCCCCCCGTAAAAATATCAATTTTGCAGATGCTCGAACCCATTTCACCACCAACAGCGGCATCAACTTCTTCTCTGCACATTACCCTGAATAGATTGCAACAGCAGCATCGATTTCTTCTCAGGTTTGAGTACCAGAACCCATTCATTTACTCTTTACCAGAAACCCCCAACAACACTAACTTCATTGCAACCGAACCCAATCTTCATTATCATCTCTGCCTATTAGTTTCTCAATAACTCTCAATCTGTTCTGTGTATAGCTGAATCACGGGTTTGAGCAGCAATCTCTCCTTCACCGGTTCAAT
The DNA here is from genome assembly GCA_023531295.1 of Papaver armeniacum. Lineage (NCBI taxonomy): Eukaryota > Viridiplantae > Streptophyta > Magnoliopsida > Ranunculales > Papaveraceae > Papaver > Papaver armeniacum. The sequence continues at coordinate 441,954 of JAJJWW010003262.1, forward strand.
CTCACAGATACCTTAAGCTTGGCTCATACTCAGATTCCATTCAATAGCAGCAGTGAGGTCTCATTCCATCAAATCCCATCAAATTCAGAGCAACCCAGCTTCTCGATTGACATCATCATCACCTTGTTCAATACCCATGTTCTGTCTTCTCTAACTGCAACCCATTCACAGAAACTCATTCAATTTCATCATCAGCTTCTCTCCCAGATCTTCTTCATCTCGCCTCTGTCCGTCATATCAACAACAGCAGCGAACTGATCCTTAAGACAAACCCATCTTTACTTCATCAATTCTCTATTCACGGCTGTAACATCAATCCCTTCAATCTTCTCCACGAACCCATCTCTTAATTCTTAGTCTTTCGATCTCGATTTCTCATTCGGGTTTTCGATTCTTCTCTCGACACGACACAAAGATCTCCACTTCTCTCAATCTTTTACTCTATATGGATTTCCAATTCTCGATCTCTTCCTCTTGATTTTAACAGCGACCATGGTCAGTGTTTTTTTTTCTTCTCTCGGTTTCAGGTGTGAAGATGATTGAGAGTAAAGATTACTCTTGATTTAGGGTTCATGTAATGACTTGGGATCAAAACGCCCAACATAAGAGCCACCCCAGATGGGTGCCTATAATAGGTGGTCACTTCTGATAAGGGCTAGCCTAAGTGTCCAGCCCCTTAACCTTGACTGGGCTCCATATATCAATCGCTTTGTAAAATGACCTTTTTGCCCTTTTGGCTCAAATTGGGTGATTTCTTCTTCTTTTCCTCCGTGTGACTCCATAGTAGCTATAAAACTCAAAACAAGCGTAAAATACATAATTTACAAGAAAAATAGCAAAGAAAGCATAAACTACTAGATAGTAAATTAGGTGTATTCTACACCTATCAAATTCCCCCATACTTAGACTTTGCTAGTCCTCGAGCAAATCAAACTAAAAACTCACAACTTCAAAGCGTTCAAGCGTCCCAAGCATCCAAAGAGTTATCAGGACATAGAGTTTCGCATGCTAGTAATAAGAAGTTAGAAATACTAAAGAACATATTCTCGTTCTTAATTGTTGAGTGAGAAATAACCACACCATAATGAGAGAACGCGTGTTTGAGAAACGATCAATAAGCATTTCGCTCGACTTCTGCCTCACCAAATAGGATTTTATGATAATTGCACTCAAAAAGACGGCTTTTTATGGGTCACACATGTGTGCGGTAGGAATGAAGAGAGAATTCTGCAACACGTTGAATGGTGGGAAGGACAACTTCCGAAATATTTTGAAAAACCCACATCTTTTAATATTTTGAAAAACCATTTTTCCGACGATCTCTAAGAAAGGAAATCAACCATTTTTATCGAGGATGAGATTACTTACTTACCTTCACATCCGATCGCCAATTATGATAACACCACTCTCACGGCATCCAATAGAAACATCTTCCGCTCCTCGTCTTGATCTTCTTCGTCTTTGTCTTCGGTTTCAACTATTGATGATAAACCCTAGAATTTCATAAATCCTTAACAATTTGTAACTCTTTTTACCTTAAATCCTTGTCGCTTGAAACTTCCTTATAAATTTTCCTTCCCCACGGCTCATAAGAACAAATATTTCTCTTGTTTTTCTCTCTTTTTTTTTTCTTTTTTTTTTTCAATTTTTTTCAATTTTTTTTTTTTTTTTTTTTTTTTTTAAAACAAGAGAAATTAAATACAAAAATAAACCATGGCCGTGGGAGAAGTATTTTACCGCTTGATTCTTCACAACTTGTATCGTCTTGAAATCAAAAATTCTCACCTTTTACTTTTCTTCGCTTTCATGAATAAGTCTTCATACTTGGATATAAAATTACCTCATTGTATTGTAAGTCCTCAACATATATGTATAAATCCGCTCATTGTATGTTGCTTTACTTGAGTTTGAAATTTGCTCTTTTTCTCGTTCCGTTGCTTGTAAACCTTAAACTTTTCCAACTTTCCTTGTAGATTTTGGTGTCGCTCCTTGTTGATGATGAATGTGTTTCTATGGATCCGTTGTTGTCGCGAGAGAGAATGGTGCTAACTGCAAATCGAACTACAAGGAGGCTTTCATCTATGGACGTCACCCTCATGATTGACAAAATTAGCACTCAAGAGATCAAAGAGTAGTGCTTTTATTGGTGGGAGGTTGGGTAGCTCACCATTCTACCCGGAATTTACTTACGGTGACACACACTCAAAAGAAGCTCTTTAGTAGATGGAAAATTTCTGGTCGGTGCCTCTCATGATATGAATACGGGTAGTCTCCACTAATGATTGATCAGCAACTCTAATAACGCACTTCTCCCTGCACCAAATTCGCATCACCGGCATGATTAAATCCATTATTTAACACTCAAACAAACAAGAAATCCGAATGTAGTTCTCTAACATTTCCAAGTTCAATTATGTCGGTCAAAATCTCTATGTAAACATACCTAGAAATATGCTAGTGACTCTAAAATCTTTAAAAGTTGAAGTTTTAAGTAAAACTTTTTTTTTTTTTTTTTAAATTTTTAAATTTTTTTTGTAATTTTTGGTTTAAAAACATGCTTAACCACTCCCCCACACTTAAACCTTACATTGTCCTCAATGTAATTGAATCTTCCTAGTAACGTCAAGGTGGGAAATTTTAACATGAAAAGAAACAAGAAAAAGAAATAACAAAAAGCAAAAAGATAAGAAATACAAAACCTATGGGTTGCCTCCCATTAAGCGCTTGTTTTAAAGTCGACGGCCCGACTTGGCTCTTGCAAGATTCATTCCCCATATACTAACAATCGGAAAATTTGAGGATCCACCCATAATACCTGTTTTGCAAACAATAACTCCATACAAATATTAGCACAAGAAAACAATAGTGAAATTATTGCTCGATAGAAATTTCCCCCACACTTATTCTCGTCCACACTCGGAAGTGTATAAAGAACATAGAATTTGGGAACTTCCATGTATTCCTCTTGGCAAACCTGCATAGTGTTAGCATCAAGTGTTTCCAATGGTGGATATCTAGAAACAAAATCATCCAAAAATACTTTCGAAGCACATACATTCAAACCAATAAGAGGTAAAGGAGAAGAATCAATATGCAAAGGATTAGACAAACCTTGCACAATCTCTTGTATTATAGGATCCTCTTCATCCTTAAAAAATTCAAGTGAATCACTTACCTCTTGTATATCGTGGTCCTCTATTAAACCTTGCAACCATTCTTCGTCATTTTCTACCTTAACTATAGTCTCGGCATCATTAAAATCATTGGCAAGTTCAATTGGGTCTTCCACAAAATCAATGAATGTGGTTTCATCCTCTATAATCTCTTCAACATTCTCATCATCGGAATCGGGCCATTCTTCCCTCATATAATCTTCCTCGGTATAAATTGTAAGATCTTCTTGTGAGGGTGTTACTTCGTTTACAACAATAGGCAAGTGATATCCAAACTCCTCCTTTTGAATAGGTGAAGGATCGTTATTATGATCCGGAGTTGGAATAACTTCCTCATTGTCGGAACATTCATACACCTCCGCGGACTCCCATCTTTCCCTAAGAAATTTTTTCCAAGCAATAAATGCATCTTCCTCAAGCTCGTCCTTTTGAATAGGTGATTGATCATTATTAAGATCAAGGCTCGAGTAATCTACACTAGCGTCATCAAAAGTCTCCAAAGGTTTGTCCTTTTCAACACAATCATCTTCACTTTCGGACTCACCATAATAAGAATCTTCATCGGTTTCATAACCTTTATCCCGACGTCGTTTAAGTTCCATATGAATAGTCCTACTAATTCTGCGACAAGCTCTTCCGAGTCTCCATCATCTTCCAATTTGTATAATTTCTGTGCAAGTTTCCTGACGTTCACACGCTTACCACCATTGATAGAGTTTCTAGACGGCATCTCCTCTTTTGGAAAAAGTGAAGGAAAAACACGATGAAGAGGAGTATATTCCAAATTCTCTGTCTGCACATTACTAGAAAACAAATTATTAGATGCATAACTATCCTTCCATCCCTGTGATTGTCCACTTACATACCCGTCATAAGGTTGTTGATATGTATGAGAATATCCATAAGGTTCTGTAGAAAATTTATCATAGCCAAAATATTGGTTTTGATTGTATCCTAAGGATGGTTGGAAGTTGCCATAATGTTGAGGTTGAAAACCGTATTGATTGTTGTAATATGTTTGCTCTTGTCCACCGTACATGGAAAACCGATACCTGAAATAAGATTCAAAAACCAAGTTAGATACGGAATAGAATCCAACAAAGCAAAAATAAAGCAAAAGAAAAATAAAAACAACTAAAATCATCCGCATTGCTCCCAAGAACGCGCCAAAATTTGATGCGTGTCGTAACCACAACAAATTAATTAATACTTTACTACCTAATTAACTAGTAATATAGGGTAGTCAAGGTCGATCCCACGAGGAGCACGAGATTCTAGTTGTAAAAATTGTCACGAAAGGGGGTGTAAAAAGCAAAAGAAAATAAACAAAACAATTAAAAGATAAAGTTGAAAGCAATAAGAGAGACGAGATCAAGGAATCCTTCTTCGTTACGAAACAATGATTAAAGTTATGTTCTTTTCTACTTGTTATTAGTCACAAATTATCACCAACCGTAGGTAAAGCAGCTAGCTCAGTGCTAAACCCCTAAATCCCTTGTATCACCGGACACGGAAGTTCTCGACTACCGGATTCTAATCACCAAGCCACCTAGAATTAGCTCAACCTAGATGTAACTTGGCTCATGCATTAAGTTTTGTGAATTTCTTAGGTTGATATTAGTAGTTAGACTCTTAGCTCAAGGTCCACTTGCTAACGTTGTTTCTACACACAATTGCTCCACGGAATCCCTCCGCAAGGTCTCGTGTTTGCTACTTATGTAAAGAGTCAAGAAACGATTACTTATCTCCTAACTTTCACTAGCTTTAGATTAAACTAACAAATCAATTTAGCATGCATTCTAAACAATCTATCAATCAATCATGAATGTCTTTAAGATCATTCCTATTAGTAAAAACAATCGATAATCATGTGAAAAACTTCAAGATAGAATTGAAAACAAAAACTCAAATCATATGTTTAAAAACTAGAATTCATCCTCAATCAATAAATTAACTACTCATGTTAAAGAGTTCACACAAAGAATAAGAAAAGAAAAGAATTGTTGTGTGTGTAGAGATGTGTGTGTAGAAAGGTGTAGAAAACTTCTCTATTTATAGGCTTCAATATTCTCCAAATCTTCTAAGGAGTAGAATCCTTTTCCTTTAGCAATTCAATTTCCAATTCCAAGCTTTTCTCAACTCTTCCACCTTCTCTTTCCAAATTTGAGTCCAATTCTCCATCCAATTCCTAGCTCAAGTCTTCACACCCATGAGAGAAGTCCATAGAAAGTTCTGGAATTTTGCTCCGGAAAATCGGGATTGTGGCCGGAATCCGTAGGAATAAGTCGCCGCCGACCACCGGAAATTTCTCCGTCAAGAGAATATTCGACGGAATATTAAAATACGGTCCTCCGTTAAGACTAACGGTCAAACAGGTCAACCGTCAGTCAATTTGTTAGTCAAAGGTCAAGGAGAAGGAGTGAGTGGGACTCGAGTTAGCCGACTCGCCTAATCTGGGCTTACTCATCGAAAGTGGAACCGAGTCACCGCTTACTCGGTGACTTAATCTAATTCAAACTCACCGAATCGGTCACTGAACTCGGTTGGGATCGGTCATCGGGATCGTCCGGATCGGTCCGAGTCGACTCGCCAGAAGGGAAATTTGGCCGAGTTCTGTTCAATTACAGGACTTTCCCGGCCGAATTCAGGCCTCAATTTCTTCAATCTTCCCCTGCTAAGAACCTACACATACATCTAAGCATTCTTCCACAACCCATTCAAGCTCCCCTGTAAAATATCAATTTCTGCAGTACTCGAACCCATTTCACCACCAACAGCGGCATCAACTTCTTCTCTGCACATTACCCTGAATAGATTGCAACAGCAGCATCGATTTCTTCTCAGGTTTGAGTACCAGAACCCATTCATTTACTCTTTACCAGAAACCCCCAACAACACTAACTTCATTGCAACCGAACCCAATCTTCATTATCATCTCTGCCTATTAGTTTCTCAATAACTCTCAACTGCATTACGTGTATAGTCTGAATCACGGGTTTGAGCAAACAATCTCTCCTTCACCGGTTCAATCTCACGAGATACCTTAAGCTTGGCTCATACTCGATTCCATTCAATAGCAGCGAGTGAGGTCTCATTCCATCAAATCCCATCAAATCCCATCAAATTCGTAGCAACCAGACTTCTCGATTGACATCATCATCACCTTGTTCAATACCCATGTTCTCGTCTTCTCTAACTGCAACCCATTCACAGAAACTCATTCAATTTCATCATCAGCTTCTCTCCCAGATCTTCTTCATCTCGCCTCTGTCCGTCATATCAACAACAAGCAGCCGAACCGATCCTTAAGACAAACCCATCTTTACTTCATCAATTCTCTATTCACGGCTGTAACATCAATCCCTTCAATCTTCTCCACGAACCCATCTCTTAATTCTTAGTCTTTCGATCTCGATTTCTCATTCTGGGTTTTCTGATTCTTCTCTCGACCTGATACAGCATCTCCACTTCTCTCAATCTTTTACTCTATATGGATTTCCAATTCTCGATCTCTTCCTCTTGATTTTAACAGCAGCCATGGCTGTGTTTTTTTTTCTTCTCTCGGTTTCAGGTGTGAAGATGATTGAGAGTAAAGATTACTCTTGATTTAGGGTTCATGTAATGACTTGGGATCAAAACGCCCAACATAAGAGCCACCCCAGATGGGTGCCTATAATAGGTGGTCACTTCTGATAAGGGCTAGCCTAAGTGTCCAGCCCCTTAACCTTAACTGGGCTCCATATATCAATCGCCTGTAAAATGACCTTTTTGCCCTTTTGGCTCAAATTGGGTGATTTCTTCTTCTTTTCCTCCGTGTGACTCCATAGTAGCTATAAAACTCAAAACAAGCGTAAAATACATAATTTACAAGAAAAATAGCAAAGAAAGCATAAACTACTAGATAGTAAATTAGGTGTATTCTACACCTATCACTTGGTTTTGGAATTAGGGTTCTGTGTCGAAAACCCTAATCTGGTATTTTGAAAAAATACCCCTATTAATTATTTACACCTGAGTTAAATGCTCTTAGTTAATGTGTTTCGGGTAACACTAGGTCATGGGGTTTTACGATTTTACCCCTTGTTTAAAAACCACCATCAACACCTGCATATTGGAGGAATTGAGGATCACCGAACCACATGCCTGCTTCTTAGACCTCACTCCTGCTTGGGGGTTACAGTCGTCAGCTCTGGTTCGTTTACCTGGGAAAGGTTTCAACCGAGAATGCTCCTTCAAAACGTCAGAAGATGGTTCGCCGCGGGAATCTGTCACAACCTCCTCCGAGAATTTCTGAAAGGTTAACAATTGCTCCCTCCAAAATTCCTTATACATGCTAGTTATCGTCGTATTTCTTCCGATAGGAAGGAAAGGAAGGCTCTGCACTGACGAAAACGTGTCAGCATTAAGAATGTCCGGGAAAAGTTCTTTTGTAGCCTTCAACGGATGAAGAAATGGAACACCCTGGTCAAATTCCATTTGCCGAGAAGCCCTGTCAATATTGTACGGAGACACAGTAAATTCTTCATCAAATAAAGACGGGACATATCCCGGAGTGCAGCTTCGCAAGTAAATAAGTTCTCTAAGACTTGCGGTTCCAGCATCAGTACGTAACACGGCATCAAGAACAGTAGCAGAAGTCTTTGGCTTGGTATGTGGGGCCAATGGCTAGGAATGTCGTTTGGCACATGGTGCGGCTGGCATGCCTGGCATGCCTTGGCGCGGTGGTGCTGCTGGGCACGGAGGTGCGCCTGGCATGCCTGGCATGCCTTGGCGCGATAGTATTAGAATTTTAGGGTTTTGTACAGGTGATGTCAATCAATGTTAGGGGTTCTGCCGTGGATTATGATACATAGAAAGAAAAAAGGTACCCTGGTAATTCTTACGTAAGCATTTTTGGTTGATTCGATAAATGTGTTAATGGTCAATAAATGCGTTAGAGGTCATGATGACGTCATGACAGGTGCATAATTTTACGATTTTAACCCTAAGCTAAAAACCACCATCAACATTAAGTCCACTGCTTAACTCGGAATGGGAGCCGCTTTGCGAGGTAAACATAAGATGGTGACAGGCTAGGACAGAGATCGAAACAATAAGTCATGAAAAGATGGTCAGGAAAGTGCGTCTAACCTTTTTGAGAGGTAAAGAGAATTTGTGCTTCCCGTGTTGGCGGCTTTTCATAAATCATACTGGTGGTGCAGACCGTGGAGTGGTGAGATGAAAATTGTCGGCTTGGAATGGGAGCCGCACGTGTTGGTCGGCTTGGAATGGGAGCCGCACGCGTTGGTCGGCTTGGAATGGAGCCGTCAGCATTGGTCGGCTTGGAATGGTGGAAATGGTGATGACGCTGGAACTTCGGCTATCGAATGGTGGTGATGGCACAACTGTGTCTAAATTAGGGTTTGGCATTCTGAAACCCTAATTAGCGCTTCTTAGTAGTATTATTGTAGAATTCTTGTACAAACTCGGATTTTGACGGTCCTCCCCTCCATATGACCGGAAAAGAATTTCCTATCCCCTTTCGCGGGAATATTTATGTTTTGAGCATGTCTAGGCGGTGAAAACGGCCAGACAGTGAAACTCAGGAAGAATTCAGGAGGGAAGTTGCGGGCCCGAGTGGTATAGTCGCGCCTAGTCATCTATTCCCGTTCATGGAGCAAGAAGGAGTCTTCATTCTGTTCAAACTCTAGAAACTCTGTCCGCATGAAAAGAGGTATCGACCCTCTTTTGTTGTCCGTTTGGATCCGTGCTTTCGTCTGCAGTGTCTCTCCAGTGGATTCCAAAATTTACCAAAACTCCACTGCATTCTTGGGATGAATGGATGAAATACATGCTCGGCGACGATCATGTCAGCACTAATCTTGGATATTGTTGTTGCATTGTCGGCCATCCTTGACTTTAGGTTGTTCAGTGTCTGGATCTTCTGATCGCGATGATGATATGTTGTGGATGATTGTATGGTAGAAATCTTCAGAAGACACAATTTGAAATAGATGAGTTGGGAGACATTTTGTCGTCGTTGTGCTGCTATCAGGTCTTCAAGGACTTTGTTCCAAGAGACATCCTTCGGACCAGCTTCTGAATCTTGGACTATCATATGGAATGGGACGCGGTGAACAGATCTGAGTTATACTTCTGTTTGATCCGATGTTCATGGCCGAATATGTGAATGTATCTCTGCGGCGTGCTTTTGAGTCTTCGGTGCATATGTACGGCTTCATGTTGAGAAATTCTTGCGTAAAACTTCGACAGTGATGATGTTGAAATTAGAAACAACCTGGTTGAGGGGAGTAAAAGCGTCCTATGTTGGTAGTCCCAATGTGTAGCATACTTTCATTGCATCGCCTTGAATCCACGTCCACGAGATTTGATGCAAGCTTATTGTACTTTTCTGGATGCCACGCGTGGCTCCCTCTGTTTCTTTAGAAAAATGTTTCATCCGCGTCTCTGGAGTTTTCTGATGAGTATTTGATAGTGAAGGGATTCCGTGTAAATCCTCAGTCCCCAAGTATGGCTTTGTAATGATTACTGTTGCGGTGAAGCTCTATCCGGTGTCCACAAATGTGCGGTAACAGTTCTTGGTAATAGATGTAATCAGACGAGATTACATTGTCGTTGGAACAAAGTAGGTTGGCCGAAATTGCGTGGGCATCCATGGGAGTAAAAGGATTGGCTGGATGCGTAAGCGAGCAAACCGCCCATGATCACGAGTTTTGGGGGGATAGATCAAAAGGTGGCCATGACTACGAAGATTGTCTGGCTTTGACCATAATCCTTGAGATGGTGAGTGTGCTGGAACGACCCTTTGCGGGAAGGAGTGGCGTTGAAGCGGCTTTGGCTCTTGGAGAGGAAGTTGAGACTTAAAGAGCCAAACGCTGAAGCTTCGGTTTCGGATCCTGGAGCAGCTTATGGAGAGAACACTGAAGTGGAGCGGCTACTGGAGCGAACATTGAAGCGGAGCAGTTGTCGGAGAACGTGGAAGCGGAGCGGCTGTGTCAATCAGCGTGCTGTGAAATTGAACACCCTTCACATGAACAGTAGTTAGGAGTCCCCGTTTTATTTATCAATCGTACTTTTCCAGGAGAGGTTGGGGTTTTGGAACGGCTTCCTTGATGGAAATACTTTCCTTTCTTGATGCAGTGCGGTTGAGGGATGGAAATATGTCTTGACGCTACGCCTAGGAGAAATATAGAATCTCACATAACTGTTTCATCACAGATTGCGCGACTTTGTGGGCGAAGTCCCCATCGTGAGGGTCCTGACGGGAAGAGGGTCTCTGTGAACTCAGGAGGGTTGCTGATCCCCTTTGCTTTCGATTTTGGAGAAGTCGTTCCTGATCTTTACGTGTAATGAAATTAGATTCTTTGATCCCTTCTCTTCGGGCGTTCAAGAGCAACGCGAGCCTCTTGATCTATAAACACACGTCCTGCTGAAGTGTCTTTTGTCTTTTCATTAAATCAACAGTGGTAAAAGGAGGACAAATTTTTCCGACTCTTCCAGTATCTTGCCCTGTGGGGTAGCAGCGTCTCTAGTGAAGGTTGGAGCTATCATTCTTGAAAAAACGTTGGGGTGGCGGAAGCGGCTCTGGTTATGGTGGGTGTATCGTGCAGAGATGGCACGATTTTGATCACGGAGTGCTAGAGCCATGGCGCTGCTTCAAAGGATGAGGATGGCGCTGCTTTGTCTGGTTATGGAGCGGAGAAGATGGCGCTGGAAGGGCGCAAGCTGTTAGCGCTGGAAAGGATGCAAGTTGTTGGTGCTGGCCATCGAGCAAAGAAGCTAGCCTTTGGAGGGATGCAAGGTGTTGGTGCTGACCAGGGTGTGGCATTGTGGGTGACATGCGCGCGTGCAACATGTGTGCCTGGAATGTGCGTCGGTAAGCGCGTCGGCATACGTGTCGGTAAGCGCGTCTGGCATACGTGTCTGGTAAGCACGTCTGGCATGCGCGTCGTAAGCGCACCCGGCATGCGTGTCTGGTATTGTCTTGGACGCGGACGGTTGGCGCTGGAACTTTGGCTACCAAGCGGTGATGACAGCGCTGGTGGCTTCGGTCCGTGGGACGGTGGAAACAGTACTTGAAAGGCTTACGGGGTGGATCACGGAATCTTTGGTGTTAGCGTTAACGTGGTAGCAATAAAGTGGGCAAGCATATTCCAGCTATGTACTCCAGCGTTTCTCTTTCAATTTGTTTTCTTGTTGGTGCAAACCCTAGCCATAGGTATGCCTTCCATAAATCAGAAATATTTTTCTTCTGAACGGATGTAAACCCTAGCCATGGGTATGCCTTTCATAAACTTGTGGAAATACTTCATCATAAAGAATTCCTCTTGAATACCACCGTAGTAACGTCGGCTACCTCATGAATAGTAACGGGTAATCATTATTATGCAAAGTAGGCGCGTACGGGTAGGTGATATTTATTTTTTGAAAGGCAAACAAAGAGCCTGGTTCATGGTTCGTTTTTTTTCTTTGTTTTTGGATTGATAGATGATTGCTTTTTATAAGAGTTTTGGATTATTTTGGAATAATGATTTTTTTTTTTTTGATATGCTAAAGTCGAATTGGAAGTGTAAATAACAAATCATGCGGGAAAGTTGTGAAACCGTGAATATTGCATGATGATGGAAAGCATGGGAACAATATGGCTATCGGTTTTTATTATCTCTGTAAAAATTTGAAGTAGTAGACCATGTATTTTGTCTAGGCAAGACTTACTCGGTTTTCTAGATCTCCTGACGAAAAATAAATCTTCCGGGTGTAAGTCCGAGTTTTGTGGGAAGCGCCGTCGTGATGTGGAAAGTCCCTAGTCGTCTCTGAGTCACTTGATAATCCAGTCGTCGATCCCTGGGTGGATCGTTTGCTTTTAACCTCTGGGAAGTCCCCAGTCGCCCCTTGCGGTGTCATGACTGGTAATCGGGTCGTTTGGTAACTGAGTCGTCGATCCCGGAGCGGGTCGTATAGGGTCGTCTGGTAGCTAAGTCGATCCATGAGCGGATTGTTTTCCTCTACCGTCCTGATGTCTGCGTCGAAGTATGAGATCGAGGATTGAAAATTTGACATTGTAACCGAAAGATCAATCTCCCACTGTGGTCGCCAATTGTTTAAGCGTGAAAATGGTTTCTGCCGATTTTGGTAATTTCGGGTGCGTGGGTGAGAAACGAATTTAGACCCTAAACAATGTACTGCACGGGAGTACTTTAGATTCGAGAGATCAATCTGTACAAATCCGGCCTAAACCAAGAAATGGCCGTTCCAGACTTGCTTCGGTCACAAAGAGGAGGAGAATGGGTTGGTTTTGGGGAGGGAAGCGGAGAAAGTGTTGAGACCAGGTTGATTCTGGAAGAGTAGTGGTTTCACGACTTGTATCATAAAACGGGAAGTTAACAGATGGGAGAGCTTAGCCAAACGTTTTTCTGAGTGTTGTCTGATCCTTGACCGAACTTGTTCCTTTGGTGGAAATAGGTAAGACCTATTTATACAAGTCGGAGTGAAACGTACTCTGGTCTCATTAAGGAATGGAATAATGGGTGAGTAAATGGGAGGAGGTGGTAACCGTTAACGCATGGAATTGATGTTCCATAAAAGAAAAGCGTTTCACCATTACTTCCCTATTTACTTAACCGCTTCATCCTTATTACACTTTCTTATTACGGGCGTAGTGTACGCCGCACGCTGTAAACTGCCAAACCAAAACCCAAAGAAGATCCCCCAGTTTGTGATTTGATATCTCGAACGTTTTCGTGAAAACATGTAACATGGTTGTTGCCTGGAAAGTCGAGCTTGGGAGACTCGCTAGCTTGGTGACCTTCGACGGTCGAGATTTTGCATCTTAAGCAAAAAGGTAGTCGTTGATCGTTGCACGCTTCCGTTTTTGATAGCCGTGTAAGGAAGGCCAGCATGGTGGCGCGGCTAGGTTGGCATGCCATGGGCATGGCACGCCTTGGCGCGGTTTGGCGTGGCCAAACTTAGGTTTTTGGGCCAAAGGTTACCACGTGTTGTCTGGTAACCTTGGATGGCTAGGATTTGATCCTGGGATTGAAGGGGGACCATTGATTGTCGCACGCCTTTGTTTTAGTAGCCGCATAGGGAAGGCCAACATGGTGGCGCGGCTAGGTTGGCATTCCATTGGCATGGCCTGCCTTGGCGCGGTTTGGCGTGGCCAAACTTAGGTTTTTGGGCCAAAGGTTACCACGTGTTGTCTGGTAACCTTGGATGGCTAGGATTTGATCCTGGGATTGAAGGGGGACCGTTGATTGTCGCACGCCTTCGTTTTAGTAGCCGCATAGGGAAGGCCAGCATGGTGGCGTGGCTAGGTTGGCATGGCTTGCCTTGGTGCAGTTTGGGCGCGGCTAAACTAGGGTTTCGGGCCAAACGTTACCATGCGTTGTCTGGTAACCTTGGATGGCTAGGATTCGATCCTGGGATTGAAGGGCGACTGTTGATTGTCGCACGCCTTCATTTTAGTAACCGCATAGGGAAGGCCAGCATGGTGGTGTGGCTAGGTTGGCATGCCATTGGCATGGCCTGCCTTGGCGCGGTTTGGGCGTGGCCAAACTAGGGTTTCGGGCCAAAGGTTACCATGCGTTGTATGGTAGCCTTGGTGTTTATGGGTGAAAACTATTTCTGCCGATTTTGGTAATTTGGGGTTTGTGGATGAGAAATGAGTCTAAACCTTAAACAAATGCACTGCACGGGAGTGCTTGTAGATTCGAGAAATCAATCTGTGCAAATCCGGCCTAAACCAAGAAATGGTCATTCCAGACTTGTTTCGGTCACAAAGTGAAGGAGATGGGGTTGATCTTAGGGAGGGAAGCGAAGAAGGTGTTGAGATTGTGAAGGTGTGGCTATGTATGACTTGTATCAGAAAGCTGAACTGGCTTGCATGATGTAAGCTATCAGTTCCGGTGTTTGAATACCGATTGTATCAAAACTTGCCTCTGTTGTCTTGTCTTGTCTTGCCTTGTTCCTCTTTTGGAAAATAGGGAGGAAAACCTATTTATACAAGTCTTTAATCCTGATCCTTGTATCTCGTGGGAAGTGGAGAAAGTGGAGTGATGGAGTAGTGGAGTCGTGTGTTGGTGTCACACCACCAGTCTTGCCCACTTCTCCCATCATCACTAGCCGTCCATGACTTCCTGACACGTTCTTGTGATGGCGCTTTGTGCGATGCACGATGTAAACCGCCAGACCAATACCCCAGTATGCATCCCCCAGTTTGTGACAAGATTGATGTCTCGAGTGTGTGGATCGTGGGACCCACAGAAAGTAGCATGTAATGCTAGATTAAATAACTAAGTTATTTAGGAAGTCGATACTTGTGAAGTATCGTATGTATTCTATGTAGGTACTTCATCGAGTATATTCAACGTGCAAGAAGCATCGCTGTTTGAGCGTCTCAAAATAGCCTCATGTCCAGCCTACTTCATGTGATGGTTTGGAGGTTGCGTAAGCAACTCCTCCCTTGGCCGACCACATGGTGTGGTAGAGTGACGAGTGGTGATCTTCATGACGCCTCACTGACCAATTAACTCCTGACCAGGGCTGTATAACCAAGCCGGTGAATTTGGACGGACGAGATGATCTTTGAGACACTCATCTGCGACCGTTAGTGGAATTAGGTTTTTAGAAGAGGTACACAAGCACCACTTTTCAGCTTGGTCGAATCCAAGCTTGGGACACGATTTTGGCATGGCCGATCGGGCATGCGTGTAGACGGCATGCCGGTATACATTCCCATACCTCATTGTCCTGTGAAAGTGTGATCTGGAACCGCTCAATTTGTCCGGCAAAGAGAAGCGGTCAGGATTGATTTACAACAGAAGTTTGGTGCCTCAAATGCCGTAGCGTCATGCCTTCTTCAGCGCTGCGTTTGGGACGACCAAGCTTGGTCGGTCCCCGACCGATTGGTTCGACGATGTAGGTGGCAGGCTGGTGTTCATGCATATACCTTACTTTCCCATAGGAACGTGATCTAAGCCATTCAATTCATCCGGGGAAGTTAAGTGGTCGAGATCATTTTGCGATTGGGAAGTGTGACCACGCTAGTTTGGGCGTGTGAATTGGAACGACCAGGCATGGTATGCCTTGGCCGATCGGGTATGGGGATAGATGGGTCCACGGTGATCATGTTGATGCTCACCGGACCTGCTCATTCGACTCCTAAACCCTCCATTCGATCAGGAGAAAACGAACGTTTGCGATCAATGCAAACCCTAATTAGGGTTTTGTCACCGTGCGGCATGCCCACTTTGGGCGCACAACTGGAACGACCAGCCATGGTTGGTCCCGACCGATCGGTCACGTGTGTAGGCGGGCTTACGGTGAGCGTGTTGACATGCTATGGACCCTTTGGATCTACATCACACCCTCCATCTATGCTGCCGAAGATGGATGGTTGAGATTGTTTTGCGACACATGTAATGTGCCGCAAACTCTAATTTATGGTTTTTCGTCCATACTGCTTTGGCTTGGACGGTTTGGCAAGCTATGCCACCCTTTTGGGGAGGCCGACCATGTGGGGCCCGCGTTGGGTCGGTAGTGAATATTCCAATACCTGCTTGGGGTCATGGATTCGATCTAAGCCATCCAATCATGTTGGTGAAGTTTGATGGTCGTGATCGTTTCTGAGACTGATATGGACAGTCCAGATTCAAATATGCTCAATCGGGCTAGTATAACACACCGAGAGATGTATGCTCAATCGGGCTAGTATAACACACCGAGAGTTGTAGCCTGTACGGGTATTTCGTACATGCTTCATTATTAATGCTTGGAGGTTCGTGTTGCTCTGCTGAGAACAACACTCAGTCGTCATGCCGCACCGGTAATGAGTACAGGAAATACAAGGTTGGTTATGCATTAATTAATAATCTTTCAAATTCACGAGGGTATATGGGATTGTTGCCACATGCTCCAACCTGGATGAATTTTGTGTATTTAATTCCTGAAAATTTGGGATTGTTGCCACATGCTCCATATTCTAGGTGAATTAGTAAAGTGAAGAAGTATTCATCACTTATTAATGGCTTTATCTTTTGCAAGATGTTAGCGCATAATTTTGGCTTTTATAATTTTAGCCTTAAATGAAAATCCACCATCAACATTAAGTCCCCTGCCTAGTGCATAATGGTTACGCTATTGTGGGGGTAGGCATGAGATGGTGACATACTTATGTGAAGAAGACATGATAAAGAAAGTTTACCCGGAGGAATTTTGACCGACCGCTAGAAGTTGTCCATGTAAACGCCGTTGTACAAGCGCGGAATCCTTTGGTGGGACCGGTTTCCTTCCTTGCGTGTTTGAATCAAAAGAGGAATCCAAGCAAAAGAGGAATTAAATCAAAAGAGGAATCCTTGTTCTATTGGGATTCTTCCGAATTTTTGTCTATAAAAGGGACCGACCCTTTTCTTTTTCTTCACACACTTTTTTTTTTGTTCGGCCAGCTCCCGTTCGTGATCTCCAATGCCTCCGCCGACCGCCGCTGCCAACGCCGCCGGAGCTCGCCGCCCGTCCGTCCGCAGCAAGGTAAGCGTTTTATTTTTTATTTTATTTTTTAAGGTAAAACCCTAGTTTTCTAGGTAAACACCTTTTGCAAGATATATATTATGCTTAGCTCTTTCACCAAGATTGATACGCCAATATTTGCTAAGATTGCTTAGTAAAACAAGCCGTGAATCCATGAATATGTTGTGTCCTGGTTCCTTTTTCCTTGTTGCATGCAAAAACTAGCTTCTTAGGTTGTAGCTTGGAAAGAAATTTGGCTTGAATTTCGTGAACATGATTCCCATGAACATAAGAGAACCGTGTTGTGCAAATAAATATGGTCCCGCCATACATGCTCGATTGAACGTGGGTCCCATACCGCGTATGCCTGACTGAATGTCGCCTTTATACCAGCCTTGTGCCCTTGACCAACACCGGACTTGAAACTTGAGCAATATCGGACTTGAAACTTGAGCGGACTTGTGACTTGATCAATACCGGACTTGAAACTTTGAGCGATCTGGGACTTGAAACTTAATCAATACCGAACTTGTAACTTTGATAAATACCGGTGTTTGGACCCAATCCCGTCCTTGTGTATTCCAACGTGAATGTGTGTTCTGTCGTGTGTGACTACACGTCTCGCGCGTTTTTATACAAGTACTTCTTGACTCTGTCTTTTATTGTAGAATGAAGAAAAGAACTCTGTTGAGATGTCTTCGGAGATAATGCGGGTGCTAAGTCGGGAAGTGTTGACAGACTTCAAAGATATGCCGAACATTGCTGATGAGTTGTTCACCTCGCCTTTTCCAAACATTAGGAAACATCCCTCTCACAAGATAGTCCTGCTCTCCGGTTCAGAAAATATGGAAGTTGATCCATCTTCTTCTTCGGCACTTGTGATGAGGTTCTGTCTTCGAAGAAATGAATATCCGCCTTCTCCTATCGACTTCAAGATTTGTCATACTCCACTGGGTTCTTATGAAGGGTGGATGAGACGCATGTTGAATAATAAGGATGTTAAAGCTAATTTGACCAAAGCTCAAATCCTCAATGCGATAATGGCATCTGTTGCTCTTGAAATTAAGAAAGACGCTGCAGGCTTGATTACTTTCATTTCTCGGTGGCGCCCTTCTACTCATACAGCGATATCTAGATGGGGAGAGATGACTATTACTCTAGAAAGCGTAACTGCATTGATGAACCTGCCTGTCGCTGGAAGTTTTTATTACGAGCTTTCTGACACAGAACAACGTGATTATGACGCTATACTCCAAAAGGTGGCAGAATTCGACGATCTGGACAAGGAGGAGAAAAAAAATACGTGATGCTACACCTGGTGGGTATCGGAGTGGTCTCCTGCAGACCCAGAACCGGATCAGGAGTTGGAAAACGAGCTCAGCATGATTACATTCCTGTCTTTGTGGCTATCCAGAGATATATTTGACGACGCTTCTGGAAAGAAGACCATAAGAGGTGTCCTTGTTAGGATTGCTATAAAGCTAGCAAAAGGTGAAGTTCTTCCCTTAGGTGCCTTGTTCCATGGATCATTTTGTATTCTCATCTGGACGCCTTAGCAATGGACATGCATGTTTCCAACGGGTACAAGAAGGTGGAGTCCACTTCGCTTTTCTTCAGGCATTCTTGTGGGAACATTTCAAAATTTATGCTCCTGTTCCTGCAACTTCGCTCAGCAGTTTGTATGGTGGCTCGAAAATACTCCGTTGGCGAGGAGGAGGCGTCCCTAACAGAGTGCGAAACTCATGGACATCTTTGACAATGTGTCTTCCGTAGATTTCCGTCCATGGGGGACGATCCACTCTTCCATTGTTCAGCCGAAGACTTTTTCTATTGCTTCTGACGGTCCTGATGCTGTGTTGCGTACCGATGTCAAGACTATGAAATTTGGAGAACTTATTTATCTGCACAGCTGTATTCCGGGATATATCCCGTCTCTATTCAACGAAGCATTTACTGTGACTTCGTACAACATTGACAGGGTTGCTCGTCAAATGGGATTTGACCAGGGTGTTCCATTTATCCGTCCGTCGGAGGCTCCGAAAGAACTTCTCCCGAGTATTTTTAATGCTGACGTGTTCTTGGCATTGCAGAGTCTTCCCTTCTGGCCTATTGGGAGAAACCCAGTGGTAACCGATAAGTATAAGGAATTTTGGAGGAAGGAACTCGTTGGCTTTCAGAATTCTCGGAGGATGTTGTGACAGATTCCCGTGGTGAGCCATCTTCCGACGTTTTGAAGAAGCATTTTCGGTTGAAGCCACTTCCAGAAAACGGACGGTAGCCGATGATTGCGGTCCCCAAGCGGGAGAGAGATCTAAAAGGAAGGCATGTAATTCGGTGATCCTCAATTCCTCCAATATGCAGGTATTTAAATCTCTTTTGTCGATTCCTTCATTTCTCAGAGTAAATTCTTCTAAGAGTGATCCTTGCTTGAAATCGGGGAATTAGAAAGAGAATGTTTTCACAAGGTTGGCGCGCATTCGAACGAGAAGTCCGGCAAGGTTGGCCTTCATGTTGAGAAGTCTGGCGACACTGATCCTCATGCTGAGAAGTCTGGTAACACTGATCCTCAGAAGTATGGTAACACTGATCTTCATGCTCAGAAGTCTGGTGAAACCGCTCCTTTTCCAGACAATGACATAGATGACGCAAGCTCGGCTGGACAAGGTGCCTCCCTAAGTGATCTTGTTGATGGGGCCGTGATGGAAATCAACACCCAGAGTGAAGTAGACATCGTGAGGAATGTAAGAGAGGCAACATCCGCTATTGTTGAGGTGGCTCCCCTTGAAGAACGTTTTGAGCAGGTTCCAATCAATAAGGATGTCGTGGTGACTTCTTCCGAAAGGCCTCCCGAATCGACAAGGCTCTGTGATTGGCGAAGTATTGGTAATGCAGCCTAGGGCTTTGTTCGATCCTCCTTTCATTATCCCTTATCCAGATCATATGTTGGTTGGAGGATTTAGCGTGCCAGCTCAGTTCGAAGGGTTGTACACGGCGATATGGGAGAAGCACGGCCACATTGCTACCACTACGAAGCTCAAAAGTCGTCTTGCATTGGTCAATCGCGTCCAGGAAGCTTTATTTTCTATCCATGGGATGAGCGTCACGACTGGTCGAACAGTTTCTGAGGAGATGATTGAAGACTAGAAGTGCCATCTAGATGTGTTTGTGCAGTACGACTTCAATTCTCCTTGGTTCTTCAAAGGGTTCTCCGAGATTCAGGAGCTCCAGAAATTACAAGATGAAGTCCCTTCTGCAGACTGTGTTACTCGCCAGGAAGAAGAGGTTGAAAAGCTGGCTAAGGAGTCAAGCTGAAAGCAGCTGTACTTCAAAGGATGAAAGTCACTCTTGCCCAGAAGGATGAGTTGCTGCTGAAAGACTTTCCTTGAAGGATTCGCGCCACCTACTTGTCTTTAGATGCTTTTCTTTTTGAGTGATGGTGAGGATTTCTTTTCACAATTTGACTTCCGGTAATTGAATTGGTTTATTTTGAGATAGTTTTGTGAACGACTTTTCTGAAAGAGATTATTTTAAATGGAATTTGCATCTTGGTCATGAATGATTGCACATATCATATGAAATTGCAAATGTCGCGTAAAAGGGAAGTATGAAGGGCATAATGAATGTATCAAATGGCTCCACTTCCTCTCCCTGTTTGATTCCGAACTGCCCAGCACTTCCGACACGTTCTGTGATGGCGCGTTGCATGCCGCACTGGCAAAACTGCCGACCACACCCATGTAATGCTCCGATTAAATAACCATGATGATAGCCTGCACTAGTACTTTGTATTTTATGTACTCCGCGATCATGATGGTAAAGTGACGGTGTGGTGATCGTCCATGACGCTCACCGACCAATTAACTCCATCTGTGGAATACTGTGAGAACTGTATTTAGCTGTGGGATGGACCAATGATCTTTGAGACACCCATCTGCGACCGTTGATAGAATTAGGTTTTTGAAGCAAGACACTCTTCACTTGGTCAATCCCGCTTTCTCAGATACACTTTGACAGGCCGATCGTGCATGTGTATCATGACAGGCAGGGCGCCCATATCTCATTGGTATCCAGTAGATCTAGCTGTTCAATTTATATCTGGCGAAGTTGAGTGGTCGAGATCGATTTGCAACAGAAATCTCGTGCCGCAGTGCCGCAGACTGCGGGCCATCTGGGCGTTGCTGTTTCAAGACGACCAAGCTTCTGGTCTGCTCTAGCCGATCGGCTCCTGGCAGGCATGCCTTCTGGGATGTGTATATATAATTATACTTCATCGTCCCATAAAAACATGATCTAAGCAACTCAATTGTCCGGTAAACTTGAGAGGTCGAGATCGCTTGTGGTCGGGAAGTGTGACCACGCCTATAGCTTGGGCGCGCGAATCAAGGTGTACAACCAAGTCTGTCCTCGGTCGATCGGGTGTGGAAATAGGTGGGCCCACAAGACTGTTGATACTTATTTAATCCCTGCTTAGTCTATTCCTGACCTCCATCTGCAGATAAATGACGTCAGATCGCGAAACAACCTCGCAACAACAGCGCCCGTGTGTCATACCCACTGGGCGCACGAATCAAGACGATCAACTATAGTTGGTCCCGACCGATCACTGGCATGTAGGCGGTCCATGGGGTGTTTGTGTTATATGCTCTGGGCCCTTTGAATTTTACATCTACACCCTCCATCTATGCTCGAAGACGGATGGCTGAGACCACAATGCGATACATAATGTGCCGCAAAACCCTAATTTAGGGTTTTCCGTCCATACCGCTTTGCCTGGGGCACAGAAAAGTTTAGCACATCTTTAAATATCCACCCATGGGGCCTCAGCCATTTTAGAGAATATTCCACATGTCACTGGATTTGACCTAAAGCCATCCACCAGAGGCTGGTGAAGTTGGATGGTCGTGATTGTTTCTGAGACCAGCACGCATTGTGTTCAAATATGCCTAATCAGTCAGATACACACTGAGAGTTATAGCCTCGTATGGGTATTTCGTACATGCTTCATTATTAATGTTGAGATTCGTGTTGCTCTGCCTGAGGAACAACACTCACTGTCATGCCACACCGGTAATGAGTACAGAACATATATTCTGGTCATGCATATTAATTAATGTCAGAATTCATTGGGGGATATAATGGCTGCCAGAGGTCAACTGATTAATTGTAATACCTGTATCATCGGGATTGTTGCCACATGCTCATCTAGGTGAACAGTAAAGTGGAGAAGTATTCATCACTTATCAGTTTTATCCTTTGAGGATGTCGGCCGCATAATTTTAATTTCTCCTTACAATTTTTATCCTTAAATGAAATCCATCATCAACAAACAGTCTACATCATGCTGGGTTAAACTCCCTTTGCCTTGGCCCTAGCTACGCCATACGCCCATGGAAAACCCTGCCCCACATGCCAAGCTGTACTCCATCCAGCTAAGTTAGACAATGCCTGACAGAACCCTGGCCCCACATGCCAAGCTAACCACACTTCATGCCACCGCTGGCCTTCCTATGTGGCTACTAAAACTACATGCAACAATCAACTACGCTCTTCAAACCACAACCAGCCATCTAAGGTAACCCAGATTTGACATATGAACTTAACGAAATTCAAGTTTGAGACACGCGGCAAACCTTGCCATGCCAATGCACAACCAAACAAACAAGATTATTTCCTACCACAGCTTCAATAAAACGGTTGGGCACAATCAATCTGCCCTTCAAACCTGTGAGCAACTGATATCCAAGGTTACCAGATCACAGGTAACCTTTTAAGCCCGAAAACCTAAGTTTGGCCACGCCAAACTCCAGTTAACCTAGTCGCACACCACACCTCACTACCGGGCTACCAAAACTAAGGCGTGCAACAATCAATCATATCCTTCAACCTGTGAGCAAATCCTGTGCCATCCAAGTTTACCGCACGAATATAGAATCCTTGGAACGCCAAACCTGAGTTTGGCCACGCCAAATCTTGCCATGCCAACGGCAGAGTACCAACCTAGCCGCGCCACCACATTGGCCCTCACTACTGCTACCAAAACAAGGCAGTAACGATCAATCCAAGGTTCCTCCTC